>JALIZF010001816.1:0-570000 GCA_029948255.1 Telmatactis stephensoni | reverse complement strand
TGTACATGTGCATCTATGTAGATCTTAATTATGGTAAATTTGGTGTGAAATATGCAGGATTACAAGCTGGAACAAATTCCCACTTTATATAAAAACTAGTCCTCTCATTCAATCTTTAAAAACATCTTAAACAACACCTACTACTCCAGTAATTTTATCTTTTGTGTTAGCGTTCGTTTTCTCCGTGTTTCTGTTCTTTCTGCCGTATTTAAACCTTATAAATAATATAATTTAACTTTCTTTTGAAGTGTTTTTTTCGATTATTTCCCCCTTTCTTTTTGTAAAGGCTCGACTTTGAAATTAGGTACGGTAATACGAGCAGCAAAATCGTGCAACTTGTCGGGCAACATTGTTGCGTTGCAAGTTGTAGAGCGATGTTGCTGGTATTACCACCCCGCGCGCAACTTGTCATGCAACAAAAATCGATGTTGCAGGTTGTGAAAATTTGTTGCACAAAGTAGAACCACAAACTCCAGTTCTTTTTTCGTTTTATTTGCACTTTGTGTCTTGCCTGATTTCACAAGACACATTTTCCGCAACTAGCTTAAATTTATCTTTTCTCATTTTGTCACAAGTCCCCGCCGTGTCGGTGTTTGCTGCCATCCAAGACGCTATTTTAACAAGTATTGCATCAAGACTTGTTAGCTCAGAAGAACAAGGTGAGCTGTAGTTGTTTATTACTATAAATCAGTCCAGACCCGGGACAAAAGAATTTTATGTCCACTCCGATATAGTCTACAGTCTGCAGCTGGTCGCTGGGCAAAACGAGGATTAGAAGTCTGATAAAGAGGTTAGAAAGGTACAATTTGAGATGGAAGTGTAATTTTGCACACCTAGAACTCAATACACACAATATTATATAATAATTGGTATTTTACGCGCACTCTGATTGGTCGAAAGCCATGTGTGATTACTGTACAAACACAGAGATGACGTCATTGAATCTTACCAGCGCTCTTATTGGTTGAAATATGTAAAGAAATATAAAGGTATTTCTGAAAACGGGTTTAGATACGTTGACAATATTTTTAAACAGCAGGGTGTAACGCTCTAGGGTGTAACGCTCTAGGGTGTAACGCTCTAGGGTGTAACGTTCTAGGGTGTAACGCTCTAGGGTGTAACGCTCTAGGGTTTAAAGTCCTTGTAATTAGTTTCAGTGCTCTGCTGCGCCTCGGACTGGAACTAATTGCACGACAACTCGTCAGGTCCTCATTGTTGGATTTTACTGAAACATTACTTCATTACGCCATCCGTACATTCCAAGGATCCGACTCCACCCGGCAGAAAGTGTGGCATTATTGTTAGAATTGACCGAAACGACTAATGTGTTTTGACATCAGCTTTGAAGAACATTACACCTTAGCCAGTACCTCAATAATCGCAGAGTACGACCAGAGTACGGGAGATCCTTGAGATCCCTTGTAAAATCCCGCCTGAACAGAGACTGTAGATACGAACGTCCCACCATTTTTTTGGAGCATTCTATAAACGTGACTGTTTCACTTTTAGCCTGACGAACTCGGAGACGACTAATTAAGTCGAGAGCTCGCTCGCTCATCAATTTTTGATGATCCTCAATACTGAGGAGTCCTTTACTTTTTATCAATAAACAATACATTTAATTTCAGGAATCCTTTTTGCTTTGACTGGATGTATAGCTGCAATTGGAGACCTTGCTGGTATAGCTCTCTTCAACTCATTGTATCCCTTATCTCTTCGATTTGGCTTTCCTGGCTTTGTCTTCATAGTTGCTGCAGGCTCAACCATCATTTTATTGCTAATGACCAGGTATTCCTTGACCATTAATACCGATCCTTTAATTTGCAAAATCTACGACGGCAAACAACTTCTGTTTAGGGTTTTCAACATTAACATTTTTAATCAAGCTTTTTCGAAAAGTGATTTCATCTCAAGAATGGATAAGTTTTGAACTAAGCCGAATGGAGCCCCAGAGAGAATTAAGTTGTTGTATGGCGATGGTCGTAGAATCGAATTTACATCCATGTGACAATTTTGTCTGATTACAACATCAATAGATGACGTCACAAAGCCGTAAATGCGCAGAAGAATATTATATCAAACAAATAGATTCCATATTTCCGTATAACAGTCACGTATCCACATGCATGTTGACGTCATCTGTGCATCTATTAGAGTACAGATGCATAGAAAATGGAATCTATTTATTAATTATAGCATATTTCCACTAATCTTCGTTGATTTCATTACTAGCACCGCGATTGACATCATCGTAATCAGCAGCTATAAAAATTCCAACCACAACATGATAATCATGATCGTCACAATCAACTCTTACGATTTGTATTCGGCTTTGAGATTGTGTGATCCCTTCTTCATCCCTCTCCAGAACCTGTCCACAAGTTGGTGTTCTTATTTATTTGTTCTTTGGGTTTTTTTTCGACAGGTTCTTTGATGTACAGCCTGACATGCTGAATGACAGCAACGCACCTACAGAACATGAGAATGAGCCCATGAACAAAGAAGAGACGGCCTTATAATCGGAAACTGTTCTTTAGTAGAGAATATGTAGTATCTAATATGCCTTACCTATCGTCCTCGGCAAGACCAGTACAAGCCCGATTATTGTGGGTATGGCGCTACTAAAAGGACAAATATTCTGTTCACAAGATGATCATTACGCGTGACGTGAATTATAGACCTACGTGCCCACAATTAGAAGTACCCTGATATAAAGTGATTGTCTTGTTAATTGAGTTTCAAACATCCATTTTAATAAGTTAAACGTTAAAACTTTGTCAAACCCTCCCTCCTCCTTCGTAAATAAATATTAGAGAGTTTAAGATGGTACGACGGCAACGTCGACGACGACGTGGCTGAAAAAGCGCCCTATTCTGTTTTGGCTAAATCTACACTTTCTTGTATTCATTAGTAGTTCAATTTGCGTTCGTTATTCCATAAAATTATAGCATATGATGAATGGTACATAGAAAAATAAGTCATGAAAGAAAATTGGTTGGACGTTCGCGTTGTCGGTAGAGCGTGAAACTTTCGAGTTTGCCGTTGTAAATTGGCCGAGGACGGTTGAAATCTACTTATTTACTAAACATTCCACGTGTCAGCTTTATTCTTCTTGATTAATCTCATTGTTCTCTACCGTCATCGTCAACGTTGCCGTCGTACAATCTTAAACTCCCTACCGACAACAACATATATTACATTATACGAAGGGGCTGGGAGGAGTCAGGGGGTCTACTCCATTCCTATATATATAGCTTATGTTGTCGTGTTACTCCCTAAAATAGCTTATGATGATGGATACATCAAGACAATACGAGGAAGGCATGGGGAGGAGGAAGGCAAAATTGAAGCTACGAGCTTATATAAAGTCAGGATCAGAATGAGTTACTTCGTCTGAGAGCTAACGTGTTGTGCTGTCCCCAATAGGGGGGTCACTCAAATTGCCACAACTCCATTACCCAATACCGACTTCACATGTATAAATGCTCCTACAAAAAGATCTAAGACATAGTACATAATGCCTCTAGATAATGCTCAAATAAATACAGCCAAAGGAAAACATAAAAATCCTATTTGCTCGCAAATATTCCATTTCAGCATTTGATTTTGGTCTGAAATAGGACATAGAATTTTAAGGTGACGTATCACAAATAATAAGGCATTAATAATTGTGCTTAAACAAATTAAGCATTTATCAGTTGTGCTATAAATTTTTCCCTTTGTATTATTTGCTATCCTATTCCTCTATCATCATCATCATTATTATCATCATCATCATCATCATCATCATCATCATCATCATCATCATCATCATCATGATCGACGCCAAGATAGTCAACCATAAGACCAAAGAAGTGACAACCCTTGAAATGAGTTGTCCATGGATTGACAACCGGCAGAAGAAGGAAGAAGAGAAGACCTTGAAGTACGGACCATTACGATGGGAATTGAAAGAGCGCTATCCAGATTATCAAGTGAAGCAGTACAACATCATTATAGATGTTTTGGGCGGATGGTCAGACAATATGGAACGTGAGCTACGAAAGTTAATGGGAGATAAGACCAAAGATGTTCTCAGAAGGATGCAGCTATCAGTGATCTCAAGCTCCTTGCATATCGCAAGAACATTTAAAGTGGCAGTATGAACATGAACAATTACAACAAAGGTTACATGAACATTATACCAAATTAAGTTATTATGTTACTTGAATTTTTTTAATGAATTTCAGCATGGTTAATAAGACTTCCCTCTCCGAATTTATAAGGATACATGGTAATTTTTTTTATTAATTGATTCTTCCGGCTATAAGTAATTAATGTGAGTTTCTACATTATTCAGTATTCGAATTCCAGTTAATTGGGCTCCTTCTCAGAAGTATAAGGGATATATAGCCCTTTTCTCTCTTTTTCCACTGAGATTAATAACTAATATATTTATAACCTTTTTTTTATTATTTCCACGGGCAATAATACGTCTGAATTTATTAAGATTTTGATTGGAATAGGTTGGGAGGGTTAACTAAGCAGATGAATTATTTATAATTATTATTCAATTTTCATACACTGTACAAATTCTGATTTTCTGATTGGTCAGTTTGTACCACGTGACGCGTTGTTATGACGTGACAATACGTCACGACGTATTAACTCCGACGAATTAATTTTGATAATACGTTGGCAATAACGCATACTTGGAAAGAAACAATGTTCCTGGTGGTAAATTTGAGGATTTTTCGAAAAAGAGAAGATCAACGAGCATACTTAAAACTGCTTAGCGTGCCTGTTTTGAAGGTAAACTCAATTTCATTGAAGTTTTTGGAGCTTACTGAGATCAACATATTTCAACGGCTTAAAAACAGAGTTCGCCGGCTTTCCAAATTCATCTTAATATTTACTGTTTTTTAGACTGGTTATCCAAAACCTATCTCATAGAAAGTTTAGAAAGTCTGCATGCCGCCACAAGTCTGTCTCTGTTTTTAACGGTAAGCTTACAAAGTTCTAACTTTCATTCAAACCGTATTCAGTTTTTGGCGTGTTGTTTTTGTCAAAACACTATTCGCCGGCTTTGCAAATTCCAGTCATTATAATTTTTGTTTTTTAGACTGGCTATCCAAAAAATATCCAACAGAAAGTCTGGAAATCCTTTCCCCGCTACTTCTCTCAGATGGGGTAAAGAAATTTTATCAGGAATCGAAGAAAACGCCAAACTACTTCAACCTTCGGTTGTCGACAAACGAAAACTACACTACTTCCCGGCTTCATGCACCAAGGTTTAGCAGCGTTTCAACCGTAAGTCGCCAGTTTAAACCTATATCCAAAACTCCAGCGATAATTTTCTAGACCTTTCACTTACCGAGTTCTAGGACTCAGTGCTGAATCACTTTTAACGATCCAAAAAAGTCTGAGTTCTTTGTTTATAAGACTTATGGACGATTTCAATTTTACCGAGCAAGTTGTAAACATGGATTCTGAGAACTCGTTTATTATCTTTAATCTAAAGTTCTTGTATCACGGTATTTTTCTCCTAGTTTTCTTCTGAAAGGTTTATTGTGTATTGTTAAAATTACCAAATGCTGTTAAATAAATTTTGAATAAGTCTTACTATTTTGAGTGATTTCTAGTGATCTTAGATGTCGACTGACAGTTTTAGCTTGCTTCTGCAGTGTATTCAAATTGAATAATAAAAAGGTTAACGCACTCTTTGCTCGTGAATTATCGGGATTTTATCTTCACTCGTTTACTAACAATGAACTCGAAATTTTTTCATACTGCACTCGGCTAACGCCTCGTGCAGTATTGAAAATTTCTCGTTCATTGTTAGCAAACTCGTGAAGATAAATCCCGATAATTCACTCGCTGAGTGCGTTAACCTCTAAATACACCTATTTCAAAAAAGGTTGTCGTACGAGAGGTCTCAAGCCTACGCGACTAGACCGAAAAGGACTATGGGTATTAGGTAAAAAATCACTCTCTTTTCAGGTTTGGTTTTGATTTTAGCATTAGCAAGTGAAGTTCTTTAGTATTTAAGGTCAAGGTAAGCTATTTTGAGTTGTCGAATGGCTGATTTATGTAGTTTTATAGCTTTACTAATTTCTACCCATACTCTCTTTCGGGTGAGTCGCGTAAGCTTTTGCCGACAACATTAATTGAAATAGGTATATACAGTTTTTATATAGGGATTATTATTATTATTATTATTATTATATATATATACACGGTCATACGTCACAATATTGATTTACATATTTACAAATTTCAGTTTTATGTTCTTGAAATTACTGGAATATATTAAATAAATCTAAAATCTAAAAACTATCAAATATCTAAAATAATTATAAAAGGCTGAAAAAGTGGGCTAACTAGCAAAATATATTCCTATATATATTATTATTATTATTATTATTATTATTATTATTATTATTATTATTATTATTATTATTATTATTATTATTATTATTATTATGCAGTTTATTAAAAAAACAACTATATGCATATACAATTCCGCATAGGGCGCGAAGCGTAACCTATGGGATAATACAATTATTACATTGGCTATGGGCCATACATACATATCGCTAAGGGTCAGATTAACATCAATCCAGGACGGCCCCGCCCGGCCTTATGTCCCGGATTTCGCTAATCGGGCCCTCAGGGGCATCCCTATATAAAAACTATATATATATAAATAATTCATCTGCTTAGTTAACCCTCCCAACCTATTCCAATCAAAATCTTAATAAATTCAGACGTATTATTGCCCGTGGAAATAATAAAAAAAAGGTTATAAATATATTAGTTATTAATCTCAGTGGAAAAAGAGAGAAAAGGGCTATATATCCCTTATACTTCTGAGAAGGAGCCCAATTAACTGGAATTCGAATACTGAATAATGTAGAAACTCACATTAATTACTTATAGCCGGAAGAATCAATTAATAAAAAAAATTACCATGTATCCTTATAAATTCGGAGAGGGAAGTCTTATTAACCATGCTGAAATTCATTAAAAAAATTCAAGTAACATAATAACTTAATTTGGTATAATGTTCATGTAACCTTTGTTGTAATTGTTCATGTTCATACTGCCACTTTAAATGTTCTTGCGATATGCAAGGAGCTTGAGATCACTGATAGCTGCATCCTTCTGAGAACATCTTTGGTCTTATCTCCCATTAACTTTCGTAGCTCACGTTCCATATTGTCTGACCATCCGCCCAAAACATCTATAATGATGTTGTACTGCTTCACTTGATAATCTGGATAGCGCTCTTTCAATTCCCATCGTAATGGTCCGTACTTCAAGGTCTTCTCTTCTTCCTTCTTCTGCCGGTTGTCAATCCATGGACAACTCATTTCAAGGGTTGTCACTTCTTTGGTCTTATGGTTGACTATCTTGGCGTCGATCATTATTATTATTATTATATTATTATTATTATTATTATTATTATTATTATTATTATTATTATTATTATTATTATTATTATTATTATTATTATTATTATTATTATTATTATTATTATTATTATTAGGCGTCACCCTTTAGGTGTCAATCACAAAAATTAAAGTTAGGGATCTTTAAATGCCAGAAATGGAAAGAGTCATTACTGAAAGTTTTAATTATAACGATACTTATGAAAAAACCTGGTGAATCGGTATTAGAAGCACCATTTTTTTTACAAAGAGTGTATGGGTAATTTTCACTGAGGCCAAGTTTTGCTCCTTATTCAAAAAATACCATATATTGTTTGTAAAACAGTCAATGCTTCCTGGTACCGGTATCAGTGGTGCTGTACTGATGACCAGGACGCACGGCCCGAGGGGTCTTGGGGGACGACTGCGTTATCAGTTGTTTCGTACTTGCTTCTGATTGGCTCGTATGTCCTATGACGTCCCATAGTTGTAGTAGTACCCAGAACAGCGGTGACGTCATTTCTACAGATCCGTCCTGATCCGCCTGTCGTAAAATCCTCATTCTGTTTACTACTTTTTTGTTCCTTATAATACTCATCAAAAAGCAGAGAAGAAAGGGACGAGTTCAAGGCACGAAATTTGCTTCACTTTCACAGCTTAGCACTTGGAAAAGAAACAAATATTCTAATTTCAGAATTCCTAACATGTGTAGCCTTGTTTGTCACTATAGGGCACAACGAACGTTTCGAAGAGACTCTTACTAAAACCCGTTCCAGAGCGAAATTTGAAGGGATGGATGAAATACATCGCGAATTTGTACTCGGTCCAAAAAATGTCGCCATTGCTAAAATTTAAGAGACCGTACTTTGTTGGGAGATAGAAACCTTGTACATATTCAATTTCTGTTTCTCTGGTTAAAAAGGTTGGAATTGTAGGAACAGCTATTTCCAGAAAAACTTTGTGTTTGTAAAAGATGCTGGAAATGGTTTGGAACTTGTCTGCAAGCCTTCCTGGAATGTAAAAGAAGTCAGACCAACCTTTCCTGCAATATTTTCTACCGCGGTGATTATGCAGATGATTATTCAATGCTTCCTTCATCCATGGTATTGAATTATTAGCAACAGTTTCTGAAATTTCCTGAAAACTATCTTCGCACGTTTTCATTCCAGGTAACTTCCTCGACCACCATATCCAATTCGAGGGAGGTGACTTACCAACTTCTACTCCTCCTTCAAATTTAGCTCCTAACCAGATTTCTGACTTACTAAAATGTTTGAAATTCCACCAGTTGACAATCATGTCGTCGTTGATGTACAAGTAACCTTGAAATCCAGGATATTTTACAATAGCATCTGCAAGACATTGATAGGCGTAATATCCCCTTTGCAAGTCTACTTGTATCGCTGGATATTTGTCAGTTGCTGTGGGACCACAAATAATAATACTTTCAAAGGCAACCTTGTACAATTCCCTGAGGTACGAAAAACTTTCGTAAAAGGGAAAGTGATATACAATCACAAGAAGAAGATCACTAAACATTTTATTAAGACAAGAACCGCTGCTTCTTTTTATCTGCTCTTCCATTTTCTTGCTGCTCTTTTGTAGGGATAACTTGAGCCGTCGTTGCGCTTTGGAATCTTTTTCATTGATCTCTAAATGTTTAATTAGAGTTTCAAACTTTGTCCTCTTTTTCTGAGAATGGCCATTTTTAATGAATTCTTGCATATCTGTAAAAATAATACAATCGTATAGAATAACTAGTTAAGCCAGCATAGAAGCAATTCATTGTTCGTCCCTACATAGATATAGAAACTTTATTTAAGTTTGAAATTCTGATAGCAGCTCACAAATTAAACCACTATTTTGGGACACTATATACTAAATTTGACCTGCTGGTCATGCAAGATTCAGCCTTCCTCGGAAACTCAGGTATCATTCTGTCGCTTGATTTTCGCTCCTAATAACGGATGACAACGACGCATCTGTACTAAAACTGTCTGCAAACATTTGCTGGGACGACTCAAATTCTTAAAAGTCGATTGGAAATTGATTAATAGATTTTTCCTATGGTTTAAGTATCAGGATAGGTTTCAAACACGCACACACGCATGCACTTTGAATTTGTAGTCTTCACAATATTTGAAAGCTGAATAAATGTAGATTTCGGATATGCTCTTATATCTTGTAAAAATAATTGTATAATTACAAATAATTGAAAGATATATATTTCTAATTCCAAGCGCACGTAGTTAGAATTTTCCGTTATCTCACTATATAGTTGAGCTCGTGCTATTTGTTTTATTTTTAAGGGTACTTAAAGCTAATTAACTCTCGCACCGAAGCACCATACTTGCTCCTTTACTGGTTTATATACACACTAGCTTCTGAGATTGTTGATTGTTATGTCTTACCTTTGGTTATAGTTGACTTTATGAACAGTATATCCAACATGACCAACAAGAACAGTACTGCTAGAAATAATCTAAATCCCGTTTTACACCCAAGTTCATTGTGACAAAATCTCATCTTGTTGCTGATTGAACAATCGGTCTTTTCGTCCACTGATTATGCAGATATGATCTATACACGTACTTCAAAAAATTATGAAAGTTACTGCAATGGTCTGAGATTACATTCCTGTCTTTCATTTAAATTTAGCAAATGCAATTAAGGTAATTCCGTAGTTTTACTTTGCGCACGCTCTACTCGCCCTAGTCCTCCCTCTGTCAAAGCCAATTTGAGGACAAAATTCGTACTTTAGCCAGCTGTAGCACAAAAATAGAAAACACGGTTACCTATCGTTTTATTATATCAAATTAACAAGAGTAAGGTACTCTTGAATTTTAACAAAAATCTATGTTCCGTTTTCGAGATATTCTCAAATACTTAATTACCATATGAGTCATATAAAGCTGCTTTCAAGCCTATCAGGGTATGTACTGATGTCAAAATATCTCTAATTTTTTACGACGGTTAATTGGGTAATTCCGTAGTTTTGCAGTGCGCATCTCTACTGCGCATAGCATATTTCAGCCTATTTTGATTTGTTCTATTGTAAAAGATATATATTTGACTTAAAATGATGCAAGCTTTAGTCTTATGAAGTTTTGAACAGTAGACACGCTCTAAGAGGCCTTACACTGGTTACTCGCCTTAGTCCTCTTTGGTCACAGGCTGTTTACGACGTCTTGTTTCACACTTTAGCGCGTCGTAGGGCGGAAACGAGCACGGGCACCTATTCTTTTTATTTTTGCAAATCAACGGTAATAAGGTTCTCTATCATATATATAATTATAGTCAAGATTCCATGCCCAGTTTTTTTTTTTTAGATATTTTCCAAAATGTGCGGTCGGAAGGTGCTTTCACGCTGCTTCAAGGGCACGTACTATCAACCAATTTTACTTTCTTCCTTGTAGCAAACGCATTTTTACAACAATTTATTGCATCATAATACTAGGCTATTGCTCAAAGAGAGAAAATGAGCTCATGCTCAGGTTCAAGAAATTAATTCCTTTTGACACAAATATGATTTTCAAATCTTGAGCCCTCAAGACACAAAAGATGGTGTACTTAAAAGCAATCTAGCCGAAAAAAGGCTACGGTGACCCCCATCTTTTATTTCATTTTTGGGATAAGCAACTCAAAAATTATTACTGTGTAAAGTTTTATGAGAATTCCATGTTCAGTTTTATTTCTACGGAATTACTTCAAATTAATTTTTTGCGGCACATTTTTGAGGTTTTACATTTTGTTTGATGTGTGAAAGATAGAATAACTTTAACATTTCAATGCTGGCAATGAGTTGATGCAAACGATGATTGCCTTTTGCCAGGAGTCCATTACTAGGAGTGTGAATCTCTAAATTTGGTCGCTCACCAGCACAGTCAGATAAGAAGCTATTTTTAGATAGAGCGCACGGATGGTTGCTATGACTGCATTTCGTGACATGACCAAAACGTGACTGAAATCACAGCTGTGCGAAGAGTCGATCCTGTCAGTCAAAGCTGCCAGTCAGAACTTTGCGAAGTTTTACAATTATTTTGAGACCTTCTTTATGAATACTGTCAACGACTTTCTGGAAAGCAAGTATTTTCATGTAGTACATATCATGAGTTAGGACTACAACTACTTCGTAGCTCTTTTGAAGGAATCAAAAATTGAGCGGGCCAAGAGTTTAGTTCAACTTCAACGCTTTATTTAAAACTGTAAGCTATACTATTCCTGCGATTTTTTGTGAAATTTTTGATTATTAATGCTTAAAAGGACACTCTTTCCAAGACCTGATAACAATGTTTTATTTGTGAAAGATCTACAAGACAAAGCTATAACTCTTTCCTCGTAGTTTATCAGAGCAAAAACAGCCGTGTGAAAAGCCGATGGTAAGTGTACATTTATGAGTCTAAATAATGTTTTGTTTTGAATATTTTTCAATGAAAAATATCATTTTTCTTTACAAACGTTTTGTCAACCGTTATTGTCATTTCTATGCTGCATGAAATCTGATATTTCGAGCCGTAAAGATGAGAAAACGCCTACAATTTATTCGGCGGCTTTGTCATGAATGACAAAATCAGTTAAAGCTTATAGTCTGTAATTGTTGGTGACTGGTTTGACATTTTGAATATATTTAACGTATTAATATCATCGTTTTCCTAACGGTTGCCCAAAAATTAAATGTTTTGTGAGTTGTTTTACACCAACAACATCTCTAGCTCTCCGGGTAAAAATGGCGCGAAATTTTGTGATTTTCACCGGACTCTGTACATGTTATGAACCTGGCGGTTTTGTTAATAGCTATCAATTTTCGAGGCAAAAACAATTAGACTTACAATGTTTGTAGTCGTTCTAATGGCTCAAAAATGAAAAAATATAGTATTCTCTTTTCAAAAATCTTCACAAAGTTTGACTTTGCTTTGCGTGACAGATGCAATCTTGTGGTTTTGCTTCCGCAACGTCATATTCTAAAAATAGCTTCTTATCTGACTGTGCTGGTGATAGAACTAGTACAGAACATTCACACTCCTAGTAATGGACTCCTGCTTTTGCTCGATTTTCTGTTTTCGAAAATTGCTGGCGCATGGCCCCCCAAAATGCTTTAAATTGCCGCCCTGTAGTGTAAAAACGAACATGGTGACCCCCCTTTTTATTTGATTTTTGGAATCAATAAGTTAGTAACTGTACGAAATTTTATTCAAAATCTATGTTTGAACAGCTACAAATTCGTCAAAAAGGGACAGAAATTTTTGCCACTTTTTGAAGAATTTGCAAATGTTCGAAATGTAAATTTGCTTGACAACTGTTTGAAAGACTTTTTTGGCGACAACACGTTGCGGGCTTTTGGTTAATTAAAAAAACATTTTAACAATTTTTTGAACTGTACAATACCTTAACTCAGGAGGGAGGAGATGACTCCTGGTTTTTATTAGGCGCGCGAAGGTACAGTTGTGTCTGCGATATCACATCACGGATGGCGTACATAGCAAAAAAGTGAAGGTAAATGTCTAAAGGAATCTCTGAAAAGTATATCAGTCATAAATGAAAATTTAAAATACATCTTCAATAGCTAGGTACAAGAGACTTTTTGACATCAAATTTTCCTTCTATCATGCTCTTTAAAGCTTGAATTTTTTTCCTTTCAGTTGTTGTCCTTCGAAGTTTCAAGTCCTTTTCGCTCCAATTTTGCAGACGATTCTTGCCAAGAATCGTCGGAAACAGTGTTTTCCGACTTTATTAATTTGGAGGAATTCTTAGACAATTATACAGAAGGTATCTTTACGGAACGTGACGTACATAATTTTCAAAGACTCAGTTATAAGAAGAACTTTTTGAAGCTACAAATTCCATCTACAAAGACCACCGAAGACTTGAAAATGTTCGCTGGGTTCGTCGTCTTTCGAGCAGTTTTTTTAAAACGACACCGGCCGTTACAAAAAAATTCATACGTACGCGGATTTCTTCACTCAAAAACGTTGAGGTTGGTACAGATGAATGTCCCTGAAAATTTTCAAATTTTTATGAGGTTTTCAGAAATATACTTTGAAGTTTTGGGTGTCAAAAATGCAAGAAAAAACTTGTGAATTGCAATCTCCTTTTTAGCCGCCATGTTGAAGCTATGTCTACGTCAACCTTGGCGCCAATTGTGACGCCACATCGCAGACATCACTGTACCACGATTCCTGCCTTAACTGTATGTGAAGCGGACTTGGATATTATGTAACACTGGGGTGTTCTAGACTTAAAAGGCAGTAATTGGTGCGTTAGTCTCCCTCGCTCGTCACGCAACGCTCCCTCAAGCGTTGCGTGACGAGGCTAAACACGGCTGCGAGGGAGACTATTGTGTGTCTGTACATTTAAAAAAACTGTTTATTTAACATGTTTAAGTGTCCAAGTCTTCTAGCGCTTGCGCACTAATTGGGGGACACTGTACTCTCACACACACTACCTCTACATTAAGTATTTTGCAAATTATAATACACTATACAAAATTACTCGATTCTGATTGGACGAGAGGAGTACAATTAAATCATTAATTGTACTCTGCAGAGTACCTATTAAGTCGCTATGGCAACGACAATCGCTAATTGAGATTTATAGTGTATTATAAATAAAAAATCGCACGATCTTCTCGTACAATTCAGAATTAATAGTTACTCGTAATGTTTTGAAAACTTTCAAATAGGACTCGCCTAAAGGCTCGTCCTATTTTGAGAACTTTCAAAACATTACTCGTACCTATTAATTCCGAATTGTACTCAAGATCGTGCGATTTCCTATACTAATCACTCGACTCACATGTTGATTTTTGCTGAGGGAGGAAAAACCGGAGAACCCGGAGAAAAAACCCTCGTGGCATGGTAGAGAACAACACATCAAACAAACTCAATTCACATATGATCCAGGCGCTCGAGCTGGGACTCGAACCCGGACCACACCGGTGAAAGGCCAGCGCTCTAACCGCTCGGCCAATCATCAGCCACCCATACATAAAAATCCAATTATCTAAACGCCGTCAATCTGAAATACCAAATGTAATTTTGTGCAGCTAAGTTTTCACAGTTTTGAGAAAAGACTTGCAAATATACAAAATAGAACCACAACTAGATACAAATGGGAATATTTTGAGTTACATTGTAATGACTAGACTTTTGACATTTTAATGGAAATTTTTTTTCATGCAATATCGAGTAATAATGGCTAAAAGTGCCAAAACCCAGCCCCTTGTGCAAGTTTTAATTCAAATTTTCGTTTTGGTGGATTAGTATTGCCGGGGTATTGGAAATCGCACGAGTACAATTCGGAATTAATAGGTACGAGTAATGTTTAGAAAGTTCTCAAAATTGGACGAGCCGGCTTTAGGCGAGTTCTATTAGCCTGTGTGACATCCGCACTTTTCCTCCGTTAAGTCCGTCTGCGAAATAACGATAACCGTGTTCTGAGACCCCCAGCAAATACACGATTACATATGAACAGACGCTGATTGGCTGGTGCTTTTTTAAATTCTAACGAAATTCGTGATTGGCTCTCTAATCACTGGTGTGTTTGTCTTCGCCATGACAACACTTCCGCTAGATTTACTGTGATTATAACTGAAACACACAGATTTTTCAATCAAAACAACCTACCAGTTAGATAAATCGAATTGCTTGCTATAAAAAGAAACTTTCGAAACATTCCAATCGAACATTTTGCTAAATAATAGCCTAAGTTCAGAAAACATTCTCTCAAAGAGAAATTACAAGATTTAACCCGGGTTATGCTAGTAATAAAGTTTGTTAATAACTGGAGTCCATCAAGCTGTCAAAACATCGACACAACGAGCATAAAGCGAGCAAATCACGAGTCTCGTTAGAATTCAAAAATGCCCCAGCCAATCAGCGTCTGTTATATATAATCGTGCTATTTGCTGGGGGTCTCAGAACACAGTTTTGTTCGTTAATTATTTCGCAGATGGACTTAACGGAGGAAAAGTCCGGATGTGACGCAGGCTTTAAGTCCTATTTGGGAATTTTCAAAACATAATTACGAGTAACTATTAATTCTGGATTGTACGAGAAGATCGTGCAATTTTTTGTTTACAATATATTTTTTGTATACACTATACAAAATTTCTTCGTGGAAAGATCTAGACGAATATCTATAGCATGTACGATAAGATAAAAAAATTCAAAAAGTGCAGACTTAAACAAGTAGACAATGCCGTATTTCAAAGAGGGAAGAAACTTCGAAAACAAAATAAAATAAAGTTAATTTGTATTCTGAGGGAATTACAGTTCCTTTTAATTTCTATAAAGCATGTAGTCTATTCACTGACAGGTTTGTTTATTGGATGAAGACGGCTACGAAGAGCCCAGGACACAGCAAAAATTTTGAGTTCATTCACAGAGTGAATATAGTCAAATTTACGTTTAATTCTTTAAACATACCTGGCCTTTCAAATGCCTCAAAACTTCATTATGTTCATTGTATCTTGCATGAGCTTGATTTATCAGTTTCTTTTGGAAAAGAGTAAAAGAGTTGGACCAAATGACCGTTTCTCTCTGGCAAAGCCGTGAACCGATGTCCAGTTCGTTTAGTTTTGCAGCACAGCACTATTTCTGGTCTGTGGCAAATGTTAGGGGGACTGAGAACGAGCGCTCTGATTGGTCAATTCCGGTCACTTCAGAATTGTGATGTTGTTTTGTTTTTGTTGGGAAGGGAATGAAGAAATTTGTGCAAAAAAAGACGTGTAAATTTTAAATTTGGCATTCCATTCTACAGTATTTGTATTTTCCATGGTTTGGAGACATTGCTTACGAAGGCTGAAGCGTTTTTCTGTGATTATTGTGGATTTAGAGGATCGTGAACTTTGTAAGCCGTTGCTCGAAATGACGAAGAAACGAGATCAAAGACGACCGCCGACGATATTTTATGGCGATTCTACTCGTAAACCTGTATTCCTGAGGGTATAATATATAGCCTAAGCAACACAACAATTGTTGAGCGACATACTTTACATGGCCATATCGAGATTCAGGGTACATGGCCGGAGAACGGCGTTTTGAAAAACTTTGGTTGGTGAATGAAGCACATGTAAAATCAAAACTTCAAACTTTGTTGATTCATATTTACAGAGGAAAAAAATCGCGACGGATAATAAGAAACTTTTCACATTACTATAGCAAGAATCATATGAACTTATTATTCTTATTTTTCCCAAAACTGAAGTCATATTCGTGCATTGAACCAAAAATGAGACAATTTACTCACCTGTAGTTTGCCGTAAATCAAATATAAGTTTGATAAAGTTTCAAAGACAATTATCCGAAAAAGTGCAAAAATCTTGTGTGGTTTTTATGAGAACTAGAATATATCCTGCCTAAGCCACGTAGGACTGGCTGGTAGTACTTACTGGGACTGAATGGAAGAGTTCTCACATTCAGGTAAGCTGAAAAATTTCGTGAAAGTTTTGATAGTTGGAGTTTGTTAGTTCGTACGCGCCATGTCGCTTTAGTCGGCTTACAAAGTTCACGATCCTCTACATCCACAAAAATCACAGTAAAATACTTCAGCCTTCATAAGCAACGTCTCCAAACCATGGACAATACACACGCTGTAGAACAGAATGCCAGATTTAAAATTTACACGTCTTTTTTTGCACAAATTTCTTCATTCTTCATTCGCCTCCCAAAAGAAACAAGAACACAGTCTGAAGTGACCGGAAGTGACCAATCAAAGCACTCGTTCTCAGTCCCCAAAACATTTGCCACAGACCAGCTATTTTAAAGTCATTTTCTTTTCCAGTGTTCCTATTTTCCGTTTAAAATTGTCATTTGTTTGACAAATAAATCATGTACCTTTTTTATCTTCTATGATAATCATCAAAAACTGAACTAGCAAAACTGTAAGTTTTTATCGAAAACGAGTAGCCATGGATTGTAATTGTATAGTGTATTATAAACACTCAAGTTCTATTTTTGTCAGTTCAAAATTGACCTACTAAGATACAATGACCGTTTTATAAAACAGTTTTTTGAGTTGCACAAGGTGGTACGTTTTCGTGTATTTTTATTCAAATTTAGCAACTTTCAAGCTGAATGTAAAGAATTATATATGGTAATTGAGCGCAACGAGGCCTAAAACTCATTTTCGATTCAAATTTTTACTTTGGATTAACATTTTTATCACACTTTTATTAATCAAAACCACTTACAAACAATTTAAGTTTTCTGCAAGTAATAACTTTAGTTTGAGCAGTTATTCTTTAGCTGGATAGTTTCTGTTGCCCAACGCTTGAACGTAAAAGAAATCCCCTCTTAAAGCATGAATTTTTCAGTAATACAAGCTACGCTCTTTGTTCCACTTGAGTTTTGAAAATATTGTGACGCCATCTATGTTCGAATTTATTAAAAACACAGCCAGCATCAATGCCTTTTGATGCATTCAGTTCTATATATAACCGTGACTTGAAGAATATTTGAATTGGTCAAAACGCAAGTCACAGATTTTATAGCTCTTTATAATATTCATATCTTTCGTATAGTATTAGTTATTGCCTAGCTACTTTTATGTTAGAGCTCATACTTATTTTTTTTTCTTCCAGAATCTGTATTGCTAGGGTTTTAATTTAGGAATGTTTTGATCAGCCGAATTTCAGTCTAATTATTATTCAAAAGTCTGTTCTTAGAATTTTTTAAAACATTCTCTGTGTAAAGCCCCTGTCTACTCAAATTCAAAGTAAAACTTGTTTTTGGGAATCCAGTGTTTTCGTTCGGTATTAATGACCGTATAGTTAATGAAAAATGTTGAAATTCTAGGAATAGTTTTTCAATGTATACAAAATATCGTTCAAGCTATTAGTTTCTTTCTTTGCTGGTTTAAATTATAGACAGCTTTCCTTTCAAGATTTAGCTAGGTTATCTCGATACATAATCTTTTATAATTAAGGCCAAAATCTTCTATAAACACCACAAACCACTGTTATATAGCAAAACAGTGACAAATTTAAATACAAATTCAGAAAAAAATTGAAACACCGGACAAAAAAAAAACAAAAAAACTACAACATACATACTATATAGATTGAGTATTCCTGGAGTGTTCCAATAAATACATTGAAGCGGTTTCCTTAATTTCCAATTAAAAGGTCCATTAGAAAGTTTACTATCTTAGTGAACGATAAAAACTCCTGAGTTGAAGAATAGCTGTTATACAAAACTAAAATCATTTCTGTCAGAAAGTTTAAGTTGTTTGTAAGTAGTTTTGGCCAATGAAAGTTGAATCAAAAGTGTTAATCCAAAGCGAAAATTTGGATCGAAAATGAGGTTTAGGCCTTCATTTGTTATATGTTTTCTTTATATTCACCTTGAAAAAGCTTAATCCCAACACAACTTTAAGAAAAAGTTTGTACAATTCAAAAATCCATTCATGTTAAACAGATATTTTATCTTGGTACATCAGTTTATATAACCGGTAGAAAAAAGTTATGAGTGTTAATCCAGAACGAAAATGTTGGGTTAAAACTCGCACGAAGGTCGGTCTAGTTTTTGGCGCTTTTCGCCATTATTGCTCGTCATTGAAAAAATCTCTCCTTAAAAGAATATTCTTCCCTAAATACTTACCCTTTATAGTCACTGTTATCGACAACATTCGATATTTAAGCTTGAATGGTGTACTTGATATCAAACAACTAAACTCGTTACAAGAGAAACACTGATGTTAACATCCTTTACTCACAGGTGTTGCATTGATGAAGGGTTTGAAAAAAAGGTCCTTGACAACAAGATGGACACCCTGTAGCTCATTGATAGCGATACTATTACATCCCTTAGAGTAATTACCTTTTGTTTATTAAAAACCTTTCGTAGGCTTTGTATTTTATAAGCTAATTTAGGAGTCATAAAATGATAGGAGTCATGATAGGAGTCAAGAAATCTTAATTTTTTTGGAATAATACGAAATCATTTATCATCCCTGTTTTTCATAAGAAAGCAAGAACATTCATAGCTTTGACACATTACCTTTTTCTTGTCAAAACCATTTCATGCAATTCTGCAGATATGCAAATTTTTAAGATTATAGGAGGAATTACAGGGAAAACGTCTGCATGAAACGCATAAAATCCTAAAAACTGAACTAGTCTCCAAAATGTATAAAAATGTACAAGCACATTTTGACTTTTTTGAAATTTTACTGCACAGTATATTCAATTGTTTGCCTCCTTGCCAGTTGGGATTCTTATTTGAGGGCCATCATGTAAACTATCGGGTCACCGGTAAAAACATTTATATCCTCATTAAATAAATATATTTTTTATCATCGCCTTGGACAGGTCTAAAATCATTCATTGCATGCAGCCACAGTTTTTAGTTACTTTCCTGCAATCAAGTGAATTAACCATGTAACATTTTTGTAGCATTTTTGTAGCATTTTTGCACCAAGTTGTCCAAGTTGTCTTTTCTTTGTTTGATTTATAAAGTGAAATCGGCGTTTAGAAATAAAAGATAGTATACGTGTCGAGCATGAGCAAACCGTTATTCTGTGCAATGCAATTTAAAGTGTACAAAGAACAGCAACCGACGACGATAACAATTAATATATAAATTTAACCATGATAATTTTTTTTCCTAAGGGTTGTCGTCTTTCACAAAATCCAGTCCGTTTACGGAAATTTACAGCCAGAAGAGACACGCCTGTTAGCCTATGTTTCGTTGTAAACCACACTTCAGGCGATGATCAAAGATTTGTCCGTAGCCCAAGGCATCGGTGGCGAAGGCCTAGGGAAACAAGGACATACATGTGCACATTTAAAAGCGTTCGAATTATTGTTTGAGTTGTGTTCCCCCTCCTCCCTCCCTCTCAAGATCCTGTTTGCAAGCTAGAGTTCTTATTTCTTTCGTTCTTTTATTATCACTGACAGATTCTGATAGATATATTGTGTACCCCCTCCCTCATCCCTCTCCAGATCAGATCCTGTCCACAAGCTAGTGTTCTTATTTCTTTCGTTCTTTTATTATCACTAACAGATTCTGATTGATATTGTTTCCCCCTCCCTCGTCCCTCTTCAGAGTTGTCCACAAGCTAGTGTTCATATTTCTTTAGTTCTTTTATTATATATCTGCACTGACAGGTTCCGACTGATATTGTGTTCCCCGCCTTCCCTCATCTCTCTCCAGAACCTATTCACAAGCTAGGTTTTCATTTTTGTCATTCTGACTGAGCTTCTTTGATGTACAACCTGACCAGCTGAAGGACAACAACGCACCTCCAGAGGATACTGAACCTAAGAATGAGCCCAAGAAATATGAGACAACAGTTTAAGATCAGTAGCGAAAATGTAGTGCACCATGTATATAATATGCCTTGCCATCATAGACAATCAATCCAGGCAGTCACGATTTTCAATTTTGTGAAGAAAATGCTTTCAGCTAAATACCATCATTACTAACGATTAAAAACATTGTTAGCCCCCTTATTCCCTCTTTTTTCATCGATGCATATGATTGAAAAGTTTGTCCATACAGTAGCCATTGTTTTGAGGTGACAACAACATATAGTACGTTATATAAAGGGGGAATCTGAGAGTGAGTAAGAAAAGTGCCTTGCTGTTTGAGACCCATATGTCCAAAGACGATATGGTGAAATTTAACCAAAATTGCTTCTTGGCTGCCAGAGATTTGGCTCCCGTTTCCTGTTTCGTTAACAATTTCTTTAACAACTTACGATTGACGTTTATGGCAAACCACTAATAACAAAAGGCAAAATTTGACTTTGATTTCGATTTTATATTTTCCTCTAATCCTTAAATCAATCCAACAAGCAAATAAAGAACAAAGCTTTCAATCACTTAGATTACAAATATCTTCACTTAAGTGCAAAAACATCCTCGGAAACCCAAGTAATATTTTGTCGCTCGTTTCTCGCTACCAGAAAAATTACTTATTACTTAGCGAGAAACGAGCGACAGAATATTACTCATGTCTGAGGACATACGGCTAAAGTTTACCGTAAACGTCAAGGTCTCTATCTAATTGTTAACGAAACGTAACTTAAGCCCAAACTCTGTCGCCCCAGGGTATTGATCTTTTGACAAAAATTGTCATCCATTTCATTTGAAATTTTTTTTGTGATCTATTTTAATTTTTACGTAATTTCGTCTAGTCTAAACATTTACAACATTGTTATACATCTTAATAGCTGAGGAACTTAATTAAATTGTATTATTATGTTAGACTGTTAGACCGCACGCATTATATCCCTAACACAGTTACTAACTGGACATGCAGTTAGAAAAATGGTATCAAGGTCAGATGGTTAGAATTTTCAGCAATTGGCCTGATCGTGTAACAATATTTTCACAATCCAGCGTGACTAACCTCCCCAGAAATGAATTGCTTTTGTTTTGAAACTCGTCGGATTATCATCGTTATTCCTTTGGCATACTCACGATTTTTTTGAAGAGTAAAAACAAATTTAAGAAAATGAATCCACTAGAGGTTTGTCACGTTAAATGTGGAAAACGTTGTGAAGAGTGGATTAGGTTTATTGATCAACCGTTTTTTTATTTCACGGATATAATGCGAGTACTCTTTTATCAGCTTGAAATGACTTTATTCTATTAATATTCATCGTTGTACAGTGGAACTCTGCGTACGTACGGTCACCTCGTTGATACGGTGCAATCTCTCAATTACGACCACCTATTTTGGCCTAGCAAGTAGAGTACTCACTCTAAACCTCGTAAATACGGACACTCCATTATTACGGTCAGCTACGTTTGGCCCGTAGGTGGCCACATTAATGGAGTTCCGCTGTACTTTACGCTATCTTTACATATATAACAATTTATAATCATTATTCTATGATACGATGTAGCCTTAGGTTTATTTTATTATAAAGAAATTGAAATTAAATTAAGTGCTTTAATTTATCATTCTCATTGTGTCTATATCTCTTGTCAACTCTTCACTTACTTTTATCTGTTCCTGCTATGGGACATTAGAAACAAATAAAAAGTAAAAAGAATTGAAACCTTTGTCGGTCGGATGAATCAAAGGCTGATAAACGCAACTAAAAGGTGTCAACATTATTGAAAGTGCACTACTAACCAACTTCCTTGCAAGCAGATCGAGGATTACACTGATACACAGAATTCCGAGCGAGCAAGGGGAAACAATTCTACCGGCCTTGCGGTATTTTTCGAATGAGCATGCACGAAGATAACGTATCTGAACGTCATCCGTTTTCGCGCCGAATTCTTGAACCATTACTGATGTTATGCATGGCCGAAATGCATTGCTTGTATTCCAAAAACTGGTTTTCAAACAGGTTTTTGTCGAAAAGACCATAGTTACATGTAGCATGAGTTACTTTTCCCCTTGTCCCAGGGTATACTAGCAGCCAGTATTTTCTTAGATTTAATAATCCGTACCTCACTTACAATAAAGCGTGCAGCGGTGTAAAATCTATAAAAATTAGACTTGACTTGTAGTTAATGTGCGTTACAAGTCTTGGTCTGAATGCATAAAAAGTTTAATTCCGGCCGTTTAACAATTTTTTCTCCAGTGAATAAAATGATGGTGTTATCCAAAGAACTTATCCACTGGATATATAAATATACACTTATTTCAAAAAACAGTAAAAGGTCTAATGCTTACGCAACTTGCCCGAAAGGGAGTATGGGTAGAATTTACTCAACATAGAAAAGGCCTATGAATATCAACACGACAATTCACGACTATCTTGATTCTACCTTATACAACAAAGAGCTTGAATTGTTGATGTTAAAAGTCAATTAAGTCCAAAATTGAAAATTGAGTGCGGTTTTGAAACTACCCATACTCCTTTTCGGTCTAGGCATCTCATCCCACAACCTTTTTGAAATAGGTGTATCGATCTATCCAGTGCATAGCGCAATGTACTCTTCGTGCACCCACACCCTACAGTAGGTGACCGGATTAACAGGGTTCAGCTCGCATAAAACTACAATTGCTAATGATCACTCTGATATTATTTACAGTCTATAGACAAAAGTTCTTTGTTTTATCACATATGTATTTTTTGTCCCTTGTTCCTTCCAAGAATCTAAGAAAGCATTGAGGTGTTTTTATAAGTCAGAAAATTCTTGAATAAGCCGTTACATTACATATCAAGTCTCTTTAAATATTTAAATTTGATTATAAATGTTATGTTTCTACAAGTACCTACAATTTGTAACAAGGAAACACTTTTTCATTTAAAGTGACCAATAAAAGTGTTCATCAATATTCTTTCTTTACAATCTCATACTTTTTATTGTGTTCTTTGCATAACCAAAGACATTCGCTGAACTTCTCCACATAGGTGCAAACTAAAGGACCAAAATCATGCCCCGGTGCTTTAAGCTCTAAGAATCGAGAAAGTTCACTTCGTTGAAGGCCATGAGATGATTTCAGATAATTCAGATCCTCGTTGGGTGAGCCAAGAGATGTCTTCAGGTGAGGGTACTTGTCAAGGTAGTTCTCGAGAAGAGCCTGAAGTTCTTTGCGACCCTTCTCTGCTGCTGTTGTCACTGCTACTCCAGCTTTGCAATGCGGTTCGACGGCAGATGCTATTTTGAAAGGTGCGCCAAGAGCTGAAATGACACGCAAAACCTTACATACTCGACTGCCGTATTTGTTGAAGAACTCTTTGGGTTTCCCGACACGGAATCCAGGAGAACCCACAAAGTGCCACTGGCCGGGACATTCACACAGTAGATGGACGGCATATCCATCTCTGAGGTACGAGTAAACAAAACGATCCAGAAAAGACAGGCTGTCCAAGTTGATAGGAAGCACAACAAAAAGTTTTGGACAAAAAAGGTCTTGCAGGGTTTCCCCCATGATCCGTCCAATTTGTCCAACATCCGAAACGACCACATCAGAGAGGCAATATTTTCCGGCTAAAATATCTCTCAGGCTTCCAATCTTGTGCCCCTTTGGGCAGAATCCTCCGTGAGAATCATCAAATTCGAAAGTTGATGGGTTGTGAACTTTTCTCAGCTCACACTGGGGGCACACAAGTCGTTCACTGTACACGATGCCTGGATAACGACGAGATTTCACGTCTCTGATAAGACTTTTGATATCAGCGACCATACAACAAGGATTGGGACCTCGTATTGTCACCTTCAAGGAATTATCATTGGGCATCAAATCAAAATGGATTCTGTGGAACGACGACTCTTCCTGATCCCTTTTGCAGCCGATTTCAACATTAGCCACTTTAGATTCGGCTTCCTCGTGATAAGGGCATGCATGTTCTTCTCTAGTGATATACACAACATTAAAGCGGTAGTAGAGAGGTTGGACGTTGGAGGGAAAGTACTCCTGCTTCTTGTTGATGGCAACTATCAAATCGGGAAGAACGATGATGGCAAAAAGCTGAATAAAAACAAAAGACTGGTTTGGCGCTCATTCTGCTTGGGTAATGCTGGCCACATTTCTCGATCTGGCCACCCAACAGGGAGCTTGTACAGGGAATAGGTCTTCCTTCTCTGAGATGCAAAAACACAATCCCACATTTCGAAACAGATTGATAAGTCTGGAGCGGTTTTCCGCAGACATATCAACCCAGATCTCAGGTAGTGCTGAGTGATGCAACACACCATCACAGATGGTGTTCACACTCGATTGATGAGAGATGAGTGTACGAAGCTGGTCGGACAACCACTGAGGATCCAAAATGACGACGTCTTTCATTTCAGGTATGTCCTCGTACCAAAGGAAATCACCTTGTGCATGAAAAAATCGCAGCATAGCTACAATTGACTGTTGGGAAGTCAATCCCTACTTCATAAGCCAGTTGTTGAAAACGAGACAACGGCAACAGGGGCTGATTTGCTAAATCCTTGACCTCTGATAGCATTTTTGCAACAGATTCACGAACCATTAGCCACTTCCTAGGAATCGTTTCTGTTCCAGTTGACTTCTTGATACCTCTAAGAGAAGATTTCACTTTACGTTTTAGGCTGTTTATATTCTTGTTTGTAATGCCACTTACTTCGAAGTAACCAAGGATATGAGGACTGACGCAATTAGAATCAGAAATGGTATCTCTTGAAATAACTGGGACTTGGGAGTCTGCATCAGGAAACATGTCTGGATTACAAAGCAAACAATCTTCTGTGATGACTTTCTGGATCTACTTGAACTATGATTGCTCTCCATTCGTAGTCCATGGGTATGTTAGCGACCAGTAAACGTCTTAAATCACTATTAAAGATTCCAGTTAAACAACGCCTATTAAAAGCAATGTGTATTGCTTCCTTTAAGACCTCATGAACACCTTGACCCGACTTTGCAGAACATTCAACATAACTTTCCACGCCACAGATATCAGCAAGACACTGTCCACATGCCAATGGAAAGAGAAGAGTCTGTTTTGAGTTGTCTTGCCTAAGGTCATTCTTGTTTCCGACCAAAAGGATCGGCTTCTTTGGGTATCTTTGGTGAAGATAAGGAATCCTGTGATGAATAACTTCTTCTAGAGTTCTTGGCTCGTTTATTGCAAACATCTCAATGATGGCGTCCGCGTTCTGGAAACTTCCATCTTGGTTGCTCAAATCGTGTTTGTTTAATATGTTGATAACACTTACGATCCCCCTTTCGCCTACGTTATTCAACCATCTACCAACTGACTTGCTACTAGAAAGCCAATGATGATGACTACGAAACGAATGCTGTAGCATGGAACATTTTCCAACACCAGTAGGACCATCTAGAACGAATTCCAAAATACTTGTATCTCGTAAAGGTGTCATTTGATCAGCCTTTTTTGGTTGAATTCCCTTCTATGCAGACCAGTACATAGAACTTCTGAAAACAAAAGGTGTAAAATCACATGCAAACTTGCACTTGCAGCAGTTGATTCATTGGAGAACGGGAACGCCACTACAGTTAACGCCTATTACTTTGGGCCCTGTAGCTAGGCCACATGACTCACATACATATTCACAAAGGGAACTCGATATACTTATCTTGAATAGTGGTGTGTGAGTTAAAATAAGGGTTTATATGTAGTAAGCAGGAGCCAAGAGATTACCCAGTTTAAACTGATGTCCTTACCATATAGAAAAACCGAAGTTCTATTTTGCATTTCATATGTAATCATATATGGGTAGCATCTAAAACACCGGCCTGTTTGTCCGAAATGTTTGACTCTCGACCCCCAGCAGGAAAGACCGACAGCAAACCAATTAAATGAGCCAACCGGATGGCAGTTAAACCCATTTGTAAACCCAAAGAAACAAGTGATCATGAGTCTGTCTGCCTGTCTCTAAATTCCATGCCCTTGAGTCAAATTTCTGGCTTCTTATCCCCACACACGTCAGGCCCGCATCGTGCATGTGCGTACCACCTACTTACCTACGTATTCCCCTTGGAATGGGGGTTATCTTTCACTTGCATATTTTACATGGACTTCGAATGTTATTCTTATGCTTGCCCCACAAGGAATGAGGACTGTCCTCTGGTTTTTGCATCCTGTCTGATTTGCATAAAAAGGATAAAAGTACGTACAGATAGCTGTAATATCTTCCTTAAAACGTTCTAAACTAGGCACAGAAGTCTGGCGCTTATGTGCTGCGTAATTCAACTTTGAAAATACTTTTGAATACAGTGCATGCGTTAAACACTGGTTCAACGTAGTTTGCAATACATTCAACTTCAGTTTGCTAAGGAATGCGTCAGCTACAGGTTCGTTAATTTCCTCGGTAATCACGGTATTACAAAGTAATACTATGGCTTCTTCGGGAATGGCAATCACCTCATCGATATATCCACGGTAGGACCGGTAGATTTCGTAAAAGTTCGGGACATTTAACTACTAATATCCCTTAGTGCCATGGTATTACTTATAAATCGTATATTTATTGCATTTGATGTCTGTTACTGTTTTTCTTCGCTCTGTAAAAAGCATTTTATATCAAGTTTTTTTGTTGTTGTTTTGTCCCCTTCCCATGCATGGCCGTGATCCCTAGCGTTTAAACAACTGATCGTTATGTCAGCATTCAAAAAATTATTTAGAATCATACCTGACAGTCAGCTTAAGTTTCTTTCAAGTGAAATAACTTAATATCTAGGGGGAAAGCAAAAGGAAAAAATAAGAGGTAAAAAAACGCCAGTCGACAGTCAAAACGGAGGCCACCAGTTATCAGTTACCAAAATTACTGTCATGTGTTACCCGGCTCATCAGTTAAATAAATAAATAATCTTTTTATCACAGCAGCATATCTACGTAGTGGTTCTTCATCTGCTGGCACTCACACTCACACTCACCATGCCCCCCACAAATAAAGTCGTTATCTCATCTCATCTCATCTCATCTCATCTCATCTCATCTCATCTCATCTCATCTCATCTCATCTCATCTCATCTCATCTCATCTCATCTCATCTCATCTCATCTCATCTCATCTCATCTCATCTCATCTCATCTCATCTCATTGTCTGCGGAGGATAATTAAAGCGGACGTCATGTGAAGTTTTTATATACATGGAATCTATAACAATTAAAACTTCATTTATTTTTGTATTTTATTTGCTAAACTTTCCAAATTGATTTAACATTTTAGCTTTAGTTAATGTTCGGACGAGGATATTAAACAGTGTAAACTAAGTACCTATTTAGAAGAGGATAATGCGATAGAAATTTCCAACAGAAACAGTACTCAACGTGATAAACAAAGCAGAAGTTTCAAAAGAACAGCAAATTAATAATCTGAATTCCAAAGTGTCCAAAAGAGGAAGACAATATTTCCAGCGACTTATTTATCACTGAAAGTGGCAATCAGATTGTAAAAGTATATATTTATCAGAAAGTGATATCGATTTTGTTCTCAAACTCTCAAATTTAATGAGAAGGCAGTTTATGAATTTATTTAGCATTTTTGTCTGATGAGATCTTTCCTATGCATGCACGCAGTAAGTTATGTGCAATGATTCCAAATGATTTTGAATTCCAAACCATTGATGCGGCTGCTTGGTATCTTTTATGAAAAGAGATATGAGATAAAAAACTTGAGAAGTATGTCTTACCTTAAATGGTCTTGAATTTCATTCGCAACACCGACACTTCAGCAAGCATCAGTCAAGGCGGTCAAAGCAATCTCAGCTTGCACAATCAGGATCAGTCAAGAGTGAAAGTCGATTTTATTAAAGAGGCTTCCTGCAATTTCTCTAGGGCTCCACCGGTCAACTTGAAACGCCTGCAGTTCTTACTATACATGAAAGAACCCACAGTTATAAACTTTCGTTCACTTACTACATAAAGCTAAGACTGAAGATTTTAATGGTAGATGTTTTGTTTACATCGGAGTTACCATAGCGACGTAACGATGACTTCACTGTTTTTGATTCCAAGTAATTGTACGCCTTTTTGATCTGAACGTTTAAAACGATACATAAATCGTTAATAATTACGACTTTGCCTAGCAGCATACGAATTTTGAAGAACTTCGTATAAACAGATTTTGAATTCTTCAAGGCACAATTTTTTAACCCCCAAAATCACAATATCTTTTCAGTTTTGATTCAATGATTTTAAAAGCAAAGCAGCATGACAATTCTTGGACTGTCCAAATGTTGCTCATATATATCAAACTACTTCTCAACAAAGTTGCCCGTCAGAAAGTGCTTTGGATCACCGTCAGCGTACGTCCACTTAGATATGAAATTGAGCTGAAATTTATCAAAATTCATACAAAACCCCCAAAATCACAATATCTTGTCAGTTTCGATTCAATGATTTTAAAAGCAAAGCAGCATGACAACTCTTGGACTGTCCAAATGTTTTACATATATCAAACTATAGCTACTTCTCAACGAAGTTGCACATCAGAACTAAGTGCTTTGGATCTCCGTCAGCGTATAGTACGTCCACTTCTATATGAAATTGGGCTGAATGTTATCAAAATTCATACAAAACTTTTAGAAAAAGTCTCTAAATAAACTGTTTACTCCCTTTGGTGAGAAGTCAAGGAGACCAAAACAAGTCACAGCTTGCACAATCAGGGTCAGTCAAGAGTGAAACTGGATCTTATTTAGTGAGGGAGGGGAAGGAGAGGGTAAAGGTAAGTTAGTCCAGAAACTGCATCAAAGTAGTCAAATTCACAGAATCAAAACAAAGTTACTCTAGTAATCACATTTAATTTGATGCAATAAGGTTGTTGTAGTCCTATAATTTACTTGCTCCCAATCAGCCGTGTTTTGACTAGTCCTGTTAAAACGGAGTAAGCGTTGCAAAGACGAGAATCAACTGATTTAACTTTTTTATCATTTGAGTAATAATGAACAAGATGATAAAAAAAATTTCGGGGGGGGGGGGGTTCGTATTTCATAAGTTACTTTACATAAGATAGGAGTCAAGAAAATGAGTTTTCTTTAGAAAAATACGAAACTATTAATCATCCATGCTTTTCATTGGCACATTATCTTTTTCTGCTTATCAAAACCATTTCATGCAATTCTGCCGATGTGCAAATTTTTAAGGTTAGAGGAATTACAGAAAAAACGTCTGCATGAAACGCATAAAATCCTAAAAACTGAACTAGTCTCCAAAATGTATAAAAAATCCAGATCCTGTCCAGATCCTGTCCACAAACTAGTGTTGTTTCTTTTGTTCTATTATTATTGCTGACAGATTGATTCGGATTGATATTGTGTTCCCCTCTCCTTCGTCCCTCTCCAGATCTTGTCCACAGGCTAGTGTTCTTATTTCTTTCTTTCTACTTTTGCTGATTATTGACAAATTCGGATTGATAATGTGTTCCCCCGTCCCTCATCCCTCTCCAGATCCTGTCCACAAGCTAGTGTTTTTATTGCTTTTGTTCTTTTATTATCTGCACTGACAGGTTCCGACTGATATTGTGTTCCCCCTCCATCATCCCTCTCCAGAACCTAATCACAAGTGTTACGAGGACTTTGTAAGGAATCGCCTGCTCTGCTAACTCGTTTATTAGACTTTGAACAAGAGCTAATTACAAGCTAAGCAAGGGTTGGTACTACAAGGCGGGATAGAGCCAGGCCAACCAGAAAGACTTTCCTTAGTCGGAGTGGCTGTCAGAAGGAGTTCCTTACTCGACCACTTTCCTTAATTGGGACTGTACTTTCCAATTAACACTGAGTCGTACCCCGAACTTGCCGCCTCGCTAGTTTGTACAAAGACTAAAGAGTGTGCGAATGTAACAAATATCGACAGTCCTTAAATAACAACTAAACTAAATCTAATTTCCTGTATACATCACGTTTGAAGTCAAACAGAAACAACGTTGGTCTGTTTGGGTTATAGTGAGAGAGGGTGCGTCACACAGGATCAAAACAATACACAAATCCTACAATCAAAACGGTCAAGGTTACAACACTTAAAATGCTTAACTAGTTAATTACTTAAAAATACATTGAGGTTAATAAATACATAATTACTGGAAATCTGTAGCGTAACATACTCCCCTCCTTAATTTTGTGCATCTCCCGATGCGCTGCTCGTCTTAATTAGACGTGATGCAAATAGCTAAAAACAACAACTAGTGATAAAAATAAGGTTGTCTAGAATATATAATGTCTATTAATTTGATTAAATTTCTCTAATTGTTCAATCAAATGTCTAATTTTTCCTTCGCATCGGTGTATTCTGTTCCAAGTATAGTTCAAGTCACTTTTAAGTTAATGTGCGGTCGAATATGTCTTCCGAAGTTCACGTCGCTGAAATTTGATTACTTTCTCTTTATCATCATTGATGTTTTGAAGCTCGAATAGTTCTCTTTCCATTTCGTTGAGTTCTTGTTGAAAATTTTTTGATGTATTCTGCAGACGTTTTTGTAGCTTTTTAATTTCTTTGTTAGCAACGTCCAGTTTCTTAGCCAATGTAGAATTTTCAAGTTCATCTTTTTGGATACGAGATTCGACTTTGTTGTCTTCAACATCACAATCAGGCAAAAATACTTGTAAACTTTTCTTTTCGATGAATTCTTTGAATCTTTTTGCGTTCCTTTTCCGACACGCGGAGATCTCTGTTTCTTTGCAAATGGATGTTCTTTGCCACTTATAATCTGCATCTCGATGGAAAGTCAGATCAGTAGAACGTCAAGTCCAGTACAAGGGAATCCAGATAAGGTTCTCCTTGTTGTAATTACGAACGATAAGCAGAACAATTAGGTTCTCCACCAGTGTTACGGGAAGGACTTTGTAAGGAATCGCCTGCTCTGCTAACTCGTTTATTAGACTTTGAACAAGAGCTAATTACAAGCTAAGCAAGGGTTGGTACTACAAGGCGGGATAGAGCCAGGCCAACCAGAAAGACTTTCCTTAGTCGGAGTGGCTGTCAGAAGGAGTTCCTTACTCGACCACTTTCCTTACTTAGGGCTGTACTTTCAATTAACACTGAGTCGAATCCCAAACTTGCCTCGCTAGTTTGTACAAAGACTAAAGAGTGTGCGAGTGTAACAAATATCGACAGTCCTTAAATAACAACTAAACTAAATCTAATTTCCTGCAAACATCACGTTTGGAGTCAAACAGAAACCACGTTGGTCTGTTTGAGTTATAGTGAGAGAGGATGCGTCACACAGGATCAAAACAATACACAAATCCTACAATCAAAACGGTCAAGGTTACAACACTTAAAATGCTTAACTAGTTAATTACTTAAAAATACATTGAGGTTAATAAATACATAATTACTGGAAATCTGTAGCGTAACACAAGCTAGTGTTTTCATTTCTGTCGTTCTGACAGGTTCTTTGATGTACAACCTGACCAGCTGAATGACAACAACGCACCTCCAGAGGATACTGAACCTGAGAATGAGCCCAAAAAACAAGAGACAGCAATTTTATGATGAATTACGAATGTGTAGTGTACCGGCCATGTATATAATATGCCTTACCATCATGGACAATCAATCTAGACAATCACGATTTTCAATTTTGTAAAGAAAATGCTCCCAGCTAAATACCACCATTACTAACGTTTAATATAAAACTTTGTCAGCTTCTTCCTCCCTCTTTTTTCATCGTTGTTTGAAAAGTTTGTCCATACAAAAGCCATTTTTTTGAGGTGACAACAATACATTGTACATTGTTATATACCAACTGTCAAAGTCACGTTTTTGGCAGCGCGCGTTTACAAATTCATTCATTCGGACATGAATGAGACAAAACTCGTGTTTATTGTCAAACATATAATATACAACATTTATTCCGAGAAAAAGATGATAACCAATGCAACCAGGAATGTCACCAAATTAAAAGAGCTACAACAATTCTCCGAAAAACTATGTGTGAAAAAAGGTTAGTTTTGTGTGAATTTTGATTAAAAACTTTAACTGTAGGCAGCGACGTTTTGCTTTTTATTTTGTTCTTTGACAGCTGGTATATAACAAAACACTTATTGACTGGGACCTCGGCAAAGCAGTATGTTTTGTGGTCCCTCGACCGCCAATGTTTGGCAGTCTCGGGACCACAAAACATACTGTTTCTCTCGGTCCCAGAGGGGATCAGAGAGTAAAAATCAGAGAGGGGATCAAAGAGGGGATCAGAGAGTAAAAAAAAGTGCCTTGCTGTTTGAGCCCCATATGTCCCCAGACAATTTGCGTGTATTGGAATTGGACCAAGATTGCTTCTTGGTTGCCAGAGATTTAGCTCCCGTTTCCAGTTTCGATGACAATTCGTTAACAATTTACGACACGACTGTACGACTAACGTTTATGGTAAACCGCTAACAACAAACAGCAAAAATAGGCCATATGCACTAACAGGTCACGTGACCCTATCTCCCCTGAATCAAGCAGCACATCAAAATGAACAAGTGCAAATTTTCAGCTCCTAATATGTAATACAGGAGAAATGACAGTAAATTTAAGATTGAATATTTTCTTAAGATTCGTTCGGAAAAGCTCGTTGCATTGGATGGCAAGCTCGTGCCATCCAACGCGCTTTTCCGAACGAATCTTAAGAAATTAATTCGTATTAATATTTCGCAAATCCCATGCTCGGCTTTGAAGAAAAGGCTGTAAAGAATATAAATATTGAAAAAACACTTCGTTCTGATCAAATCCGCCAAAGATTATAGCTTTTTAAAGAAACCGGAAGTAAAGTGTCCCGTGCATGCGCAATAAGAACGAAAATGAGTCCTTTTTGTCAGGTGTGCATTGCTCTACCGGAAGTCAAATGATTCCCGCCAAAAACGCGCGCGCGCGTGCCTATTTAGTTTTACCGGCCAAAAGAAGACCCTATTTTGCATAGCAACCGTTGCACAGCAACGATATATGTCAGTACACCCTTAATGGAGTTCCGCTGTACTTTACGCTACCTTTACATACATAACAATTTATAATCATTACTTTGATATTACTGTCTATGACACGATATAAAGTCTTAGGTTTCTTTTATTACAAAGACATATTTGAAATTAAATGAGGTACTTCAATTTATCATTCTTATTGTGTCTATATCTCTTGTCAACTCTTCACTTACTTTTATCTGTTCCTGCTATGGGACATTAGAAACAAATAAAAAGTAAAAAGAATTGAAACCTTTGTTGGTTGGATGAAACAAAGGCTGATAAACGCAACTAAAAGGTGTCAACATTATTGAAAGTGCACTACTGACTAAGCACTGACTACCTTGCAAACAGAGGATTACACTGATACACAGATTGCCAGCAAGCAAGGGGAAACAATTCTACCGGCCTTGCGATATTTTTGGAATGAGGATGCACGAAGATAGCGTATCTGAATGTCATCCGTTTTCGCGCCAAATTCTTGAACCATTGCTGATGTTAGTGCATGGCCGAAATGCATTGCTTGTGTTCCGAAAACTGATTTTCAAATAGATTTTTGTAGGAAAGACCACAGTTATACAACAATGTAGTACGAGTTACCTTTCCCCTTGTTCCAAGGAGTGATTAGGAAAGTACAATCTGCTCGCAGGGTATACTAGCAGCCACTATTTTTGTAGGTTTAACAATCTGTACCTCACTTATACAATAAAGCGTGTAAAATTTATAAAAATTAGACTTGACTTGCAGTTAATGTGCGTTACAAGTCTTGATCTGAATGCATAAAGAGTTTAATTCCGGCCGTTTAACAAATCTTTCTCCAATGAATAAAATGATGGTGTTATCCAAATAACTTATCCGCTGGATAAATATATACACGAGTTTCAAAAAACGGTAAAAGGTTTAATGCTTACGCAACTCGCCCGAAAGGGAGTATGGGTAGAATTTACTCAACATAGAAAAGGCCCACGAATATCAACACGACAATTCACGACTATTTTGCTTCTACCTTATACAACAAAGAACTTGAATTGTTGATGTTAAAAGTCATTTAAGCCCAAAACCGAAAATTGAGTGCGGTTTTGAAACTACCCATACTCCTTTTCGGTCTAGGCATCCGACAACCTTATTTGAAATAGGTATATCTATCCAGTGTATTGCGCAATATACTCTTCGTGCACCCAGGACCTACAATAGGTGACCAGATTAACGGGGTTCAACTCGCATAAAACTACAATTGCTAATGATCACTCTGATATTATTTACAGTCTATGATATCAGTCATTCTTCATTCTATAGCTAGACAAGAGTTCTGTATTTTATCACATGTATTTTTTGTCCCTTGTTCTTTCCACGAAAATTCTTGAATAAGCCGCTACATTACAGATCAAGTCTCTTTAAGTTTAAATTTGATTATAAATGTAAGTTATAATGTTTCTACAAGTACCTACAATTTGTAAGAGGAAAAATCTTTCATTTTCATTAAAAGTGACCAATAAACTAAGTGTTCATCAATATTCTCGTTATCAAACAATCAAATGTTTATCGTTCTACAATCTCATACTTTTCATTGTGTTCTTCGCATAACCACAGCCATTCGCTGAACTTATCCACATAGGTGCAAACTAAAGGACCAAATTCACGGCCCGGTGCTTTAAGTTCTAAGAATCGAGAAAGTTCACTTCGTTGAAGGCCACGCGATGATTGCAGATTCTTCAGATCCTCGTTGGGTGAGCCAAGAGATGTCTTCAGGTGAGGGTACTTGTCAAGGTAGTTCTCGAGAAGAGCCTGAAGTTCTTTGCGACCGTTCTCTGCTGCTGTTGTCACTGCTACTCCAGCTTTGCATTGCGGCTCGATGGCAGAAGCTATTTTGAAAGGTGCGCCAAGAGCTGAAATGACACGCAAAACATTACACACTCGACTGCCGTATTTGTTGAAGAACTCTTTGGGTTTCCCGACTCGAAATCCAGGAGAAGCCACGAAGTGCCACTCGCCGGGACATTCACACAGTAGATGGACGGCATATCCATCTCTGAGGTACGAGTAAACAAAACGATCCAGTAAAGACAGGCTGTCCAAACTGATAGGGAGCACAACAAAAAGTTTTGGACACAAATGGTCTTCCAGGGTTTCCCCTATCATCCGTCCAGTTTGTCCTACGGCCGTATCAGAGAGGCTAAATTCTCCAGCTAAAATATCTCTCACGCTTCCAATCTTGTGCCCCTTCGGACAGAATCCTTCGTGAGAATCATCAAATTCAAAAGTTGATGGGTTGTGAACTTTGCTCAGCTCGCACTCGGGACACACAAGTCGTTCACGGTACACGATGCCTGGATAACGACGAAATTTCACGTCACTGATAAGACATTTGATATTGGCGACCATACAACAAGGATTGGGACCTCGTATGGTCACCTTCAAGGAATTGTCATTGGGCATCAAATCAAAATGGATTCTGTGGAACGACGACTCTTCCTGGTCACTTTTGCAGCTGCTTTCAACATTAGCTACTTCAGATTCGGCCTCCTCGTGATAAGAGCATGCATGTTCTTCTCTAGTGATATACACCACATTAAAGCGGTAGTAGAGAGGTTGGACGTTGGAGGGAAAGTACTCCTCCTTCTTGTTGATGGCAACTATCAAATCGGGAAAGAACGACGGTGGCATAAAGCTGAATAAAAACAAAAGACTGGTTTGGCGCTCATTCTCCTTGGGTAATGGTGGCCACATTTCTCGATCTGGCCACCCAACAGGGAGCTTGCAGGGGAATAGGTCTTTCGCCTCTGAGATGCAAAAACACAATCCCACATTTCGAAACAGACTAATAAGTCTGGAGCAGTTTTCCGCAGACATATCAACCCAGATCTCAGGTAGCGCTGAGTGATGCAACACACCATCACAAATGGTGTCCACACTCGATCGATGAGAGATGAGTGTACGAAGCTGGTCGGACAGCCACTGAGGATCCAAAATGACGACGTCTTTCATTTCAGGTATGTCCTCATACCAAAGGAAATCACCTTGTGCATGAAAAAATCGCAGCATAGCAACAATTGACTGTTGGGAAGTCAATCCTACTTCATGAGCCCGTTGTTGAAAATGAGACAACGGCAACAGGGGCTGATTTGCTAAATGGTTGACTTTTGCAACAGATTCACGAATCATTAGCCACTTTCTAGGAATCATTTCTGTTCCAGTTAACCTCATGATGCCTGGAAGAGAAGATTCCACTTTACGTTTTAAGCTCTTTATATTCTTGTTTGTAATGCCACTTACTTCGAAGTAACCAAGGATATGAGGACTGACGCAATTAGAATCAGAAATGGTATCCCTTGAAATAACTGGGACTTTGGAGTCATCAGAGAATTTGTCTGGACTACAAAGCAAACAATCTTCGCAAAAAGAACTGAGATGGTGTGGAAGGTATTTACCGAGCACTTTTCCCAACGAGGTGCGAATTTGCTGACGCATTTCTGAGCTTAACATGCTGTGATCAGCGTGGGTTCCAACGATGATCGCATAAGATTGCAACTCATGGCAAGCAATTGTTTGAAGCCAAAGCTCAAGTCTGCAGAATTGGTCAACGGAAAGATTCTTTTGGCTAACTGCAAGTTGACTCAAATTAAATATGACTAAATTTAGATTGCTGCGAGAGAGAAAAAGACAATGTGTGTTGAGATATTCAACATCACCAGCAAGGTCAAACACTTTGCAGTCAGTGTTTTTCAGCTTTAGAACTGAAATCTCTACGCCGTCCGTCTTAATTGGTGGAGTAGTATTCGTTAACCGGAAGCTACGCTTTAAACTCTTGACAAGTGTACTTTTGCCAACACCTTCTTGCCCTACCACCACCACTTTAGCTTCTTGATTGTCGACCGGCTCTTCCTGAATGGCTTTTAGATAATGAATGATGTCTGGGGTTGACTTTTGAGTCACTGTCGATGGTGGAAAAACAAATTTCTCTCCATCAACATTTAGAGTGCAAAGTTTGTCAAGGCCACCAAGCGTCACTGGAAGTTTTGAGAAGTGGTTACAAGTAACATCCAGAACTGTTAAGTTGCTTAGCATTCCTATAACAGAAGGGACTTCTGCAGGTCCATTTTCTGTTGTGCACTGCTTCAGAACAAGAGACTTTACGCTGTCACGAATTTTTGGCGGAAAGTTAAGACTAGAAAAATCAGCTCTGGTATTGATAATTACTAAACGTTCTAAATCTTCTATTCCAGACAGAAATCTGAACGACAGCCTTCCAGTGCAATTGATGATAACCAAACTTTGGACGGTAATTGCCGGCGTGTGAGAAAGAATGAACTCTGTGATGGAACTGCAGTCTTGCTTTACAAAGCGCAGAGAAACTGCACTATTTCTGCATTCCAATTTCAAATCTTGAAGATCATCACAAGTTTGATACTTAAACTCACCGATACACCACCATGAACAATCTGCCCTTGTGTAACTGTGAGTAGTGTCTTCGGCATCAAGGAACCCGTTTGCTAAATATACTGTGTCAATTTCTAGAGCTCTGCAGGCACTAAAACTTTCCAAGAAAAAAGATTTCGATTTCGATTTCGATACAATATCCCACAAATGTGTGTCCAGAAATTCTAGTTGATATTTTAGCATTAGGTTCAGTTTACTGCGATGACTTTCTGGATCTATTTTAACTATGATTGTTCTCCATTCGTCGTCCATTGGTATGTTAGCGACCAGTAAACGTCTTAAATCACCATTAAAGATTTCAGTTAAACGACGCCTATCAAAAGCAATGTGTATTGCTTCCTTAAAGACCTCATGAACACCTTGACCCGACTTTGCAGAACATTCAACATATCTCGTCACGCCACAAATATCAGCAAGACACTGTCCACATGCCAGTGGAAAGAGAAGAGGCTGTTTTGAGGTGTCTTGCCTAAGGTCATTCTTGTTTCCGACCAAAAGGATCGGCTTCTTTGGGTATCTTTGGTGAAGATAAGGAATCCTGTGATGAATAACCTCTTCTAGAGTTCTTGGCTCGTTTATTGCAAACATCTCAATGATGACGTTCGCGTACTTGCAAAGCCTTCCACGTTTGCTCAAACCGAATTTGTTTAATTCGTAGATACGAGTTTCGAATTTCGTTTCATTTACGTCAAAGAAAAATGTACCAACTGACCCTCCAAACGATGAATCATCTATTTGATGATTACCATGAATCAAATGATGCAGCAAGGAAGATTTTCCAACACCAGTCGGACCATCTAAAACGAAGTCCAAAATACTTGTATTTCCTAAAGGTGTCATTTGATCAACCATCTTTGGTTAAATTCCCTTCTACGCAGACCAGTACATAGAACTTCTGAAAACAAAAAGGTGTAAAATCACATGCAAACTTGTACTTGCAACAGTTAATTCATTGGAGAACGGGAACACCACTACAGTTTACGCCTATTACTTTGGGCCCTGTAGCATGGTCAGACGGCAGTACATATACACAACGGGAGCTCCATACCCTTATGCTGCATAGTGCCGGTGTGTTGGTTAAAATAAGGGTTTGTGTATAGTACGCCGAAGCCAAGAGATTACCCGGCTTAAATGTCCTTAGTATAGAAAAACCGAAGTTTTATTTTTTTCAGTGGGAACCTGACCAGTATCAGTTCACTGTGCTGACGAGGCCCAACAAGGCCGAAACAGCTGTCCACGGTTTCTGGTTACTGGTCACATTTATTTTCATTTTGCACTTCATATATAATTATATAGGTAGCATCTAAAACACCAGCCCTGAGTGTTTTTCCGAAATGTTTGACTCTCGACCTCCGATCCAGCACGAAAGACCGACAACAAACCAATTAAATGAGCCAACCGGGTAGCACTTAAACCCAAAGAAACAAGTGATCGTGAGTCTGTTTGTCTGTCTGTCTGTCTGTCTGTCTGTCTGTCTGTAAATTCCATGCCCTTGAGTCAAATTTCTAGCTTCTTATCCCCACACACGTCAGGCCATCGTGCATGTGCGTACCACCTACTTACCTACGTATTCTCCTTGGAATGGGGGTTATCTTTCACTTGCTAGTTCTCATGGACTGCGAATGTTATTCTTTTGCTTGTCCCACAAGGAATGGGGACTGTCCTCTGTTTTTTGCATCCTGTCTGATTGGCATAAAAGGATAAAAGTACGGTACAGATAGCTGCAATATCTTCCTTAAAACGTACTAAACTAGGCACAGAAGTCTGGCACCGACATACGTGCTGCGTAATTCAGCTTTGAATATACCTTTGAATACACTGCGTTAAACACTGGGAACTGGGAACTGGAGGGAACCGGAAAATAGAAGCGCCTGCGTGTGCGTAGGAGGCTACGCCGGTAATTTCGTGTCCTGTTCAGAATGCGGTAGTTCACTAATTAACAAACACAAATTGAGTATAAAAGGAAACAGGAACAGGAAACGAGTTATATTCTAAATTCCAAAGTCACAACCCATAGAAAAAGAGCAATATTTCCTACAATTTAAGGTAATATATTAACTACAGAGATGCGCAACTCAAGTTAGAGAAGTGAAATTATACATGTTCGTTAATTTCTTCGGTGGTTTTTACGGGAATGGTGATCACCTCAGCGATATATCCTCGGGAGATTTCGTAACGTTCGGGACATCTAATCACTAATATCCCTTAATGCCATGGCATTACTTATAAATCGTATATTTATTGCATTTGATGTCTGTTTTTTTTTTTCTTCGCTCTGTAAAAAGCATTTTATATCAAGTTTTTTGTTTTGTTTTGTTGTTTTGTCCCCTTCCCACGGCCGTGATCCCTAGCGTTTAAACAACTGATCGTTATGATGTGAGAATTCAAAAAATATATTTAGAATCATACCTGACAGTCAGCTTAAGTTTCTTTCAAGTGAAATAACTTAATATCTAGGAAGAAAGGAAAAGGAAAAAAATAAGAGGTTAAAATAAAACGCCAGTCGACAGTGAAAACGGAGGCCACCAGTTTATCAGTTACCAAAATTACTGTCAAGTGTTACCCGGCTCATCAGTTAAATAAATAAATAATCTTTTTATCACAGCGCGCAGCATATCTATAGCTACGTAGTGGTTCTTCATCTGCTGGCACTCACACTTACTACCTCTACATTAAATTTTTTACATACAACGGTCAACTGATATGTTTTTTTTTTTTTTTTGCTGAATGAGGGAGGAAAAACCGCAGAACCCGAAAAAAAAAATGGCATGGTAGAGAACAACACATCAAACAAACTCAGATCACATATATGGTCCGAGCGCCCGAGTGGGACTTGAACCCGAACCACAACGTTGCGGGCCAGAGCTCTCACTTCTGTGCCAACCATGCCACCCACAAATAAAGTCGTTATCTCATCTCATCTCATCTCATCTCATCTCATCTCATCTCATCTCATCTCATCTCATCTCATCTCATCTCATCTCATCTCATCTCATCTCATCTCATCTCATCTCATCTCATCTCATCTCATCTCATCTCATCTCATCTCATCTCATCTCATCTCATCTCATCTCATCTCATCTCATCTCATCTCATCTCATCTCATCTCATCTCAATACAATACAATACAATATACAATACAATATGTCTTTATTTAGTACCACAGTTTAGATATATACAATTTACAATTAAAACTTAAAACAGGAAATTAGTTACAGGCTACCTATAATAACCACGGGGTTAAACAAAGATAGGTAGCCGACTAGTTAATGTTTAGATTTACGACATGTGGTCAATTAAATAATATAATACTAAATGAAAGACGTACAGAAAAATAACACTCATCTTATCTCATCTTATCTAAAACCTAAACAATTTATCCCGAACTGGTTGTCTGCGGAGGATAATTAAAGCAGACATCACGTGAAGTTTTTACATACATGGAATTTATAACAATTAACACGTCTATCTATTTTATTTGCTAAACTTTCCAAATTGATTTAACATTTTAGCTTCAGTTAACGTTTGGACGAAGATATTGAATAGCGTAAACTAATTCTCTATTTAGAACAGGCGATAGAAATTTCCAACAGAAACAGTACTCAACGTGATAAACAAAGCAGAAGTTTCAAAACCACAGCAAATATATAATCTGAATTCCAAAGTCTGACTCTGAATTCAAAAGAGGAAGACAATATTTCCAGCGACTTCTTCATCACTGAAAGTGGTTGATTGTAAAAGATTGTAAAAGTACATATTTATCAGAAAGTGATATCGATTTTGTTCTCAAACTCTCAAATTTGATGAGAAGGCAGTTGAATTTGTTTAACGTTTTTGTCTGATGAGATCTTTCCTCAACATGCACGCAGTAAGTTATGTGCAATGATTCCAAATGATTTTGAATTCCAAACCATAATATGCGGCTGGGTTTCTTTAAGTATATCATTTATGAAAAGAGATAAAAAACAGATAGAAGAAGTATGTCTTACCTTAAATGGTCTTGAATTTCATTGACAACTAACACCAGCACTTCAGCAAGCCTCAGTCAAGGCGGTCAAAGCAAGTCACAGCTTGCACAATCAGAATCAGTCAAGAATGAAACTCGATAGCAAATATATAGGAGTACCCCCCCCCCCCTCCCTTCCGGGAGGTGACGTCATTACAATTAGTGTACATCAATGTTAATGAACATGATATTCATTCACATAAATGTTTATTTGTCTCAAATGAATATTCTCTATTTCTTAATTGTAGTTATATTCATGCTCTTGAAAGTTTCTTTTTCCAAATTGTTTGTCTTAGGACGTAAATGCATATGAATGTCTACAAACGTTAACGAATCCTTATGATTATGCAAGTTTTGTTCTTGAACAATAGTTCCCGGCGCAGTTGGGTGTCCATTTGGCCCCAGTGAATGTATCTATGCATTATTGACTGGCGTTTGGCACAAATGATTGCGTATTTTCTCGTCATGAACAGCAAAAGGTGTATATATTCCAAAATATATTGAACGGCGTTATTTGGAGAGGGAACTGCACGGGAACTGGAGGGAACCGGAGAATAGAAGCGCCTGCGTGTGCGTAGGAGGCTACGCCGGTAATTTCGTGTCCTGTTCAGAATGCGGTAGTTCACTAATTAACAAACACAGTTTGAATATAAAAGGAAACAGGAACAGGAAACGAGTTATAATCTAAATTCCAAAGTCACAACCCATAGAAAAAGAGCAATATTTCCTACAATTTAAGGTAATATATTAATACAGAGATGCGCAACTCAAGTTAGAGAAGATGAAATTATACATGTTCGTTAATTTCTTCGGTGGTTTTTACGGGAATGGTGATCACCTCAGCGATATATCCTCGGGAGATTTCGTAACGTTCGGGACATCTAATCACTAATATCCCTTAATGCCATGGCATTACTTATAAATCGTATATTTATTGCATTTGATGTCTGGTTTTTTTTTTTTTCTTCGCTTTGTAAAAAGCATTTTATATCAAGTTTTTTTGTTTTGTTGTTTTGTCCCCTTCCCACGGCCGTGATCCCTAGCGTTTAAACAACTGATCGTTATGATGTCAGAATTCAAAAAATATATTTACCTGACAGGTAAATATACCTGACAGTCAGCTTAAGTTTCTTTCAAGTGAAATAACTTAATATCTAGGAAGAAAGGAAAAGGAAAAAAATAAGAGGTTAAAAAACGCCAGTCGACAGTGAAAACGGAGGCCACCAGTTTATCAGTTACCAAAATTACTATCAAGTGTTACCCGGCTCATCAGTTAAATAAATAAATAATCTTTTTATCACAGCAGCATATCTACGTAGTGGTTCTTCAATTGCTGGCACTCACACGCACTACCTCTACATTAAACATTTTACATACAACGCTCAACTGATATGTTGTTTTTTTGCTGAATGAGGGAGGAAAAACCGCAGAACCCGGAAAAAACATGGCATGGTAGAGAACAACACATCAAACAAACTGAACAAACTCAGATCACATATATGGTCCGAGCGCCCGAGTGGGACTTGAACCCGCGGAACCACAACGTTCAGGACAACCCCGATTAATATTAATCCGCGGATTATAATAATGATGGATTATAATAGGATTATTATAAAATCCAGTAATGGATTATTATAATCCTGTAATGGATTAAGAATCCTCACTAATACTTGATCCGCTGCTTATTGACGTTTTGTGTCATCACATGCAACATAAATAGAACTATAAATCAATCACGTTGTAACACGTGAACATCTGTAAAGCTGGCCATATAACTTCAGCTGCTTCAATACTTGGCGTGATGGCACAAGCGACTGGAACGAAAACCTTGCAAATAAGCGAGCATTCCCTAATCTGAGATAAAGATAAACGTAAGAAACATTAACTGTGCATGCAGAAAAGCCTGCTTCCAAGTTTTGTTTGCAATGCTTTCTTCTTCGATCAGTAGTTTCATAATATATATTACATTTAAAATTCATATTATTGTACTGTTAGTGTTATGATATAAAAGAGTGCTATTGAATAAATATGAGACTCATTATTAAGGGAGATATGGACATCAAATAATTGTCAGAAAATACTAAATTTTGTTCTTGAACAATAGTTCCCGGCGCAGTTGGGTGTCCATTTGGCCCCAGTGAATGTATCTATGCATTATTGACTGGCGTTTGGCACAAATGATTGCGTATTTTCTCGTCATGAACAGCAACAGGTGTATATATTCCAAAATATATTGAACGGCATTATTTGGAGAGGGAACTGGGAACTGGAGGGAACCGGAAAATAGAAGCGCCTGCGTGTGCGTAGGAGGCTACGCCGGTAATTTCGTGTCCTGTTCAGAATGCGGTAGTTCACTAATTAACAAACACAGTTTGAATATAAAAGGAAACAGGAACAGGAAACGAGTTTATATTCTAAATTCCAAAGTCACAATAATCCATAGAGAAAGAGCAATATTTCCTACAATTTAAGGTAATAAATAAATACAGAGATGCGCAACTCAAGTTAGAGAAGATGAAATTATAACCATATTCAGTATATATTTGTTGCCACTAGCTCACCACTCGAGTTGTTTGTATTGGGAGTCCAAAAGCATGTGTATACCTATTTCGAAAAACGTTGATGTCAGTCAATCTCAAACCGAGCCCGAGCTTAATTTTTGGGCTTCTGTGTTTACTGATTAAAATATGCCGAAAAAAGCACAATTCGTGAGTAAAAATTCATAACTATAAATACTCCAGTGATCGAACAAACGACATCATTTAGCTTTGCACATATCAAAATTTAATTGCAGTTAGTTGCAGCTGTAGTTACTTCGTCTCATGATCAGAAGTCAGATTTCCGACTGTCAACGTTTTCTAAATGCGTATAACGGCAGGAGTCGGTCTTCGGACAACTGAAAAAATACAACCTTAATATGTCAAATGGCTTTGGTTCTCGCTAACAACATCAACATCATCAAAGAAGATCAGTCAGTTTAGATTTATACATGGAATTTAATATACAGTCAATAATTTTCAAAATAATAATATTTTTCTCGATTTTAGAGGGTGATAATGGGGGTACCCCAATATCAGTTAACTACTAATTTTTTTTACAATTCTCAGTTAACTACTAATTGCAGTTAATCATTAACTTATTGAAGTTAACTATTAACTATTATTTCTTAAAGCGAAAAAAATTAAATAATGACTAGAATTGTTCTTAACTTCAGCAGGTCAAGTCATTTAAGGCTGAACCTTGGTCAAATCAATACTGAATCTATAACACAAAATCACGTTAACTGCACCTAAAGGTCCCAATGGTACTCAAAAATCAGTTAACTGCTAAATTTTTATTTATCACAGGTTATCAGTTAACTACTAATTTTTGGGCCAAATCTCAGTTAACTGCTATTTTTTTGGCCAAATCTCAGGTAACTGTTAACCCCATTAACACCTAGCCTCCTCCGCAGGCATCTCTAATATTCTCTAAATCTCTTTGCGATTCCGGTGGGATTCCTGTGGAATCTCCTGTTACACTCACCGTTCCAAAAAACAAACTAGCGCCTAGTACCTCTCTACCAGCAAAACAGGAAACCCAAGATACGTAAAAATTCAAATTCTTAGATTATGAAGACGCCTGCGGAGGAGGCTAATTAACACCTTCGATTTTAGCTTCAGTTTATTTTCCAAAATGAATTGAACTGTGTAAAAAATTCAAACTAGTCCTGTTCAGAATGAAGTACTAATGTACTAAGATTGAGAAGTCATTACAGCCATTATAATAACAGGAAACTGATTTATGTCTGATTATGACAGTCTATAGATTCCAAAGTAATTTTGCTGGACACGAAGAAAGAGCATGCAATATATAATATTCCCAACATTAACTTAAATTAATAATTTGATAGAGACGTCAAACTTAGTTAGAGAAGATGAAAACTCAATTCAGCTGCACGAATGAGTGACTGAATGAGCAACTGCTAGTATAGCTCGAGGCACTCGAGCTTTGGAGTTTTCAAACGTGTTCATCTGTAGCTTTTATGCCTGGCTCTGTTTTAAAGTGAGTATCCACCTATTTTACGAAAACGTTGATGTTGATCAATTCTGCTGAATTTGAGACCGAACATGATTTTTTACTTTTGTGTTTCATCAACAAAATACAAAAAGTACAATTCTCAATTCATTACTAATATTCCAAAGTCTAAACAAACAATATCATTTAGCTTTGTATATATCAAAAACTTGTAGGTAGTTACTCGATCGTTCAGGTTCAATATCCGATCCTCAGCGTTTTTTGAAATGGGTGTACCGGCACGGAGCCACAATACAATACTCCTGAACAGACTGTCACAGAGTTCTTGGGCAACTAAAAAGAATATCTTACCTTAAGTGGCCTTACTTCAGCGAAGCAGATCAGGTTATAGGAAGCATCAAGGAAGTCAATTCAAGTGTCTACCGTAGCATAGTCATAAGTGAGTGACATGAGCACTGAAGTGAAACTCAAGGGAGGGATGGGAGGGAGGGATGGATTAAGTCAAGAGACCATAATACGTAGAGAGCGAAACTCAGTATTGATGTCTGTGCGATGTTAGTGGCGGCTAAGGCTATTTTTAGTAACTTGGCCATCGCGCGCGCAAGGCTCTCAAACAATAGAATTTGATTTTTGACGTGCGCGCACAGGACCTTTTGCTTTCGCCATTTCAATCCAAGCCTTGCTTGGTGTGGTTTGTTCACTGATTTAGTCATTCATTCGTTGATTCATCCTTTCATTCATTCGTTCGTTCGCTCATAGAACAAAGTGAGGCTCGATAAGAAGAAGACAAAATGTACCTTTAATTTACTCAAGAGGGATTAATTTAAATTGACAGGGCACTATATTAGCAGGAATATGAGGACGGATTGCTATTAAAGTTAGGAACAAAGAAGACTATTAAAATCTCTCACGAAATTAAACGCGTTTACCATACAAACCAGTCAAGTAAAAATCGGTAACATATTCAAGAAATAAATAGAACAAAATTTGAATAAATTAATAATGATGCAATTTAATATTTATATTAGAACAGATTGCAAAAATTAAAAATTCAGAAAAAGCTAAAATTTAAGTATTAAGAAACCGAAAAAAAAAGAGAGTAAAAAGGAAGGGAAAAGGGGGAATAAAAGAAAAATATTCCGACCTACACACGGCTCGAACCTATAACCCTTACATCGGACCCCCCGCAAATGGGAAAAGAATAACTAGATAATTGAAAAAATAGGAAAAAGCTAAAAATAAAATTTGGGACGATTCTCCCGAGACATTCATAGAAGCTGAGACATCGAATCGACTTACGTTACGGATGAAGATTTCGGCCACTTCTACGCTATCCCGGTGCTACATATAACAGTTGACTTAGCCCGAAGGCCAGGGAGGGAGACGATATCCGGACCCTAATCCATACCTTCCATACCTTTAGATATCACCTTAGACCGCTGCGCTACCTAGACACTTAATGTTTTTATTGACTAATCGGGGTAGTCTATTCAGCGAAGTTTCATTGTGATGCTAATAGGACTATTCCAAACCTTTAGGGAAATAGGAGAACCAATCAAAGTCCAGTATGAATGATTTCATAAATAAACAGAGGAAAGAATAAATAAAAGAATAAATTTCCGTGAACATTTCTAAGTGCATAAAGGGTTCTTTGCAAAGTCAAGAAGTTACGACAATGACTGTTTATGGATTTTACGGTTTTATGCTTTTTTTCTTTTGCTGGATGATCATCAAAACTGATTTCCCATTTCAAGAACAATCTTGAGGCACGTTTGAAGACTTAAAGCGTCAGTAAAGTTAAGTACTTTAAACAATTTTAAAACTGGATAATTCATACAAGCTTGTTATGAGTTTGCTGTTTAATTTCTACGCGCGTGTAAGTAAACCATACAAATTCAGCTGAGACTTAAATGTACTTTCTTAAAGCCCTACGGGCTAGGTCCGCACTGTCAAAACCTTGGCCTGATATTTTTCCGTAATAATCGTAATAATAGACCGAGCATGCAGGTGTGCAAAATTACCCAAGTGGCCTTTGCAAGCAGGCTTTGTTACTCGAGCTTCCTCGTTTTACCCAAGTGAACGCTATCATAGCGTCTTCTTTTAAGTGATAACGCCATCGCGCGCAAGCAAGGCCGAACAGAATCTAGAACAGTAGAATTTGATTTTTGACGTACACGCGGACGGGATTTCTATCGTTTGAGAGCCTTGCACGCGCGATGGCGAAGTTACTAAAAATAGCCTTAGTCGCCGCGAACATCGCACAGACATCAATACTGTCGAGTTTTGCCGGCTTTCTTAGTATTATGGTCTCTTGGTAAAGTAAAGGAAGTTAAGGTAAAGGACGTTAAATAGAAGAGCGGACTGAAAAAAATATGGTATCATAAGCGTTCAAGTAGACAAGACAATGTTACCCCCTTCATGACCGTAGTCCATGATATATCTATACTATATGTCCATCATGATATCTCTCATACTGAAATGTTACCCCTTTCATAGCGATAGTCAACTCGACAGCGAAATCTACTTTGTATTTGCTTAAAATTCTAGGCCTGTAACATACAAAGGTGTTTTTCTAAGTACCAATTTAAACCCTGAAGTAGGAACATATACACAGAAACAAGATTTCAAACTTCGGGACATATTCACACTAAGTGTCTACCCGTGAATATCCTAGAATGGTTCCGAATCCAATCCCGTGACTTTGAATCCTAACAGGTAGGACTGTCATCCCCCATGGGAGTGCCGAGCCCCCCAGAATTGTCTCTGTGATTAGAAAATTTGAATTCCAAATCATGCAGCTAGACTTGGTTCCCTATGAGGCTTTCAAACGAAATTTTGTATGAAAACACTTACAGTTATGCAAGAGATACAAACAAATTTCGATTTTTGAAAATTCGTATCTCCTTGATTTTTCAACTGATATCCTTCAAACTTCACAGACAGTTTTATTGATTTTGATATGCTCTTTCCGGCCATGGTTATTGTTTTTAAGTTTGGGAACTTTTGGAATTACATGAAATAGCCGTTAGCATGAAATGACTGTAGCAATTCACAAAATACGTCATTTACTTGTATAAGATTGCAGAATACGTCTTGGTAACAGTCATATTCGCATTCAGCATGAAAAATCAGTTTAGAATAATTATGTTACCAGCCTCTACCCCAAAATGCCTCCAGGTATCTGATTTTTCGAAAATGCGCCTAGTCTAAACAATTTTACGTACCGCATCCTCACCTCCAACATCAACATCTCTCCGAGTGAAAGTCGCGCAAAATTTTGTACATTTTTATCGGGCTCTGTAACATGAGGAGCCCCGGACCATTGAATTTGGTTTTGCGCGGCTCTGAAGGCGTCGCAAATAGACCACAAACCCGAGTTCTTGTGGTTTGAAGGTGTTGGAGATAAGTAGAAAATCAGTCTTATTTTAACTGAAAATGTTTTTTAAATGTCAACACTATGTGAACCGCAAAGATGGTCATTTCAAATGACTAACTTTCACAGCAAGATAGCTTTCGAACAAAGAAGCTGTTGACAGAGAAGTTTCATGTTTTGGTTATGGCAAGGAATAGGTGAATCAAGGGCGCTAAGGCAAATATTGGTGGTTTTCTGAGCCGTTAGACTTCGATATTATAAGTCAATAAATTGTCACTTATCTGTTAAATTGTTATATCCTGGCTTGATTTGCTTATTTTTTCGTCGATTAGTTGTGTATAAACACTACAAAATCTGCCGTGACCAACGGTTCAATCGGTTCAATCGTACATAACGAACTACTGCATCCTAACTACCGCGTGACCCGTTACGTAAGCGGTACGCGTCGGTTAATAAGTTAATATCCCCTAAATAACCAAGAAAAACCAGTTTTTCTTGGTTATTTAGGGGATATTAACTTATTAACCGACGCGTACCGCTTACGTAACGGGTCACGCGGTAGCTAGGATGCAGTAGTTCGTTATACGGCAGATTTTGTAGTGTTTATACACAACTAATCGACGAAAAAATAAGCAAATCTTATCAAGCCAGGATATAACAGTTTAACAGATAAGTGACAATTTATTGACTTATAATATCGAAGTCTAACGGCTCAGAAAACCACCAATATTTGCCTTAGCGCCCTTGGGTGAATCGATATATCGTCTAAAATCAGCTCATCTATTTCGACGACACTTGTAACATTCAGTGTTCAGTGAAAAAATATTTGACGGCGAAGTAATACGATTACGACGAACTAAAATATGATTACTTTCAAATACTGACTACAAAACTATCGGTTGTTGTTTGATATCTAGAATTGAAATAATTCTTAGATTCTTGCCTAGTAAATAAAATCCAGGAATTATCTTTGTTTCGCCCATGGGTTGAGACTATAAAGAATTCTATTTTCAGTGCTCTTTTTCTGTTTAGAATTAAGGCAGAGATCGATTCAATTCTCGGACATAATAAATTAAACTAACTCATAGTAAACTCTGAACTCAGCTGCATCGCTGTGAACAACAACATTTCACTGTACCCCCTTTGTAAAATCAAATCATGAAAAAATATTTGGTCTTTTCTTTCACGTTCACAAAGAAACATTGTTACTTTTACGCGGACACAAACAGATTTTAGATCGTTCACTCACGAAAGGTCGAGCGGGAATAACTCGGACAACTTGTTTTGAATTTCGAAAACACCGCCAAAATAGCCATAATTCCAAATAAAGTATAATCCAATTTCTTGATAAAAGAAGTAATGACAGATAATACACACTAAACACACAACACTTCATGCACAGCGCCCCTCAACGCCGCCATTTTGTAATCAAATTAACACTACCCATCAGTCACTACGGTGATCCTCATTGGTCCACCATTAATCCAATAATCACTTTCGCTACCGCAGGCATGAACCAAAATAAGAGGTACGGCACAGGGAACCCGGCTTTATTCAGCTATATTTCTATACTTTATCGAAATGCTAATATTTGCCGGGATTCCTGTGACATGAGATCGTTAATGTACGATCAACATCCGGTGAGCATCCTATTACAGCAAATTACATGAGCGTGTAATATAAAGCCGTTTGACACTGCTAGTTCGTAAACTGATAGGGGATTAAGTTTAATGACTTTCGTAACGCATTCTCTAGTAACCATTTTTGACGGTTAGGGACGGACCATTTGATATTTGTAGGGGGGGTGGGTTAAATCCCCAAAAAAATATCGAGCAAGCTCTCGAACCTTAAAAAAAATATCGTGCAAGCTTATCTGCCATTAAAAAAAATATCGAGCAAGCATGGAAGTCAGTGATGTGCTTGAAGACTCAGCTACTTGGAATCGAAATATATTGTTGGAATTGAACTGTTATGAGAGACCGACATTCAACTCCTTTGCAATGCACAATTTCTGCCAAGCGGCTCGCGCTTCGCGCTCGCCATAAGTAACATATAGTCTGGGGATAGCAAGTAGCACAAATCTTTGTGGAAGGATCAATTATTTGATCCTTAAGAAAATTGTAAAGGCATGCACAGGATATTCACTGTGTAATGACTACACAGACATCTACACGACTGAACTTTTACCGAGTGGCTCGTGCTTCGCACTCGCATAGGCAGAAATGAATAGCACCATAGGCTAATTCATCTTGTTACTTTAGTCTTTCTTTACTAATGCTAATATGCACTACAAGAGCATCCCATGTCCACAGGAAAGTGGTCTCTGTGATTATCTATATTTTAATTTTTACTGAGCGGCTCGCGCTTCGCGCTCGTATTTTTAACATAAATAAACAACAATGCAGGTCAAATTATCTTAACAGGTTAGTCTTTCTCGAGTGACGCTCATGTGCAGCATTACGAAAGCATCCAGCGTCTATGGGAAAGTGCTGGAGTGAGTCGTTGTGATCACTTGTAGCTCAATTTTTGATGAGTGGCTCGCGCTCCGCGCTCGCAACTAGATGAATACTATCATATTCTGCCTTTTCAACACTTTCATTAGTATATATAACATATTTTACTCAGGGTGGGTGGTTGCTTACGTTAAACGTAAAAATCCTCCCGAAAGTGTCAAAAAAACAAGCTTTGAACTTTTTGGTTGCGGCGATCAGTACTCCCATGGAACAATTCCATTTCGATTCCCGTGCTCAATATACGGATTCAATCAGAGGCTCAATCAGTACGGAGACTGTTTTACATACTTCGGAGGAAGATATACCTTGAGTTCCGTTAACCAGTACTTGCAAATGAAACTTTAGTCTGTTTTCGTTGAGATATGTAGATATATCAGTACTAACTATGCCACGTTTATAGTAGTAAATGCACAACTATGCTTTGTACATTATGTATATAGACTATAAATGAAAAATTAGACAATCGTTCTGTGTATATATAAAATATCAAAAATGAATGAAAAAAATATCGTGCAAGTGCTTGGCACAGCAAAAAAATATCGTGCAACACTGGAGGTCAGGAAAAAAAATTCGAGCACGCTGACAATTGACCCCCCCCCCCCCCTACAAATATCAAATGGTCCGTCCCTTACTAGACTGAGTGCGTTACTGATTCGAATATAATCCCCTTATCAAGTTACTGTTTCAAACAACGCCCGTTAATCAGATTACAACTCTGTGTTACACGATACTTCAAAACGATCTCATATGACACAGGAATCCCAATATTAGCGTTTCAATAAAGTACAGAAATATCGCTGAATAAAGCCGGGTTCCCTGTGGTACGGGGCTCCTCATGTGTTATGAACCTGGCGGTTTTGTTAATAGCTATCGATTTTCGAGGTAAAAACAATTAGTGCTTACAATATTTGTAGTCATTCTACTGGCTCAAACTTTCATGGAAAGTGCGCGCGTACGGTTATTCACGAGATGTGAAGTATACAAAACAACGAGCGAAAAAAAGGTACAAAGATGGTGTTTTCTGTTTATCATATATAAATCGAGATTCTATAATTTTTTGTCATTTTTCTGTGAAAATGGAAATGCTCAGAAGGGGAGCCAATTTGAAGAAAAAATTTCATTAGAAATGAAGTCGTTTCTGATTGGACGTATCGTTATCACGTTGGTCAGTTGCTACCCTGTTTTCTCCCGTTGCTATGTTATGAGTCACTTCATATCATCACAACAAACTATGGCTTTTTTCATCTTCACTGAGTGATCTCTATTGCTGTGCTTATTAAGAGCTGCTGAAGCTTGTAAAATGAGCTCTAAATGTGTCTATTTTGAAATATAGCTCTTTAACTTTGGATAGAAATCTCAATCAAATGCAAATTTTAACATTTTAGATCCGGTTTTGGTGGTTTTTAAAACTTATTTTTAACCGAAAACTGATTTCCAGAAGCCTAGGATGGAGCCTAAGTAATTGTATTAGAGATCGGGAGGGTAGGGGATATAGAACTCTCTCTTTTTGACTTTGGGTTCCCCAGTAGATATTTCAAATACATCGAACTATTGAGGTAAAAGAACAAAATTATGGAAAAAACTCGAGCTTCGCAAAAGATCCCTTTTCAAACAAGTTCGATTGATTTTTTTTTAAGTCAAAGTTGAATTAAGTGCATATGTAATCGGAAAATATCAAGTTGGGTATTAACTATTAGCAAGCGAATAAAGAGAAACCGTGAAACTTTAGTCACATGTGGTGTACAAATTCAAGATGGCAGATCGAAGTGCTGTTGGTCAAGGAGATTTGTGCAAACAAAGTCGAATGTGCTCAAAGCTTGCAGGATACAAATGCAGCTGTAATACCCAGAACGAAGTAAACACATGAGTTCTGGGAGTCATCGAGTACAAACAAAATACCAAAAAGAGAGAACTGCACGAAGAGCAGCATCGTGTTCAAGAGGAACTAGCAACTGACGAGGTCACGTTAAGTCGTTCATAAAATCTCCCACTTGTACAGGCTCAACTTGAATGAACACGATGATCAGATTGTTCTAATAAAAGTTATCTTATAAGTTAAGTTGTCCACAGCGGTATAGTGCCATGCTGTAAACCGCTGAAGAATTTGAGCCCGCACAAGTGGGAGATTTTATGATCGATTTGGCCGACGTGTATATCTCCTTCGCGTGAAGAAAGCGATACGCGCATTCTGATTGGCTGAGAGCAATGAACGCACAAAACTTTACTAAATGGAATTTTAGTGAGTAAATCTTGATATGTATATAACAATTTAAAATATTATATCGTACATTTTTGATATTTTATGACAGTAGTCTTTTTTAACTCTTTTTTTCATTTTATTTGCATGTGTGTATATATAAATCTTTTTTTTTGCCAACTGTCTCATCTCATCTCATCTCATCTCATCTCATCTCATCTCATTTCATCTCATCTAAAGCCAAAACAATTAATCGCGAGTGTTGCGGAAGATATTTAAAGCGGACGTCATGTGAAGTTTTTATACACCTATTTCAATAAATGTTGTCGGCGAAAGCCTACGCGGCTCACCCGAAAGGAAGCATGGGTAAATATTACTAATGTTAAAAAAAACATATAAATATCCAGCCAATAACTCAACTTAAGCTTTTCATTACCTAATTCTTTAAAGACCTTCATTTGCCGATGCTAAAATCAAGACCAGAGCAAAAAAGGAAATTGAAGTTTTGCAACTACCCATACTCCTTTTCGGTCTAGTCGCGTAGGCTTGAGACCTCTCGTACGACAACCTTTTTTGAAATAGGTGTATACATCGAATTTATAACAATTAAAACTTACACTAATTTATGTACATATTTTATTTGCTAAACTTTCCAAATTGATTTAACATTTTAACTTCTGTTAACGTTTGGACGAAGATATTCAATAATAAATGTAAACTAAGTCCCTATTTAGAACCGGCTAACGCGATAGAAATTTCCAACAGAAACAGTACTCAACGTGATAAACAAAGCAGAAGTTCCAAAATAACAGAAAATTAATAACCTGAATTCCAAAGTGTCCAAAAGAGAATATTTCCAGCGACTTATTTATCACTGAAAGTGAAAATCGGATTGTATAAGTTTATATTTATCAGAAGGGGATACCGATTTCGTTCTCAAACACTCAAACTCAGTGAGAATTAGTTTATGTATAGTATAAAGAACGAGAGAGAGTGTTTTATCGGATATAAAGATCCGAGCCGTAGGCGAGGATCTTTATACCGATAAAACACGATCTCGAGTTCTTTATACGGCTTAAAAAACTCCAACACATATTAGAGTGGTTCTCTAAAAGAAATTCAAAAATATCTTCATTTATCTTGGAGAAAATCGAGGTTAAAGTTGATGTAAATTAGGACGAATCTTTATCAGATTTAAAGACACTCGTCACGGTGGTAGCCTATGTACAGCCGTTTCCCACCCCTCCCCCCCTACGGGGAAAAACGGGGAGGGAACGTCTGTGAAACGGCGTTCTTAATCGTGTTCCGTGGTCACGTGAGGTTCTCAAGATTTTGAGGACAAATCTGATTGGTTGTTATCGTTTTGCCGATCGAATTTCAACGAACCCCCATTTCAACGAACTAAAGCAAACACCGTTTTATAATAATAATAATAATAATAATAATACATTTATATAGCGCCTATCCAGATCTGTTCTAAGCGCTTTACAATACAAAGCAAACCGAGGTAGACCAAGAGCTTAGGTTGGCGCCTTTGGCTGCCGCTACACAGTCCATACCACGATACTACTCAACATTTTACAATAATTTTAAACTTTAATAGTTTTACTGCTTAATTCTCTATTTACATCGAAAATATATCAAGGAAAACATTCCTGGACATGGCAATTTCACTCCTGGGTGTCAAAGGCTTCTATTTTGTTCTTAATTACATCTATCAAAAGCCGAAGTCTGTGTGAAACCCGACGGCTTTGTAGGCATGTCATTCGAATCGGACCAAAATCTAGAGCAAAAATAGTCATCAAAATATTCAGTAAGTACACAGCAGTAAAAGTGCATGAAAACATGATTTGACTGCTTTGATTATATGACATTTTTAGGACTTTTTTAGCGAGGTTCAGGGTCGATTGGACTCGACAACTGAGTCTGCCGACATTTGTCTTGCACTGAACAGAACAATAAACCGTATTTCTCTTACATTTCTCTCTGCTCTGGTCACTAACTCAGTGTTTATAAAGATTTAAAAGACTCAAATAAAGGGTTGTAAACCCGCTATTATTCATTATTTCTTCGAAAATCTTCATTTTCTCTGTATGTAAATAACTAATTACATATGCAAATTTATGACCTGGAACACGATTAAGAACGCCGTTTCACAGACGTTCCCTCCCCGTTTTTCCCCGTAGGGGGGGAGGGGTGGGAAACGGCTGTACACAGGCTACACGGTGGCGATTTTCATTGTGTTTGCCTTATGAATTATTAATGAGTTTTTTAAGAATTTTTAAACATTTCTATCTGATGGGGTCGTTCTTCTACATGCATGCAATAAGTTATGTGCAATGATTCCAAATGATTTTGAATTCCAAACCATTACTGCAATTTTCATAATTCTGCGAACTCTGACCTTCAAACAGTCCGTTGGAATTTGGTTTTTAGCTTCCGCCCACTTCAAACAAACAACCAAAAAAATACTCATAAATATCCCTAAAAACCTACCAAATGACTGAAAATGATCTTTAGACGATTTGTAACAGCTAAATATGATTTTGATATTCGGTTAGCTTTCCTATTTTTGATTTTTAATTTTGATTGACGGAAGCCAATTTGGCGAAAACCACTTGAGTGTTTACATGTCTGAGTTCGCAGGATTTTGAAAATTGCAGTAATGCATGCGGCTGGGTTTCTTTAAGTATATCGTTTATGAAAAGAGATATGAGATAAAAAACTTGAGACGTATGTCTTACCTTAAATGGCCTTGAATTTCATCCGCATCAAGCATCAGTCAAGGCGGTCAAAGCAAGTCACAGCTTGCACAATCAGGATCAGTCAAGAGTCAAACTCGATCTTATTAAGGAGGCTTCCTGCAAATTCTATAGGGTTCGATCGGTCAATTGCAACTTGAAACGGCTGCAGTTCTTGCATGAAAGTGCCCACAGTTATGAACTTTCATCCACTTACTACATAAAGAGTGAGGGTTTTAATGGTAGATGTTTTGTTTACATCGGGGTTACCATAGCGACGTAACGATGACTTCACTGTTTTTATCCCAAGCAATTGTACGCCTTTTTGATCTAAACGTTTAAAACGATACTCAAAGCGTTGATAATTAGGACTTTTGCCTAGCAGCATACAAATTTTGGAGAACTTCTAATAAACAGATTTTGAATTCTTCAAGGCGCAATTTTTTAACCCCAAAAATCACAATATCTTTTCAGTTTTGATGGCAATGATTATTAAAAAAAGCAAAGCAGCATGACAACTCTTGGACTGTCCAAATGTTGTTCAATCATCTATCAACTACTTCTCAACGAAGTAGCCTGCGTAGCTGGCGGTTTAAGGGGATTGGGGAGAGGGGAGGGGGACTGGGGAGGGGAGGGGAGGAGGAGAGGAGAAACCGCCTGCCCGAAGACTATGTGTGTTCGAGATGTTCCCGTACGTCCACTTCGATATGAAATTAGGCTGAATTTTATCAAAATCCATACAAAACGTTTAGAAAAAGTCTCTAATTAAACTGTTTACTCCCTTTGGTGAGAAGTCAAGGAGGTCAAAACAAGTCACAGGTTGCACAATCAGGGTCAGCCAAGAGTGAAACTGAATCTTATTAGGTGAGGGAGGGGAAGGAGGGGGTAAAGGTAAGTAAGAAAGTCCAGAACTGACTGCAACAAAGTAGTCAAATTCATAGAATCAAAAGAAAGTTATTCAAGCAATCACATTTAATTTGATGCAATAAGGTTGTTGTAATCCTATGTTTTTCTTGTCCCCAAGCAGCCGTGTTTTGTCTAGTCCTGCTAAAAGTATTAAGCGTTGCATCAATTTATCATTTTTATCATTTGAGTAATAATGAACAAGATGATAAAAAAAGTGTGGGCTTTGTATTTTATAAGTTAATTTACATATGTTGATAGAGGTCAAGAAACTAAGTTTTCTTTAGGAAAATACGAAACCATTAATCACCCCTGTTTTTCATAAGAAAGCAAGAACATTCATAGCTTTGACACATTACCTTTTTCTTGTCAAAACCATTTCACACAATTCTGCAGATATGTAAATTTTTAAGGTTACAGGAACTACAGGCAAAAACGTCTGATCTGCATGTGTTACAGGACTATTCCGGGATCACTTTGACGACAACATTAGTCCATACCCGTTTGTACATGTTTGTGTGCCTTTGTATTTCTTCCAATCTTGATAAACGTACAAATTCAATAGCAAGCTTAACCAGCAACAACTGATCGACAACAATTAGCAACCGACTAACCAACTTATTACACAGATATTTCTCGTAGCAGGTAGAGCCATAACCCAAACAAGACTCACATTACACTGTCAGGCATATCCAATCAAGGTGTACTCCAGGATCTCCAGATCTGGACCGGCCAATGAAACTTTCTTGCACAACCTTGGCCATGGAGTATTATATGTAGTATGGACTCTACTTATTAGACGTCAATCTTGCTGTAATTTCAACTAGACGCACACGTGCGTTCACTCGTGCCCTGTGAGGCCCTTTTAGGAGAGGCTTCAATGACTGGCCCCAATCGTACTCTTCCCCGAGCCGTTTCACGCATTCTTCACTTAACCGTAACATAATAAAGACCTATTTTGACCTTTTCAAAGAATATCTGATTAGTCAATTTGTCTGTCAGCAGCTATTAATATTTGCCTTCAGTTTGTCGTATTAGATATCTCCAACATGCAAAAATATACCAGTTTATTCAACTTTTTATTTCACTATATATCTCAATTGTTTGCCGTAAAGACTTCTACAACGACGCTTTTGACACAATACCAAATCGTGTAATTTTTCGTTCATGTTTCAGATGTTTTATCCATTACGTGACCAAACGCATCAGGTCAAATAGAGCCTTGGTTCCATGAAAATATATAACTAAATAATTGTCTGGCCAGAATGTCGGTGTTAAAATTCAACACAAAAACCTCTCAAGATCTCTTGAATGCTTGAATGAAAAATATAATTGACTTGCCTCTATATGCGTTGGTTTAGCAACATGTAGGGTGAGAAATTCGTAGATTTGCAGCTCAAAGGAATTGCCCCGAGTCGCGAGAGTTTTATTTTCACGTACTCCATTGAGAGCTCGATATTTGGTCAAAGTATTGGAGATCAAGCTCAAAATAACAGCCCATTCTGAAGCTCTTATAAGTGTTTAGGTATATCTTGAGTTAAAAGCTCCATTTTCTATTGTCTCACTGCTGGAAAAGCCTGTCTCTGAAAGCTATTTTTTGGGCGGTCCGCCATCTTGCATTCCTAAAGTTCCTGACTGGCGTTCACTTCGAAGACCTTCGAAGAGTTCGCACTCGCTCAAAGGTGATGAATGAAGGGTATTGTTTCTTGCGCTCTGAACCAATCAGGAGCTTTAACACGTGACCGATTGCGCAAGAAAGGCCTGTTCTGGCGACGAACAGAGAAAAAAAAAAAAAAAAAAAAAAAAACATTTGCAGTTTATAACTCGTTCCCGGCCTAAAGGCCTGGGCACGAGTAACTAGACGCACTCGTGCGTTCACTCGTGCCCAAGGTGAGGCCCTGTTTATAGAAATGGTTTTAATAACCCTCTTAATTTTGCCCGAACTGTCCCACTTTATAGATCCACTTAACGGACTGTATCAATTTACCATGCCATATACATAGTCTACCGTGACGGCCAAATCATTTACATTTTTAGACATGCATGTTCAAGATGATCAAACCAAAGATAAATAGAATTCAACCACATAGAGTGTTCAATCTCTCATTTTATTCTATCGATCTGAAGTACTGACACAAACGCTCAGCCTCAATAATTGTACGTTTGTGTACAATCAACCTGGGTGACGACTTTGACTCCAGCCTTCTAATTTACTTTGAAAAGAATCCTACTTTGACAAGCCCTACTTATCTTAAGCTTCCAGAGCTCCGTGATATATTTTTGCCAATCCGCCCTGACCCCACATTCCAAAAGCCTTGTTACTCGTGCCCAGGCCTTTAGGCCGGGAACGAGTTATAAACTGCAAATGTTTTTTTTTTTTTTTTTTTTTTTTTCCTCTGTTCGTCCTGAGGGACTTCTGATTGGTTAAGAACGTAAAAACAATGCCCTTCATTCATCACCTTTGAGCGACAGCGAACGCAAGCCAGGAACTTTAGGAATGCAAGATGGCCGACTACAAAGAAAATAGCTTTCAGAGACGGGCTTTTCCTGCAGTAGAACAATGTAATTGGAGCTTTTAACTCGAGAAATACCTATATACTTATAAGAGCTTCAGGATGGGCTGTTATTTTGAGCTTCATCTCCAATACTTTGACCAAATATCGAACTCTAAATGGAGTACTTGAAAGCCGAGGCCCTCGCGATAACGACTATTTCCTATGAGCTGGAAAACTACGAATTTCTCATCCTACATGTTGCTAAACGAACATACATAGAAGCAAGTCAATTATATTCCTCATTCAAGCATTCAAGAGATCTTGAGAGGTTTTTGTAGTGAATTTTAATTTAATATCGGAATGGCATGAAACTAGATTCCATTGACCTTGTATTTCGCGTTTGGTCACGTAACGTCTTTTATTCATATATATAACATCCGAAACATGAACGAAAAAATACACGATTTGTTATTGTGTCAAATATGCCGTTGTAGAAGTCTTTACAGCAAACAATTGAGATATATAGTGAAATAAGAAGTTGAATATAAAACTGGTATATTTTTGCATGTTGGAGATATCTAATACCTATGCATGATAATAGAAAGACAAAGGCACTAATAGCTGTTGACAGACAAACTAACTAATCAAGATATTTTTTAGTTTAAGTTAGCCGATTCAAAAAAGGTCATTTGTTACGGTTAGCTATTTCCCGGAATGGTGAAGAATGCGTGAAACGGCTAGGGGAAGAGTACGAACGGAGCCGGTCATTGGAGCCTCTCTTAAAAAGGGCTCCAGGCATAGGCACGAGTGAACGCACGTGTGCGTCTAGTTTTCTTTAAGACCTCGTAAAATTCAAGCGAATATCTTGTTCTTTAAGTTGATTTTATTTCACTTATCGTCTGAATTGTTTGTCGTAAACGCTCTACAACCGACTCACTAACATAGTAACTACTCATCTACATTTTTCTTTCATATTTTAATATGAAAACATAAAACACGCATACTATCAGATCATCAGAGCACGTACAACACAGAGCTTCAGTCTCCTTCGTTTTCGATATTCAAATTTAGTACAAAAACCGGCCCCACTAGCTCTCATAACTGTTTGACGGGAAATATACAATTGACTTCCCTCTATTGCTGTTCGTTTAGCAACATATGCAGTGAGAACTGTGAGGGGCACTCTGCTTTGATGACAAGAGCTCGCCAATTCTGGCTTACATCTGATGCTTGAGACGGGGAAAGTGTACGACTTGAAGAAGTCCCTTTAGAATTCATTTTTTGGTCGCAGAATCGGAGACCGAGTTCAAAATAGCTGTCCATTCTAACGCTCTTATAATGGAGTTGGGTATGCCTCGAGTAAAAAGCCCGATTTCGCTTTTTTTACTGCTCAAAGGGCCTGTTTTTAAAGCTGTATTCCAGCCATTGTCCACCATTAAAACCTGCCCAAGTCTTTATTCCCCAGCCTCGAGGAGCTCACGCCTCCTAGAGGACTGATGAATGAAGGGCATTGTTTTTACGTTCTTAACCAATCAGAGGTGCCTTAGAACGAACCAATCAGAAATAGCTGAGGACGAAAAGAGAAAAAAAAAAAACATTTGCATTTTATAACTCGTTCCCGGCCTAAAGGCCTGGGCACGAGTAATAAAGTGTACTTGTACATTTCTAAAACTTGTGTTGTCGTAGTCAGTTAGATTTGTAATCATTGCCAACGCAAGCCGTTTGTGATTGTTTCTAAAATTGCATTTTAAAATTTACTCAAACTGCTGAATATATTGAACTGTGGACCGGAGGGGGGAGGGGAATTGCTTAACCAGCATTTGGTTGGGGATGCTCCGCTGGGATCCTAAAACAGTTACCCCATTCATGACAGAAAAACTCAAAATACCATACCCTGTTTATGACAAAGTATAATATAATTGCAGAATGTAATGTACTTATTTGTTTGTAATGTAAATGAGTTTCATAACGAGTTTGTTGCGATCGTGATCGAACAACGATAAATAAAGCTTCTAGGCAGATGGTTGCCGTAGTGGCGTGGTGGCTAACTAACGACCAGAGTTGATGAGAAAACTACTACGGTGAAAATGACAAAAAGCTCCAAAAATTGCAAGAGGGATACCCTGTTTATGACAGGGAACTCGAAAAACCATACCCCGTTCGGCCGATCATCCCTATATAGTAAATATATAGGAGTACCCCTCCCCCCCCCCCCCCCCCCCCCCCCCCCCCCGGGGCTGTGGAGTATGTTCTGTAGTCAACACTGAAGGTAGTCCAGTCCCAGACTCTCTTTCTTGCCGCTCCAGGACTCGCGGAGAAAGAGAGTCCAGTATAACTTGCATGCGCATGTGCTAAATGAGCCAATCAATTGATTAATTAGTACTTTGCGAGCTTGCAATATGCAAATGTCAGTGTTTGGTAGCAGTGGTAGTGATGCGTATCGAAAAATTCACAAATACGTCTTTCACAACTGTCCATCCGTAAATGGCCTGTAACTGCTCAAACTTTGGTAAAAGTTTATAGTTGGTTTTTCCAAGTGCATAGCTCACTGAATCAACAAATGGCTTTCCGAAATGAGACTGATATCGTATATACAAAACACTTTCTTCTTCAGCCATCTTGAATCATTAGATGACTTTAGGATTTGTAACCACGCGATCACCACATGAATGTGGTGATCGCGTGGTCACTAAGCTGACATGCGCATGCAAGTTATACTGGACTCTCTTTCTCCGCGAGTCCTGGAGCGTCAAGAAAGAGAGTCTGGGACTGGACTACACTGAAGGTCGACTAGCAGTGTTCGTCACACGACGCACAGGCAATTGTTTGCTGTAAAGACTTCTATAACGGCGTTTTTGACACAATAACAATTCCTGTGTTTTTTCTTTCATGTTTCAGATGTTTTATCCATTACGCGACCAAATTAACGCATCAGGTCAAATACAACTTTAATTCCATAAAAATATTAACTGGCCACAATTTCGGTGTTAAAATTCGGTACAAAAACCCCTCAACATCTCTTGAATGCTTGAATGAGAAATATCATTGACCTCCTTCTGTGTATGTTCGTTTAGCAACATGTAGGATGAGAAATTCGTAGTTTTCCAGAATATCTGATTAGTCAATTTGTCTATCAGCAACTATTAGTCGACATGCAAAATATTACCAGCGAATATACCGGTTTATTCAACGTTTTATTTCACTATGTGTCTCAATTGTTTGCTGTAAATACTTCTACAGCGGCGTTTTTAACACAATAACAAATCGTGAATTTTTTCGTTCATGTTTCAGATGTTTTAAATAATACAAGACGTTACGTGACCAACAAGGTCAATGGAACCTATCCGTTCCATGCCATGGTCTACTTTAGAATTCCGTATTAAAATTCAATACAAAAACCTCTCAACATCTCTTGAATGCTTGAATAAGAAATACAATTGACTTGCTTCTACATATGTTCGTTTAGCAACATGTAGGATGAAAAATTCGTAGATTCACGGCTCATAGGAAATACTCAGTTCATCCATGTTTATCGCGAGGATTCTCTTTCAAGTACTCCATTTAGAGTTCGATATTTCGTCAAAGTATTGGAGGTGAAGCTCAAACTAACAGCCCATTCTGAAGCTCTTATAAGTATAAAAGTATACCTGGAGTTAAAAGCTCCAAATTACATTGTGCTATTGCAGGAAAAGCCCGTCTCTCAAGGCTATTTTCTTTGTAGTCCGCCATCTTGCATTCCTAACGTTCCTCACTGGCGTTCGCTAGCTTCGAACAGTTCGCACTCGCTCAAAGGTGATGAATGAGGAGCATTGTTTCTTAAGCTCTTACCCAATCAAGAACTGTGACCTGTGACCGGTTGCGCAAGAAAGCCGCATTCTCGTGGACGACGAAAGAAAAATAATAAAAAGAAACAATCGCGTTTTATAACTCGTTCCCGGCCTAGAGGCCTGGGCACGAGTAATTACACCCTATAACTGCGTCATAATGTACAAACTGGAGTACCGTATACGATTCTTTCACACATTAGCGTACTCAACTTAACCTACAAATTCATTTGGTAAAGGCTTGGGACTATTCCGAATAATCTACAAATCTAGACTGAACTGGGATGAAATATAAAATTTTGGGTAACCTTGCCTAGGCTAGCACATTTGTGTCGTTGGTCCTGCCCCTGCTAGTAGGTCGAACGACTAGCCATAACAAAATTGTCATAAGAAATCTACGTCACAAAAAGTCCCTTGCCAAAGTTATTATTAATAAACTACAAAATTACTGAACATATGAAACGCATAGAAAAGTGTCGCGTAACACATGAAACTCATAAAATTCTCAAAACTGAACTAGTCTCCAAAATGTAGAAAAATGTACAAGCACACTTTGACTTTTTTTGAAATTTTACTGCACAATTTATTCAATTGTTCGCCTCCTTGCCAGTTGGGATTCTTATTTGAGGGTCATTATGTAAACTACCGGGTCACCGCTAATAACATTTATACCCTCATTAATCTGCGCACTGTAATTTAACACAAAGAACAACAACCGACGACGATAAACAATACATTCAATCATGACAACTTTTTTCCTAAGGGTTGTCGTCTTTTACAAATTAAATCCAATCTAGTTACGGTACTTAACAGGAGAGACACGCCTTTTAGCCTAAGTTTCGTTGTAAACTACACTTCAGGCGATGATCAAACATTTGTCCGTAGCCCAAGGTATCGGTGCCGGCTAAGGGCTAGGGAAAACAACGACATACATGTGCACTTTTAAAAGCGTTAGGATTATTGTTTTAGTTCAGTGTTCCCCTCCCTGCCACACTCTCCGGATCCTGTCCACAAGCTAGTGTTGTTATTGCTTTTGTTGTTTCATTATCATTGACAGATTCGGATTGATTCGTGTTCCCTCCTCCCTCACCCCTCTCCAGATCTCTCCAAGTATGTCCACAAGCTACTGTTCTTATTTCTTTCGTTGTTTCATCATCATTGACAGATTCGTATTGATATTGTGTTCCGCCTCCCCTCCCTCATCCCTCTCCAACTCCTGTCCACAAGCTAGTGTTCTTATTTCTTTCGTTCTTTTATTATATATCTGCACTAATAACAGGTTCCGAGTGATATTGTGTTTTCCGCCTTCCCTCATTCCTCTCTAGAACCTATTGACAAGCTAGTGTTTTTATTTCTTTTGTTCTGACAGGTTCTTTGATGTACAACCTGACCAGCTCAATGACAACAACGCACCTCCAGAGGATACTAAACCTTAGAATGAGCCCAAGAAACAAGCGACAGTAGTTTAAGATCAGTAGCGAAAATGTAGTGCACCATGTATATGATATACCTCACCATCATAGACAATCAATCCAGGCAGTCACGATTTTCAATTTTGTGAAGAAAATGCTTTCAGCTAAATACCATCATTACTAACGATTAAAAACTTTGTTAGTCCACTTCTTCCCTCTTTTTTCATCGATGCATATGATTGAAAAGTTTGTCCATACAGTAGCCATTGTTTTGAGGTGACAACAACATATAGTACGTTATACAAAGGGGGAATCTGAGAATGAGTAAGAAAAGTGCCTTGCTGTTTGAGTCCCATATGTCCAAAGACGATATGGTGTTTTGAAATTTAACCAAAATTGCTTCTTGGCTGCCAGAGATTTGGCTCCCGTTTCCTGTTTCGTTAACAATTTCTTTAACAACTTGCGATTGAAGTTTATGGCAAACCACTAATAACAAAAGGCAAAATTTGACTTTGATTTCGATTTTATATTTTCCTCTAATCCTTAAATTAATCCAACAAGCAAATAAAGAACAAAGCTTTCAACCACATAGATTACAAATATCTTCACTTAAGTGCAAAAAGTCCAAAAACATCCTCGGCAACCCAGGTAATATTTTGTCGCTCGTTTCTCGCTACCAGAAAAATTACTTATTACTTAGCGAGAAACGAGCGACAGAATATTACTGATGGTCTGAGGACATACGGCTAAAGTTTACCGTAAACATCAAATTAAGTCTCTATCTAATTATTAACGAAACGGCGTAACTTAAGCCCAAACTCTGTCGCCCAGGGTATTGATCTTTTGACAAAAATTGTCATCCATTTCATTTAAATTTTTTTGTGATCTATTTTAATTTTTACGTAATTTCGTCTAGTCTCAACATTTACAACATTGTTATACATCTTAATAGCTGAGGAACTTAATTAATTTTATTACTATGCTAGACTGCACGCATCCCTAACACAGTTGCTAACTGGATATGCAGTTAGAAAAATGGTATCAAGGTCGGATGGTTAGAGTTGTCAGCAATGGACCTAATCCATCGTGTAACAATATTTTCATAATTCAATAGCGTGACAAACCTCCCCAGGAATTTGAATTGCTTTTGTTTTGAAACTCGTCGGATTATCATCGTTATTCCTTTGGCATACTCACGATGTTTTTAAAGAGTAAAAACAAATTAAAGAAAATGAATCCTCTAGAGGTTTGTCACGTTAAATTGGGAAACCGTTGTGAAGAGTGGAATAGGTTTATTGATCAACCGTTTTTTATTTCACGGATATAATGCGAGTACTCTACTATCAGCTTGACATGTCTTTATTCTGATATTCATTATACAGTGGAACTCTGCTTACGTACGGTCACCTCGGCAATCTCTAAATTACGACCACCTCATTTTGGCCTGGCAAGTAGAGTACACACTCTAAACCTCGTCAATACGGACACTCCTTTATTACGGTCAGCCATTTTTGGCCCGTAGGTGACCACATTAATGGAGTTCCGCTGTACTTTACGCTATCCTTTACATACACAGCAATTTATAATCATCACTTTGATATTACTATGATGCGATATAAAGTCTTAGGTTTCTTTTATTACAAGATATTGACATTAAATGAAGTACTTTATTATCATTCTTATTGTGTCTATATCTCTTGTACTCTTCACTTACTTTCATCTGTTCCTGCTATGGGACATTAGAAACAAATAAAAAGTAAAAAGAATTGAAACCTTTGTCGGTTGGATGAAACAAAGGCTGATAAACGCAACTAAAAGGTGTCAACATTATTGAAAGTGCACTACTAACCAACTACCTTGCAAGCAGATCGATTACACTGATACACAGCATTGCCTAGCAAGCAAGGGGAAACAATTCTACCGGCCTTGCGATATTTTTGGAATGAGCATGCATGAAGATAACGTATCTGAACGTCATCCGTTTTTGCGCCAAATTCTTGAACCATTGCTGTTATGCATGGCCGAAATGCATTACTTGGGATATTCCGAAAACTGGATTTCAAACAGGTTTTTGTCGAAAAAAACATAGTTACATCTAGTATGAGTTACTTTTCCCCTTGTTCCAAGAAGGGATTAAAAAAATACATCTGCTCGCAGTGTATACTAGCAGTCAGTATTTTTGTAGATTTAATAGCCTGTGCCTCACTTACAAAGCGTGCAGCGGTGCAAAATCTATAAAAATTAGACTTGACTTGTAGTTAATGTGCGTTACAAGTCTTGGTCTGAATGCATAAAGAGTTTAATTTCGGCCGTTTAACAAATCTTTCTCCAGTGAATAAAATAATGGTGTTATCCAAAGAACTTATCCAATGGATAAATATATACACCTATTTCAACAAACAGTGAAAGGTCTAATGCTTACGCAACTCGCCCGAAAGGGAGTATGGGTAGAAATTACTCAACATAGAAAAGGCCTATGTATATCAACACGACAATTCACGACTATCTTGCTTCTATCTTATACAACAAAGAGCTTGAATTGTTGTTGTTAAACAGTAATGGGCTCCTGTGTTAAATTGGTCAATTAAGTCCAAAACCGAAAATTGAGTGCGGTATTGAAACTACCCATACTCCTTTTCGGCCTAGGCATCTCATCTGACAACCTTATTTGAAATAGGTGTACCTATCCAGTGCATAGTGCAATCTACTCTTCATACACCCAGAACGTACAGTAGGTACCGGATTAACGGGGTTCACTGAACTCGCATAAAACTACAATTGCTAATGATCACTTTGATATTATGTACAGTCTATGATATGGTTACAGTCATTCTTCATTCTATAGACAAAAGTTCTGTATTTTATCACACGTATTTTTTTGTCCCTTGTTCTTTCCACAAATCTAGGAAAACAGGTGTTTTTGTAAGTCAGAAAATTCTTGAATAAGCCGTTACAGATCAAGTCTCCTTAAATGTTTAAATTTGATTATAAATGTTATAGTGTTTCTACAAGTACCTACAATTTGTAACAGGAAAACAGTTTAATTTGCATTTAAAGTGACCAATAAACTAAGTGTTTATCAATATTCTCGTTATCAAATGTTTATCGTTCAACAATCGCATACTTTTGATTGTGTTCTTCGCATAACCACAGCCATTCGCTGAACCTCTCCACATAGGTACAAACCAAAGGACCAAAATCACGCCCCGGTGCTTTAACCTCTAAGAATCGAGAAAGTTCACTTCGTTGAAGGCCACGCGATGATTTCAAATCTTTCAGATCCTTGTTGGGTGAGCCAAGAGATGTCTTCAGGTGAGGGTACTTGTCAAGGTAGTTCTCGAGAACAGCCTGAAGTTCTTTGCGAGCGTTCTCTGCTGCTGTTGTCACTGTTACTCCAGCATTGCAATGCGGTTCGACGGCAGATGCAATATTGAAAGGTGTTCTAAGAGCTGAAATGACACTCAAAACCTTACATATTCGACTGCCGTATTTGTCAAAGAACTCTTTGGGTTTCCCGACTCGAAATCCAGGAGAAGCCACGAAGTGCCACTCGCCGGGACATTCACACAGCAGATGGACGGCATATCCATCTCTGAGGTAAGAGTAAACAAAACGATCCAGTAAAGACAGGCTGTCCAAATTGATAGGAAGTACAGCAAAAAGTTTTGGACACAAATGGTCTTCCAGGGTTTCTCCAATGATCCGTCCAGTTTGTCCTACGACCGAAACAACCATATCAGAGAGGCTAAAGTTTCCAGCTAAAATATCTCTCAGGCTTCCAATCTTGTGCCCCTTGGGACAGAATCCTTCGTGAGAATCCTCAAATTCGAAAGTTGATGGGTTGTGAACTTTCCTCAGCTCACACTCGGGACACACAAGTTGTTCACTGAACACGATGCCTGGATAACGACGAGATTTCACGTCTCTGATAAGACATTTGATATTGGCGACCATACAACAAGGATTGGGACCTCGTATGCTCACCTTCAAGGAATTGTCATTGGGCATCAAATCAAAATGGATTCTGTGGAACGACGACTCTTTCTGGTCACTTTTGCAGCTGCTTTCAACATTAGCTACTTCAGATTCGGCCTCCTCGTGATATGGACATGTACATTCTTCTTTAGTAATATACACCACATTAAAGCGGTAGTAAAGAGGTTGGACGTTGGAGGGAAAGTACTCCTGCTTCTTGTTGATTGCAACTATCAAATCGGGAAAGAACGACGGTGGCATAAAGCTGAATAAAAACAAAAGACTGGTTTGGCGCTCATTCTGCTTGAATAATGGTGGCCACATTCCTTGATCTGGCCATCCAACAGGGAGCTTGCAGGGGAATAGGTATTTCTCCTTCGCGATCTGAAAACACAATCCCACATTTAGAAACAGATTAATAAGTCTGGAGTGGTTTTCCGCAGACATATCAACCCAGATCTCAGGTAGCGCTGAGTGATGCAACACACCATCACAAATGGTGTCCACACTCGATCGATGAGAGATGAGTGTACGAAGCTGGTCGGACAGCCACTGAGGATCCAAAATAACGACGTCTTTCATTTCAGGTATGTCCTCGTACCAAAGAAAATCACCTTGTGCATGAAAAAATCGCAGCATAGCTACAATTGACTGTTGGGAAGTCAACGCTACTTCATAAGCAAGTTGTTGAAAACGAGACAACGTCAACAGGGGCTGATTTGCTAAATCCTTGACTTCTGATAGCATTTTTCCAACAGATTCACGAACCATTAGCCACTTTCTAGGAATCGTTTCTGTTCCACTTGACTTCTTGATAGCTCGGAGAGAAGATTCCACTTTACGTTTAAGGTTGTTTATATTCTTGTTTGTAATGCCACTTACTTCGAAGTAACCAAGGATATGAGGACTGACGCAATTAGAATCAGAAGTGGTATCCCTTGAAATAACTGGGACTTGGGAGTCATCAGAGAACTTGTCTGGACTACACAGCAAACAATCTTCGCAAAAAGAACTAACATGAAGTGGAAGGTATTTACCGAGCACTTTTCCCAACGAGGTGCGAATTTGCTGACGCATTTCTAAGCTTAGCATGCTGTGATCAGCGTGGGTTCCAACGATGATCGCATAAGATTGCAACTCGTGGCAAGCAATTGTTTGAAGCCAAAGCTCAAGTCTGCAGAATTGGTCAACGGAACGATTTTTTTGGCTAACTACAAGTTGACTCAAATTAAATATGACTAAATTTAGATTGTTACGAGAGAGAAAAAGACAATGTGTGTTGAGATATTCAACATCACCAGCAAGGTCAAACACTTTGCAGTCAGTGTTTTTCAGCTTTAGAACTGAAATCTCTACGCCGTCCGTCTTATTTGGTGGAGTAGTATTCGTTAACCAGAAGCTACGCTTTAAACTCTTGACAAGCGTACTTTTGCCAACACCTTCTTGCCCTACCACCATCACTTTAGCTTCTTGATTGTCGACCGGCTCTTCCAGAACGGCTTTGAGATACTTAATGATGTCTTGGGTTAACTTTTTGGTCACTGTCGATGGTGGAAAAACCAAACTCTCGCGATCAACATTTAGAGTACAAAGTTCGTCAAGGCCACCAAGCGTCTCTGGAAGTTTTGAGAAGTAGTTACAAGCAACATCCAGAACTGTTAAGTTTCTTAGGCTTCCTATAACAGAAGGGACTTCTGCAGGTTCATTTCTTGTTGTGCACCGATTCAGAACAAGGGAATTTAGGCTGTCACGAATTTTTGGCGGAAAGTTAAGACTAGAAAAATCAGCCCTGGTATTGATAATTACCAAACATTCTAAATCTTCTATTCTAGACAGAAATCTGAAAGACAGCGTTCCAGTGCAATTGATGATAACCAAACTTTCGACGGTAATTGCCGGTGTCTGAGAAAGAATGAACTCTGTGATTGAAGTGCAGTCTTGCTTTACAAAGCGCAGAGAAACTGCACTATTCATGCATTCCAATTTCAAATCTCGAAGATCATCACAAGTTTGATACTTTAACTCACCGATACACCACCATGAACAATTTGCCCTCGCGTAACTGAGAGTGGTGTCTTCGGCATCAAGAAACCCGCTTGCTAAATATGCTGTGTCAATTTCTAGAGCTCTGCAGGAACTAAAACTTTCCAAGAGGAAAGATTTCGATTTTGATACAATATCACACAAATATGCGTCCAGAAAGTTTAGATGATCTTTTAGCATTGGGTCCAGTTTACTGTGATGACTTTCTGGATCTACTTTAACCATTATTGCTCTCCATTCGTCGTTCATGGGTATGGTAGCGACTAGTAAACTTCTTAAATCATCATGAAAGATTCCAGTTAAACAACGCCTATTAAAAGCAATGTGTATTGCTTCCTCTAAGACCTCATGAGCATCTTGTTTCGACTTTGCAGAACATTCAACATACCTTTTCACGCCACAGATATCAGCAAGACACTGTCCACATTCCAATGGAAAGAGAAGAGGCTGTTTTGAGGTGTCTTGCCTGAGGTCATTCTTGTTTCCGACCAAAAGGATCGGCTTCTTTGGGTATCTTTGGTGAAGATAAGGAATCCTGTGATGAATCACTTCTTCTAGAGTTCTTGGCTCGTTTATTGCAAACATCTCAATGATGACGTTCGCGGAATTCCAAAAACGTCTTCCACTTCTGCTCAAATCTAGGTTCAAATTGAGTTCGTTTAATTCGTTGAAACGAGTTTCGACTTGCCTTCCACCAAAGTCAAAGCAAGGTCCTTGAACAAACATTCCAGACGCTATCATATAAGTTAAAGCAGACCGCCTAAAATGACGTAGGAAGGAAGATTTTCCGACACCAGGTGGACCATCTAAAACGAATTCCAAAATACTTGTATTTCGTAAAGATGTCATTTGATCAACCATCTTTGATTGAATTCCCGTCTACGCAGACCAGTACATAGAACTTCTGAAAACAAAAAGGTGTAAAATCACATACAAAAGTAGTATATAAGGGATGGAATTAACCTTATGGAAGGTTAGAGGAGTGAGGAGGGGAGGAGGAGTATAGAAAGAGGAGGGGGGAGGAGGAGGGAGGAGTATAGAAAGAGGAGGGGGGAGGAGGAGGGAGGAGTATAGAAAGAGGAGGGGGGAGGAGTGGGGAGGAGGAGGGAGGAGTATAGTTAGAGGAGTGAGGAGGAGGGGAGGAGTATAGAAAGAGGAGGAGGGAGGAGGGGAGGAGTATAGAAAGAGGAGGGGGGAGGAGGAGGGAGGAGTACAGTTAGAGGAGGGGGGAGGAGGACGAGGAGTATAGTTAGAGGAGGGGGGAGGAGGGGGAGAGTATAGTTAGAGGAGGGGGGAGGAGGAGGGAGGAGTATAGAAAGAGGAGGGGGGATGAGGAGAGAGGAGGAGAGAGAAGGGAAGGGACGAGGAGGGGAGAGGAGAAGTAAATATAAAACACGACATTGAGAATTGGGTTAGAAATCAACTGAAGCAGTATGGAGTTTGTTTGTTTCTGTGGAGAAAAAGCCAAATCTTTTCAGTGTAAAAATGGTGAATCTATTTTTACGTGTGGCCAAGTAGTAGATTTCAAGAAAATGAGAGAGGTGTTGAAGATGAAAGCCAGTCCCGAAAAAGATCAAGCTCTTCATAAACTTGACCTGGGATGTAACATGAGATTGAAGCGAGACGAACTTTGTTTACTTCAAGAAAAACTAGACGACATCGTCATCGAAAGAAAACACATTCCAAAGTGTGAACATCAACTCTTTGCCAGACTTGGTATAAGTTCTTCCTTTAGAAACAACGAAAGGCTATATTTTTCTTGTAATGTCAAAGTGCCTGATATTCCTTGTTCATACTTTAAATGGTTTGATGAATATGATGATCCAGAACAGTCGAAAAAATCCAAACGAAAGTGCCGTGATGAAGAAGAAGAAGAAGAAGAAGAAGAAACCGTGAAATACTCTAAACCCAAACTGTCACGAAAAAAGCAAAAACTTGTGTAACTTCATGATGATACATTTTCTTAAATTATACATTTTTAAATTTTTGTTTTTATTCCTTCAATAAAAATATTTTAAACCAACATTCTCTGCTTGATTTATAAAATATATGTATTGCAAATAAGCCCAATGAAAAAAAAAAAAACCAAAATGTTTGTAAATTATATATTTTTTTAAATTTTTGTTATTTCAAACTTATTTATTCCTTCAATAAAAATATTTTAAACAAACATTCTCTGGTGGATTTATAAAATATATGTATTGCAATTAAACCCAATGAAAAAAAATATCGAACTTATTAGACGTGCTTATATTATTGTGCACATGAAATGAAAAAATATTGTATTTGACGAATATCATTTTTTTATAGATCACATTTTCGAAACCACATGCACGGTATTTAATTAAATAACGCGTTCTTATATCTTGGGTATGAAGCCCAGTGGCCCTTGCAAAATCGATATATTTATATTTATAAATGAAAGTATTTACGAATAGAAAAGTATGATGATGAAATAAGAAAAGAAAAATTAAAATCCCTTTGGTTCACTTATAAGTTCAGAACTGGAATCCAGAAGGCCATGATAATTCTTGCCTTTTCCCCACCCCTCACCTCCTCTGTAAGCTGTTAATTCAGCCAGCTAATATTACTTGATTGTAATCAGGAATTGTATTATATCTGTCATCAAGTTCATATAAAGATCAGACCACCGGGAGGTTTATCATTGGCATACCGTTATTGACATCAATGAACAAACTGCTAGCTGGTGTCAACAGTATGATGAAATAAGTTTATGGGTGACCGTTTGTCAATAAAATACAAAATTAGAAAGAAGAAAAACAAAACAAGAAGCGACTCAGTTTAGAGCAGTCACGGCACCAACCCGTCTGGAAGGTGTTAGCTTTTCCGCGAGAAGAACTACAAGGTTCGCCATTCATACAGAACTGGCAAAATTAGAAACTGAAGCACCAATGAACAAATCAAACCAATTACTCGTATTATTTCTAACGAAAGTGAAAAACTCAGAGATAGCAGTATTGTACGTTCGATCGAGCTCGCCTTTTGTGTACTGATTGCGAAGACTGAACAATGGATTATATACGTATACTTGATTATGATACATAGTCTTGCATAGACAATACATTTCTTGGCCAAAGCTTTAAAATGTATTTTCCAGCTTCTTGAAAACTATTAGAAATTTTGGAATCCGGAATCCAGCCACTGGAATCCGGAATCCATTGACTAGAATCCGGAATCCGAGCGACTGGGATCCGGAATCCAGGCCATAGGATCCGGAATCCAGCCTAGTTCCGGATTACCTTACATGGGGCGAAGAAAAGCTTTGAAAGATGTAACGCCACCAGTCAGTGGTTTTGAAATGTTAAAATACGATCGCTTGGACCGGTATTATGTCATTTTAAAAACTGTGTCAGGAATCAAGAAACTGAAAAAATCTCTTATAAATGAATGGAGAAAATCAAATGTAGAGAAATGGACTGATTTTATCGTTGTAATGATAAATAAAGTGTTTGAAGTGAAATCAACTGTTGTCTCTGTGTGTGTTTTTTTGTTTTTTTTAATTTTTATTTTCAATGATAAAACATAAGGCGCAACAGATAAAAAAATAAATAGTCGGATAATTTAAAATCGTCTGGAAAATTACTAGTATAAGAAATATGAAATGGCTGAAATTTTCGGAATTCTATTAGAATACCGATAAATAAGCGTGAGTTGAACTAGAGAATCATCTTTTTAATAGTGTTTTAAAAATAGTTTACAGTAAGAAAGCAAATATTTCTTTCTGATCATAGTCCGATTTCTGTTTGGTTTGAATCATCAATACCTCATTTTCCTGATAGAAAATTGCCCATACATTTGGAACATTTGCTCTTTTCGGTGCCAACCTCTCTCTTTTTAAGAAATTTATACCAGTTAGCTCAAAATATAATGATTACAGCGTGTAAGCAATGTTTTAGGTATAGTATTATTATTTCCACGTTATAAAATCAAATTCGATACATTAGCCAAATATTACGTCACTTGACCATGTGCGTGCACACAGAAGAAAGGTTCTTCATTACCTTATGAGTAGTCATTGTTATATAATTGCCACCATCCTCTTCATTTTGTGCGCACAACATCCTAATGGCTCGGTAAATCTACTTTTCTTTAGCTTCTCGAGGCTATGAATCTTTGGATGTCTTCAGAGGCGATACCCAACCGTTAGAACGAACATAAAAATCATCGAAAGTTCGGTACTAAATTTGAACGGATTCCCGTGAATCATGCATGTATCATTCAGCAAAGCATGGGGTTTTCAAAACCGCTTCTGTTTTTTGACAGGTTCGTTTCTGTTTTATTTCAAAGAGAGCCAGCTTTCTAGCTTGACCCCGGTTCTGTCACGCATTTTCTCTTGTAAAAAGCATTCAATTGTATACAATGAACTCGAAAAGTATGGTACGTGAATTTTTGAAATAGAATTCCATCAAAACCATAAAATACAGTCTGTGAAGATTTGAATTAACTGTATCCACTTCTGTTTTTGTCTAGATAGAAAAAAAAATCCAAAAACCGTGTTTTTGCCTGAGACCTTATTTGTATGCCCTTACATAGGCGTGAGATTAAAATAGTATAGCTGACTATTTGTCAGATTCTCTTCGATGGATAGTGACATTTCTAAACTCAACCTAAATTCTCTTAAATCAATTTCTGTTGAACCTTTTCAAAATGCCAGGAAGTCTACACAGGTTAAAACACATATTGATAATTTTTTATCGAGAGATTTTTTATGAAAGGAATTTTGAAAATAGAGAGGAAGCTATTCATCTTGTTGAAGAAATGATCAATTTTTACTACATCTTCATCTATGTCGCTTCACTTAAGACACTAGTTAAACAAAACAAGAAGCTAAGAAGAAATCGCAAAAAAAATATGCCATGAAAAGTGGTTCGACCTCGATTGTAAAAAGGCAAGAAAAGAACTGAGAAACCGGTCAAATCAAAAGCATTCAGATCCATCTGATCCTTGTTTGAGGTAATTATACCACCATAAATTAAAAAGTTTCAAAAACTTCTTAAGATAAAAAATATATATATAATAATTTTCACAGAGATAAATTACAGGAGCTCCATAATAATTTTGAAAATTCAAAATTTTGGAAGATACTAAAATCAGCTAATAAAGAAATTCAAGAGGAACCTATCATTTCACGAACTACATCAAAAAACAAAAACCATCCTTAACAAAGGATCAGATGACCATAGTAAACAACTTACCACAATTAGAGGAAAATTCCAACCAAATGATATTCTTAATTCTCCAATCACCGATGAAGAAATACGTTCTTGTGTAAAATTGTTAAAAAAATAACAAAGCTACTGCATCGGATAAGATTAAGAATGAGATGATTCGACAAAGTATAGATAATGTGTGTGCAGTTTATATGAAATTGTATAATAGATACTTAATTTGGGGATCTTTCCAGATAAATGGTGTGTTGGATCTTTAACACCGATCTTTAAAAGTGGTAATGTATCTGATAGCTTTTATAGCGGGATATATGTATCGACTTGTTTGGGGAAATTTTTCACTTTGATTCTTTATCAGTGACTTTTTACATAATTCTCAAATCGGTTTTATGCCTGGACATCGAACATCTGACCATATCTTTTCTTTTCGCACTATTATCGATAGGTACTGCAAATAAAGGCAAAATCTACGCCTGCTTCATAGATTTCAAAAAAGCGTTTGATTCGGTTTGGCAAGATGGTTTATTGACTCGATTATTACAGAACAATATCAACGGTAATTTTTATTCGCTGATAAAAACTTGTACTTTAAATCAAAATGTTTCATCAAATTAGGTTCTAAACGTACAAAAAACGTTTGACTATACTCGTGGTGTTCGACAAGGGTGTATACTGAGTCCCTTATTATTATTTAATTTATATCTTAATGAATTATCCTTACAACTTGATTATACTATAAGAACAGATCCCATAATTCTTCCGAATAATACAAGACTCACTTTCCTTTTGTATGTTGGCAGATGATCTTGTTTTACTGTCGAAATCAAAGGAAGGTTTACAAAATTGTATCAACACTGCTGGAAATTTTTGTTCTGAGTGGCAAATGATTAATAAACTGTCAATACATGCATCTGAGATGCGTTAAGCCACGCATCAAAGACATGACGGTGAAGATGATAAGAATGTAGGACTCAGTAGTCGACAAGTGTTGTTTGTATTCAGGGTTTATTTACTTTTAATAAAAGAATTTATTGAACAGTGGTGTATTCCTTACAACCTTCTCCTAAAGCATGCAACATATTTAACTCTAAGTTTTTGAAATCTAGATTTAGACGAATATTCGATAAAAGCTTACACCAAGATTTATATTCTTGATTACTGTCCTTGCTATGTAGTTCTTCTTTACTATACCAAAATAATGGAGTTGGAAAAGGGAAGCCATAAGCTTCCATGATATAAGTATATAACAACCTAGCCATTCTTCCATTACCATCACCGAACGGATGTACTTGTAGAAATTTATAGACAAACCATGACGTTAAGTGAATTAGACTTTCAAGAGGTTTCACTTTATCAGTTCTACTTTCACGCTCAATTGCGTCCAATCGACGATTAAATTCGTCGATCAATACTTGCATGGTTTGTTCAATGTCATTGCAGGTGACATAATAGTGTATCGTTCCTTGAAATTCGGTGATCCGTTCTTTCACACAGCTGTATTGTCCCACAGTACATAAATGACTGCGATGGCTCATCAGTATTTTATGAACTTCGCATATGAGATTGTTGTCCAACAGCCCAATTTCTAATGAAGCCAGTCTCTGAAGATGACGATAGGCTTTGATGAACCCAACTGTATCTCGATAGTCTAAAGTGTGATTGGTATCATCAACTCCGTGGTATATGATTTGATAGACAGTTTCCTCATCCACGAGTCCTACATTTTCTTGCTTTAGACATTGACACACGTAAAGAGCCCATGTTTTACACTGTTTCTTATAGTGTGCGTCAAGCATACTTTCGGTATAATGGCTCATCTTTTGACTGAATATAACATCTCAAGACCCTGTCTTTTTATGATATTCAAATACGTCTTCTTGTTGTTTCTGCAAGCCTGTTAGTTTCTTTTGACGCTGTTGCTCTTTTAAGGGAACACCACCAAACATGCTCGATCCGTACGATGTAACACCGTTTTGTTGTCCCACTTTGAATGTAAGCTCTGCGAACCAGTGAGGATGAAGTGACTTGCATGAGAAGTTTATCCTAACATCCATAACTACTTGATGATAGAATTACGAAAACAAGTTGAGTGTTTTGCAAAAAGTAATCCCTGCAGCCGGATTCGAACCGACGACCTCGAGAACTACAGTCTCGCGCTCTAACCACTGAGCTATGAAGGGAAATATGAGTTAGAGGTAGCACACTTTTAACTTTTATTTTTAGAACAAGGTTTTGCTGACCTCGTTACTATTTTTATCACCATGAACAAGAACGATGTATATAAGAAAGAAACTGTTAAAAAAGTTTTCATTCTCAGTAACAAGATGAACAGAAAAACATTGACGAAAAAATTGTTCGTCTCAACGTATGCGGTGGGAGTGTGTAGAAATCTCAATGAAATCGATGTAAAACACTGTTGTGGTTGCATTCAAAACAGAAATACAGAATGTCTGATGCTATCAGAAGACAAGAAAATAGAGGTTCATATGATCGAGCATATAGAACCGTGAGTGTGGAGAAAGTGATTGGAAAGGTGATGGACATCAGAATGCGGCGAACTTTGATTCGTCCAACCATTTCAGGTTCGTCTGTCACTGTCATGATAACTTTGTCGTCTTTCAAGGTGACGCTTTGAGCGAAACGCATCTTCAAACTGATTGATTCGAGCTTCTATATACCAGAGAGGTCATCATTGTGTCATCATCGATGAAAATAGAATTGACTTCACATCAGCAAAAATACTTTGACTTCAGGTTTTCAGTTTGTTTGTTCTTGTTTTTAGTACATTCGTATAATCTTAACAGTGTCCTTTATCTTTTGGTACACTTCAAAGATCAGTTTGTTTTCCATCCAACAACACAGCTCCGCTTCTACCTCAATTGTGAGTTGAAATGGCTTTATTAGGTCCATCACCTTTCCAATCACTTTCTCCACACTCACGGTTCTATATGCTCGATCATATGAACCTCTATTTTCTTGTCTTCTGATAGCATCAGACATTCTGTATTTCTGTTTTGAATGCAACCACAACAGTGTTTTACATCGATTTCATTGAGATTTCTACACACTCCCACCGCATACGTTGAGACGAACAATTTTTTCGTCAATGTTTTTCTGTTCATCTTGTTACTGAGAATGAAAACTTTTTTAACAGTTTCTTTCTTATATACATCGTTCTTGTTCATGGTGATAAAAATAGTAACGAGGTCAGCAAAACCTTGTTCTAAAAATAAAAGTTAAAAGTGTGCTACCTCTAACTCATAGTTCCCTTCATAGCTCAGTGGTTAGAGCGCGAGACTGTAGTTCTCGAGGTCGTCGGTTCGAATCCGGCTGCAGGGATTACTTTTTGCAAAACACTCAACTTGTTTTCGTAATTCTATCATCAAGTAGTTATGGATGTTAGGATAAACTTCTCATGCAAGTCACTTCATCCTCACTGGTTCGCAGAGCTTACATTCAAAGTGGGACAACAAAACGGTGTTACATCGTACGGATCGAGCATGTTTGGTGGTGTTCCCTTAAAAGAGCAACAGCGTCAAAAGAAACTAACAGGCTTGCAGAAACAACAAGAAGACGTATTTGAATATCATAAAAAGACAGGGTCTTGAGATGTTATATTCAGTCAAAAGATGAGCCATTATACCGAAAGTATGCTTGACGCACACTATAAGAAACAGTGTAAAACATGGGCTCTTTACGTGTGTCAATGTCTAAAGCAAGAAAATGTAGGACTCGTGGATGAGGAAACTGTCTATCAAATCATATACCACGGAGTTGATGATACCAATCACACTTTAGACTATCGAGATACAGTTGGGTTCATCAAAGCCTATCGTCATCTTCAGAGACTGGCTTCATTAGAAATTGGGCTGTTGGACAACAATCTCATATGCGAAGTTCATAAAATACTGATGAGCCATCGCAGTCATTTATGTACTGTGGGACAATACAGCTGTGTGAAAGAACGGATCACCGAATTTCAAGGAACGATACACTATTATGTCACCTGCAATGACATTGAACAAACCATGCAAGTATTGATCGACGAATTTAATCGTCGATTGGACGCAATTGAGCGTGAAAGTAGAACTGATAAAGTGAAACCTCTTGAAAGTCTAATTCACTTAACGTCATGGTTTGTCTATAAATTTCTACAAGTACATCCGTTCGGTGATGGTAATGGAAGAATGGCTAGGTTGTTATATACTTATATCATGGAAGCTTATGGCTTCCCTTTTCCAACTCCATTATTTTGGTATAGTAAAGAAGAACTACATAGCAAGGACAGTAATCAAGAATATAAATCTTGGTGTAAGCTTTTATCGAATATTCGTCTAAATCTAGATTTCAAAAACTTAGAGTTAAATATGTTGCATGCTTTAGGAGAAGGTTGTAAGGAATACACCACTGTTCAATAAATTCTTTTATTAAAAGTAAATAAACCCTGAATACAAACAACACTTGTCGACTACTGAGTCCTACATTCTTATCATCTTCACCGTCATGTCTTTGATGCGTGGCTTAACGCATCTCAGATGCATGTATTGACAGTTTATTAATCATTTGCCACTCAGAACAAAAATTTCCAGCAGTGTTGATACAATTTTGTAAACCTTCCTTTGATTTCGACAGTAAAACAAGATCATCTGCCAACATACAAAAGGAAAGTGAGTCTTGTATTATTCGGAAGAATTATGGGATCTGTTCTTATAGTATAATCAAGTTGTAAGGATAATTCATTAAGATATAAATTAAATAATAATAAGGGACTCAGTATACACCCTTGTCGAACACCACGAGTATAGTCAAACGTTTTTTGTACGTTTAGAACCTAATTTGATGAAACATTTTGATTTAAAGTACAAGTTTTTATCAGCGAATAAAAATTACCGTTGATATTGTTCTGTAATAATCGAGTCAATAAACCATCTTGCCAAACCGAATCAAACGCTTTTTTGAAATCTATGAAGCAGGCGTAGATTTTGCCTTTATTTGCAGTACCTATCGATAATAGTGCGAAAAGAAAAGATATGGTCAGATGTTCGATGTCCAGGCATAAAACCGATTTGAGAATTATGTAAAAAGTCACTGATAAAGAATCAAAGTGAAAAATTTCCCCAAACAAGTCGATACATATATCCCGCTATAAAAGCTATCAGATACATTACCACTTTTAAAGATCGGTGTTAAAGATCCAACACACCATTTATCTGGAAAGATCCCCAAATTAAGTATCTATTATACAATTTCATATAAACTGCACACACATTATCTATACTTTGTCGAATCATCTCATTCTTAATCTTATCCGATGCAGTAGCTTTGTTATTTTTTTAACAATTTTACACAAGAACGTATTTCTTCATCGGTGATTGGAGAATTAAGAATATCATTTGGTTGGAATTTTCCTCTAATTGTGGTAAGTTGTTTACTATGGTCATCTGATCCTTTGTTAAGGATGGTTTTTGTTTTTTGATGTAGTTCGTGAAATGATAGGTTCCTCTTGAATTTCTTTATTAGCTGATTTTAGTATCTTCCAAAATTTTGAATTTTCAAAATTATTATGGAGCTCCTGTAATTTATCTCTGTGAAAATTATTATATATATATTTTTTATCTTAAGAAGTTTTTGAAACTTTTTAATTTATGGTGGTATAATTACCTCAAACAAGGATCAGATGGATCTGAATGCTTTTGATTTGACCGGTTTCTCAGTTCTTTTCTTGCCTTTTTACAATCGAGGTCGAACCACTTTTCATGGCATATTTTTTTTGCGATTTCTTCTTAGCTTCTTGTTTTGTTTAACTAGTGTCTTAAGTGAAGCGACATAGATGAAGATGTAGTAAAAATTGATCATTTCTTCAACAAGATGAATAGCTTCCTCTCTATTTTCAAAATTCCTTTCATAAAAAATCTCTCGATAAAAAATTATCAATATGTGTTTTAACCTGTGTAGACTTCCTGGCATTTTGAAAAGGTTCAACAGAAATTGATTTAAGAGAATTTAGGTTGAGTTTAGAAATGTCACTATCCATCGAAGAGAATCTGACAAATAGTCAGCTATACTATTTTAATCTCACGCCTATGTAAGGGCATACAAATAAGGTCTCAGGCAAAAACACGGTTTTTGGATTTTTTTTTCTATCTAGACAAAAACAGAAGTGGATACAGTTAATTCAAATCTTCACAGACTGTATTTTATGGTTTTGATGGAATTCTATTTCAAAAATTCACGTACCATACTTTTCGAGTTCATTGTATACAATTGAATGCTTTTTACAAGAGAAAATGCGTGACAGAACCGGGGTCAAGCTAGAAAGCTGGCTCTCTTTGAAATAAAACAGAAACGAACCTGTCAAAAAACAGAAGCGGTTTTGAAAACCCCATGCTTTGCTGAATGATACATGCATGATTCACGGGAATCCGTTCAAATTTAGTACCGAACTTTCGATGATTTTTATGTTCGTTCTAACGGTTGGGTATCGCCTCTGAAGACATCCAAAGATTCATAGCCTCGAGAAGCTAAAGAAAAGTAGATTTACCGAGCCATTAGGATGTTGTGCGCACAAAATGAAGAGGATGGTGGCAATTATATAACAATGACTACTCATAAGGTAATGAAGAACCTTTCTTCTGTGTGCACGCACATGGTCAAGTGACGTAATATTTGGCTAATGTATCGAATTTGATTTTATAACGTGGAAATAATAATACTATACCTAAAACATTGCTTACACGCTGTAATCATTATATTTTGAGCTAACTGGTATAAATTTCTTAAAAAGAGAGAGGTTGGCACCGAAAAGAGCAAATGTTCCAAATGTATGGGCAATTTTCTATCAGGAAAATGAGGTATTGATGATTCAAACCAAACAGAAATCGGACTATGATCAGAAAGAAATATTTGCTTTCTTACTGTAAACTATTTTTAAAACACTATTAAAAAGATGATTCTCTAGTTCAACTCACGCTTATTTATCGGTATTCTAATAGAATTCCGAAAATTTCAGCCATTTCATATTTCTTATACTAGTAATTTTCCAGACGATTTTAAATTATCCGACTATTTATTTTTTTATCTGTTGCGCCTTATGTTTTATCATTGAAAATAAAAATTAAAAAAAACAAAAAAACACACACAGAGACAACAGTTGATTTCACTTCAAACACTTTATTTATCATTACAACGATAAAATCAGTCCATTTCTCTACATTTGATTTTCTCCATTCATTTATAAGAGATTTTTTCAGTTTCTTGATTCCTGACACAGTTTTTAAAATGACATAATACCGGTCCAAGCGATCGTATTTTAACATTTCAAAACCACTGACTGGTGGCGTTACATCTTTCAAAGCTTTTCTTCGCCCCATGTAAGGTAATCCGGAACTAGGCTGGATTCCGGATCCTATGGCCTGGATTCCGGATCCCAGTCGCTCGGATTCCGGATTCTAGTCAATGGATTCCGGATTCCAGTGGCTGGATTCCGGATTCCAAAATTTCTAATAGTTTTCAAGAAGCTGGAAAATACATTTTAAAGCTTTGGCCAAGAAATGTATTGTCTATGCAAGACTATGTATCATAATCAAGTATACGTATATAATCCATTGTTCAGTCTTCGCAATCAGTACACAAAAGGCGAGCTCGATCGAACGTACAATACTGCTATCTCTGAGTTTTTCACTTTCGTTAGAAATAATACGAGTAATTGGTTTGATTTGTTCATTGGTGCTTCAGTTTCTAATTTTGCCAGTTCTGTATGAATGGCGAACCTTGTAGTTCTTCTCGCGGAAAAGCTAACACCTTCCAGACGGGTTGGTGCCGTGACTGCTCTAAACTGAGTCGCTTCTTGTTTTGTTTTTCTTCTTTCTAATTTTGTATTTTATTGACAAACGGTCACCCATAAACTTATTTCATCATACTGTTGACACCAGCTAGCAGTTTGTTCATTGATGTCAATAACGGTATGCCAATGATAAACCTCCCGGTGGTCTGATCTTTATATGAACTTGATGACAGATATAATACAATTCCTGATTACAATCAAGTAATATTAGCTGGCTGAATTAACAGCTTACAGAGGAGGTGAGGGGTGGGGAAAAGGCAAGAATTATCATGGCCTTCTGGATTCCAGTTCTGAACTTATAAGTGAACCAAAGGGATTTTAATTTTTCTTTTCTTATTTCATCATCATACTTTTCTATTCGTAAATACTTTCATTTATAAATATAAATATATCGATTTTGCAAGGGCCACTGGGCTTCATACCCAAGATATAAGAACGCGTTATTTAATTAAATACCGTGCATGTGGTTTCGAAAATGTGATCTATAAAAAAATGATATTCGTCAAATACAATATTTTTTCATTTCATGTGCACAATAATATAAGCACGTCTAATAAGTTCGATATTTTTTTTCATTGGGTTTAATTGCAATACATATATTTTATAAATCCACCAGAGAATGTTTGTTTAAAATATTTTTATTGAAGGAATAAATAAGTTTGAAATAACAAAAATTTAAAAAAATATATAATTTACAAACATTTTGGTTTTTTTTTTTTTTCATTGGGCTTATTTGCAATACATATATTTTATAAATCAAGCAGAGAATGTTGGTTTAAAATATTTTTATTGAAGGAATAAAAACAAAAATTTAAAAATGTATAATTTAAGAAAATGTATCATCATGAAGTTACACAAGTTTTTGCTTTTTTCGTGACAGTTTGGGTTTAGAGTATTTCACGGTTTCTTCTTCTTCTTCTTCTTCTTCTTCATCACGGCACTTTCGTTTGGATTTTTTCGACTGTTCTGGATCATCATATTCATCAAACCATTTAAAGTATGAACAAGGAATATCAGGCACTTTGACATTACAAGAAAAATATAGCCTTTCGTTGTTTCTAAAGGAAGAACTTATACCAAGTCTGGCAAAGAGTTGATGTTCACACTTTGGAATGTGTTTTCTTTCGATGACGATGTCGTCTAGTTTTTCTTGAAGTAAACAAAGTTCGTCTCGCTTCAATCTCATGTTACATCCCAGGTCAAGTTTATGAAGAGCTTGATCTTTTTCGGGACTGGCTTTCATCTTCAACACCTCTCTCATTTTCTTGAAATCTACTACTTGGCCACACGTAAAAATAGATTCACCATTTTTACACTGAAAAGATTTGGCTTTTTCTCCACAGAAACAAACAAACTCCATACTGCTTCAGTTGATTTCTAACCCAATTCTCAATGTCGTGTTTTATATTTACTTCTCCTCTCCCCTCCTCGTCCCTTCCCTTCTCTCTCCTCCTCTCTCCTCATCCCCCCTCCTCTTTCTATACTCCTCCCTCCTCCTCCCCCCTCCTCTAACTATACTCTCCCCCTCCTCCCCCCTCCTCTAACTATACTCCTCGTCCTCCTCCCCCCTCCTCTAACTGTACTCCTACCTCTCCCCTTCCTCCACCTCCCCTCTCCTCTCCTCCTCCTCCTCTCCTCCTCCTCCTCCTCCTCCCCTCCTCCTCCTCTCCTCCTCCTCCTCCTTCCTACTCCTCCTCCTCCCTCTCCTCCTCCTCTCCTCCTCCCTCCTCCCTCCTCTTTCTATACTCCTCCCTCCTCCTCCCCCCTCCTCTTTCTATACTCCTCCTCCCCTCCTCACTCCTCTAACCTTCCATAAGGTTAATTCCATCCCTTATATACTACTTACAAACTTGCACTTGCACCAGTTGATTCATTGGAGAACGGGAACACAACTACATTTTACGCCTATTACTTTGGGTCCTGTAGTTAGGCCAGATGGCAGTACATGATATTTACAACGGGAACTCCATACCCTTATCATGAATAGTGCCGGTGTGTTGGTTAAAATAAGGGTTTGTGTATAGTAAGCCGTAGGCAAGAGATTACCCGGTTTAAATGTCCTAACAACAACACACTTTTATTGTACCCTCAGTCTTACTATATATACATATTAACTAAAAAAATTAAATGTTTAAAACAAGTGATCATGAGTCTCTCTGTCTGTAAATTCCATGCCCTTGAGTCAACTTTCTAGCTTCTTATCCCCGCAAACGTCAGGCCATCGTTCATGTGCGTACCACCTACTTACCTACGTATTCCCCTTGGACTGGGGATTATCTTTCACTTGCTAGTTCTCATGGACTACGACTGTCTTCTTTTGCTTGTCCCACAAGGAATGGGGACTGTCCTCTGGTTTTGCATCCTGTTTGATTTGCATAAAAAGGATAAAAGTACGTACAAATAGCTGCAATATCTTCCTTAAAACCTACTAAACTAGGCCCAGAAGTCTAGCGCTTATGTGCTGCGTAATTCCACTTTGAAAATACCTTTGAATACACTGCGTTAAACACTGGTTCAACGTAGTTTGTAATATATTCAACTTTTTGTTAAGGAAAGCGTCAACTACATTTTCGTTAATTTCTTCGGTGTTTTTTTTCGGGAATGGTGCCGGATCACCTCATCGATATATCTTCGGGAGATTTCGTAAAAGTTCGGGACATTTAATCACTAATATCCCTTAGTGCCATGGTATTACTTATAAATCGTATATTTATTGCATTTCATGTCTGTTACTGTTTTTCTTCGCTCTGTAAAAAGCATTTTATATCAAGGGTTTTTGTTTTGTTTTGTTGTTTTGTCCCTTAGTAGTAGACAAACACCGTTTCTACAACCGCTAGCCCCCCCCCCCCCCCCCCCCCCCCCCCTCATCCCCGAGCGGAGCCGGGCTAACCCCCACTGGGTGGTATGGTATGTGGTACAGTGGTTCGATGAGGTCACGTCTATTTTTAGTCGAACGGAACGAGGTACGATGAGGTACGGGGAACACCGACTGCCCGGGCTACCCGGGCACTTCCCTCCCCTCCCTTGTGTAATCAGAGGAGATCGATTTGACGGGGCCCCCATACGATATATATATAGTATAGCGACAGAAGCAGTCACCCAATTATTCAACTCTACTTTATCGTCGTCAATAAGAAGAAATCACTGTTGAGTTTATACAGACAGAATTACGTTTTATCTTCTTGTCAACTGAGTCACTTATAGTTTATGGAACGAGACCGAAAATTCACTTATTAGTGAAGTTTTCAAAACAGTTTAGCGACAGAAGCACTCATCCGATGGTTCACCAACTCGTACTCTAAACAAGTTGAGACATGAACCTATGTTTACTGAAGATGTTTAGATCATCGCTAGTTTTAGAACAACTGTAATTCGATTCTCCAAAAGTTGTTTTAGAACACCTAGAAATATATTTTACGCGCAGTTATTTCTAGCCTGCGTGGCGGCTCTAGGGGATTGGGGAGGAGGGAAAAGGGAAGGGGAGGTGGGAGGGGGAGGGGAGGAGAAAGAGGAGAAAGGGAGAGCCTGCACTCAACCCCCAGGTTTTCGTGTACCACCCACTTCAACATATCAAATAACTCAGCCAATCAAATCTTACCGGCCCTTACCGGAAACTATTTCATGTGATATTCAACTAACAAAAGTTTAGCTTAGAAACTACGGAAATACAGTGGAATCACCACAAGAAGGAAAACTTAAGCTGGTTTAAATATTCTACTGTTTACACGACAAAAAAGGCCAAAAATACATGCTTTCAAGCACAGGAAATCACACAACTAATCCAGGCACGCTAGTTGACAGATATCTGTCAGATTATTTATATAATGCTTGTCTTCGTAGAAAAGACTACCTTAGAATCATACTTTTAAAAGCCAGTAAATTTTGATATTTTACATAGCCTTTTTTCTTTTTGAACTGAATGCCACAGTAGACATTATGTCTTATTTAAGTTTGTAAAAATTTGTCTTTTCCTTGCCACCACAATCGGCAATGACCGTTGGTAATAAGATCTATTTATGTTGTCAACTGACGAAGGTCAAAACAGAAAATCAAATTATTAAACGTTGGATTGTGTCGACAACAATCTTCGCAGAATACTGTCGAAGAATCTCTACAAACCCTCCTGCAAGCAAATCTTCAACTGCTTGTTCTTGTTACAATCAACTATAAATGGCGGCAAAGAGGCGACAAAACTTTAAGCTTGATTTTGCCTTGTCAATCAATTCCTCATTTCGACCAATTGGAACGCGCGGCCTCTGGAGGCCGCACTGACACGAAAACCTGGGGGTTGAGTGCAGGCTCTCCCTTTCTCCTCTTTCTCCTCCCCTCCCCCTCCCCCCTCCCCATCCCCTCTCCTCCTCCCCAATCCCCTAGAGCCGCCACGCAGGCTAAGTTATTTCTGAGTAGACAACCAATCACGAAAGAAGTTGCAGCTGTGTGATTTTCATTTCTTATTTTATAATTTTGAAAAGATGTTCCCTTCAGCCGGATTCAAACCGACGGCCTCAGGAACTACAGTCCTGCGCTCTAACCAACTGAGCTATGAAGTGAATACGTATAGAGGAGAGTCTATTTTGACCATTTATTCTCAACCTTTACGAGATTTAGAATCACTCAGGAGTTGCTGAACCATGGTGGTTCTGACTTACGTAAATTTAGATCTTTTCACGGTTGAAAGGTACACAGACAAACTTGACTCAAACTGATTGATAAAGCCAAAGATTTTTAGATCTATACCGCTTCGAAGCGGTAAGAATTATTTTTAGATAAAGATTTTGAATGGCTTCAGCACAATTAAATTCATCGATCAATATTTACAGGAATTATTCAATGTCATAAAATCTCGTGTAATAATGTATCTTTCCTTCAAATTCCCTGTGGCATAATACATGCACACTTTAACATAATTCACCGGCTTTAATTTTATTCAGTAATACAGTCCAATAGAATGTTATCAGCGATTATTATGAAAAGAGATATGAGATATAAAACTTGAGAAATATGTCTTACCTTAAATGGTCTTGAATTTCATTCGCAACACCAACACTTCAGCAAGCATCAGTCAAGGCGGTCAAAGCAAGTTACAGCCTGCACAATCAGGGTCAGTCAAGAGTCAAACTCGATCTTATTAAGTGGGGGAGGGGAAGGAGAGGGTAAAGGCAAGTTAGTTCAGAAACTGCAACAAAGTAGTCAAATTCATAGATTCAAAACAAAGTCATACTCAAGCAATCACAATAATGTTTAGCCATGTTTTGTTTTACTTTTGTTAAACTTTAACTAGTAAGGGTCTACTATAACGCTTATGATACCATATGTTTTTCAGTGCGCTCTTCTATTTAACGTCCTTTACCTCACCTTCCTTTAGTTTACCCACCCTTCCCTTAACGTACATTGGATTGAGTTTCACTTCAGTTCTCATGTCACTCACTCATAACTGTGGTACGCTAGAGACTTGAATTACACAGTGTTACGCTACAGATTTCCAGTAATTATGTTTTTATTAACCTCAATGTATTTTTGAGTAATTTACTAGTTAAGCATTTTTAGTGTTGTAACCTTGACTGTTTTGATCATAGGATTTGCTTTCAGTTCCTGTGTGACACATGCTCTTTCACTATAACCCAAATAGACCAACATAGGGTTTCACTTTCGCTCCAAACGTGATGTAAACAGGAAATTAGATCTAGTTTAGTTGTTATTTAAGGACTGTCGATATTTGCCGTTACCCTCGCACATTAACTAAGGCTTTGTACAAACTAGCGAGGCAAGTTCGGGGTACGACTCAGTGTTAATTGGAAAGTACAGGCCTAAGTAAGGAAAGTGGTCGAGTAAGGAACTCCTTCTGACAGTCTTTCTGGTCGGGCCTGGCTCTATCCCGCCTTGTAGTACCAACCCTTGCTTAGCTTGTAAATAGCTTTTGTTCAAAGTTTAATAAACGAGTTAGCAGAGCAGGCGATTCCTTACGATGTCCCTCTCGTAACAACAGTTGCGTAAAGATTGCCTTAAAAAGGACGAAGTCGTGTATTTTTGAAGCTAAATATTTTTGGTATTTATGATCACGAGGCTCACCGGGCATGTGATGCATGTCCACCGTACATTTCTTTAGTAAAAATGCTAAATTTTAAAAATGCATATCTTTGTCGTCCGTTTAGGAGCAATCTCCCCGAAACTTTGCAGTTTTACTGATATCGATGTGACGAATCTGATAATGATCAAATCAAATAATTTATAATGTCACGCTTGATTGATATAGGTCTAATTATGTATATACATTTTCCAAAAACGTTGATCTCAAACTAAGCCCGAACTTAATTTTTTGGGCTTTTGTGTTACTGAATAAAATATGCCGAAAAAAGCACAATTCTTAAATCAAAATTCATAACTAATATTTCCAGTGGTCGAACAAACGACATCATTTGGCTTAGCACATATCAAAATTTAATTGCAGCTAGTTGCAGCTAGTTACTCCGTCTCATGATCAGATGTCAGATTTCCTACCGTCAACGTTTTTGCTGCGAGCGAAGCGAGCAGCGACACTAATCTTGCACATGCGCGGCGTGTTTATATACCAGCTCTGAACTCGCTTCTTGGTAGGCACGTACGTAGATAGAGTGAACGATGATTCGTGACGTCATCGAAATATCTTTGGAATGATCGGAATTAATGGTCACCGGATATCACTTAAAATTATGACAACTGCACTCACCGCACGACAACTGGTCGTTACAACTGGTTAAGAGCAGTTGCGAGATTAGGCGGATTTACTTGTGTTTGTACAACTGATGTGAGAAACATAATGGCAACATGATATGAATTAGGGTTCAGCTGGGTATGTTTTCGAGGTAAACCATTGTTATTCACAACTATTATCGATTTCAATGGTGTGTTTGTACGTAGGACTCATTATCAGGAATAAAGAAGTTCATCTACGTTTTTCTTTAATTTTATGCCAAGCTTTCGGACAAATTGTCCATCTTCAGGGCAATGATGGAATGATGTTACTTGCGCGAGATATTTGTATGTTACAAAACAACAGAATTAACGGTAAATGCTCGAGCGGTCTAAGTGCACGAGCAACAAGCCTATTGGAAAAGAACTTAAATAACTGTAGAAATTACAACAACAACAACAACAACAAAAAGGAACTGAAACAAAAACAAAAACAAACAAACAAACAAACAAAAAAAGGAAAACTGATTCAAATAAAACCTAGGCACTGAATTACAATATCTTAATTATCAATCTATCTATCTATCTATCTATATAAGTGATGTATCTAAAAATATAAATAAATGAATAGTAATAATAATAAGAGATAATTAATTAATTGTGAATTGATTTCAATAGGGCCTTATAGTTATCGGGAATTATTCTCCCATTGTCTCTGTTGCAACAACACTCAAGCAACTATTATCAAAACCAAAAGATAGAATTCCGCTTAACAACAAAACAGGTGTTGTCTACCAAATACCATGCCAAGATTGCACCTCTGTTTACATCGGTGAGACTGGAAGAGCCTTAGCTACAAGGAAGAAAGAGCACATGGCAAAAGTACGCTTGGATAAGAGTGACCAATCAGCCCTGGCAGAACACGCTAATACCAACAGTATTACCAACAGTGGGATGACCCACTCCCAGAAGAACACAAGAAGGCCTGGGAGGAGTGGCACACGTCTTTTGAAGCCCTGACAGACCTCAAGGTACCACGGCCTTACTCAACAAAGGCTTTAAACTCAGCAGTGCGAAAAGAGATTCACACCTTTGACGATGCATCTAGTGAAGCAATTGCAGCTGTCTCATATCTAAGGGTGGTGTGGCCTGATGGTCAGATAGACGTATCATTCATCCTGGGTAAGGCAAAACTAGCTCCAGTGAGAGCAACGACAATTCCTCGCCTTGAGTTGTGTGCATCAGTATTGGCAACAGAGCTAACTATGTTCACCACAGATGAAATGGAAGTACATCCAGACAGCATCACTTACTACACAGACAGTCGAGTCGTTCTCGGCTACATCAAAAATGAAACACGTCGATTCTATGTGTATGTAAGTAACCGAATCGAGCAGATTAGAAAGGCTTCAGGCCCCCAACAATGGCAGTACGTGCCTACAGACCTCAACCCAGCTGATGTAGCCACAAGATCAGTGGATGCAAGCAGTCTCCCTAACACTTCATGGCATCATGGCCCTAAATTCCTGTACAAGCAAGACCCGTTAGCTGTCTTTGAACAGGAAGACTTGACAACACCAGAAGTTACACATGCAGGATGATCCTGAAGTTCGACCTGATGTAAAGACACTAGCTACAGCTGTACAAGAACAAGAGTGCCTTGGCACGGACAGATTCTCAAGATTCTCAGAGTGGCCATCATTGGTACGTGTGATATCAAAGCTTGTAGTTATTGCAAGGCTCAATCACAAAGAACCTGGTGCCAAGATGAATGGAGACATCACAAAAAGAGAAGCAGCGAAAAGAGCAGAGATGATAATTATGAAGAACATACAACACGATGCTTACGGCGAGGAGTTGAAATGCCTACGAAATGGCAAGGCACTACCAAAGAACAGGCAGCCCTCTTGCCAAACTCAACCCTATGATCAACGAAGATGGTTTACTGGAAGTGGGCGGTCGCCTGGACCAAGCAGAAATCCCCAACAAGGAACGTCACCCTGTTATTCTTCCAAGTTCCCACCATACAACAGAACTACTAGTGAAGCACCTTCACAGCAAAGTACAGCATCAAGGTCGCCATTTCACTCTTGGCGTGATTAGAAGCAGTGGCTTTTGGATCGTTGGAGCTCGACGACTAGTGAACAGAATTATCAGTAAATGCGTCAAGTGTAAGAAACTGCGAGGTCCACAACAGCAGCAGCTGATGGCCAACCTGCCTAAAGAACGATTGGTTCCATCACCTCCATTCACATATGTTGGTATCGACGTATTTGGACCATGGGAAGTAGTTGCACGTCGTACAAGAGGCGGACTAGCTCACAGCAAGCGATGGGCCGTCATCTTCACCTGTTTTACTACCAGGGCCATCCACATCGAAGTGGTTGAATCAATGGATACTTCAAGCTTCATCAATGCTTTGAGAAGGTTCCTGGCTCTACGAGGACCAGTAATGCAGATACTCTCAGACTGTGGCAGCAATTTTGTTGGAGCACACAATGAATTTCAAAAAGAAGTCCTACAGATCGATACCAAAGAAGTAGAAAGCTACTTAACTCAAGAGAACTGTGAGTGGGTTTTTAACCCACCACATGCATCGCATGCAGGTGGTGTATGGGAGCGCATGATTGGTGTAGTTAGAAGAGTTCTTGACTCTGTTCTGAGCTCCTCAGCAACGAAGAATCTTACCCATGAAGTTTTGGCCACCCTAATGGCAGAAGTCAGTGCTACTGTTAACGGACGACCCCTCGTACCTGTTTCCAGTGACCCCACATCACCAGAAGTTCTTACGCCTTCCACCATCTTGACAATGAAGCCACGAACACTGAAAGCCCCTGCTGGTAACTACGACAGCACAGATCTTACGGGGAAGCAATGGCGTAGAGTACAACAGTTAGCCAATCAATTCTGGTCAAAGTGGAAGAAAGAGTACCTCCCATTGTTGCAGACAAGAAAGAAGTGGTATCGGGAGTCACCAAACCTGAAAGTAGGCGACCTAGTATTGTTACGCAACAAAGAGGCCCCACGAAATTGTTGGCCACTGGCTAGAACCACCCAGACTATCCAAAGTACGGATGGAAAAGTAAGGAAAGTAAAGTTGTTAACTGCAACAGATGGTGTCAGAAGAAGCTACTTCAGACCAGTGACGGAAGTGGTGCTGATCCTTGAGAAAAAGGAACTTGAAGTCTGAAAAGAGACTCTGTTTAGACATTGTTTAAGAGATTTGAAAAGAGACACTGTTTAGACATTGTTTTACAGATATTGTTTAAGAGACACTGTTGAACAAGAACATTTGCCACCTTAGGCAATTTATTATAAATTTTTAGGAATTGTGATATGTTAGTGGTACTATGTACCAGGCGAGGAGTGTGATGGGTACCCTGTGCCCCCCTGCGGAGGGAGAGTTTTTCCCGCCATTTGTTAGTCTTTTAGTTAGTCGTACTTGTTCATCCTTTTTTTACCAAACATTTTGTAAGTTTATGTATGGTTAGCTGCTGGTCGTGATATTGGGCCAGAACAAAGGGCGCAGTACTGCTGACGGTATATACATCACAAAGAGAATACTATAAACTAAACGCGATTTTGAGACGGCATTATCGGTTTATAATGACGGCTAGTTGGGAGAAAATATATTCGGTATTGGCGGAGTCGCGCAGCGACGGAGCCAATACCTGAATGTATTTTCTCCCAACGCCGTCATTATAAACCGATAATGCCGTCTCAAAATCGCGTTTAGTTTTGTATCGCGATTCTAACATTTTTTTGCGAAGAAAAAAGAGAAAAGTTATCGTTTTTGATTGATTGAACGCGAGATTCTCTTTACCTGCAAAGTTGTAGGAATTACAGTTTCCATGGCAACTTCTTTCTTTCATTGCAAGAAGAAAGCCAAAAAGGAAATGGCGGCCAGATGCGGGAAGCTTTCTCACGCTTAAAAGAGCTGATTTAATTATAGAAACAAGTCCAAAAGCTCACAAAATGAAAGAAGTACGGGTCATTTGATGCTTTTGAAGATTTCGTTTTTCTATTTCTTCAAAACTGGCGTAAAACGATCGAGCTGACCGACATGTGAAAGTGAAAGTTTGTCAAAATATAGCTTCAACCTAAAGGAATGATGCTGAAAAGTTATTGAAAGGTATTAAAAAAGTAGTCCGCACTTGTGTATTCTCTGTTTATTCTATTTACAAAGTCATTTGTTTCATCTTTGTTTAAACAATATTGTTTTTGTCTTCATAAAGGACAATTTCTTTGCTTTGCTGAAAATTCACTTTTGCCGTGACTTTGAAGCCATTGAAGCCAAAAACGAAAACGAAATTACCGATTTTACTTATCAGACATGATTTTTTTTACTTCGGATGATTTCTTTTTACTTCTTTTCGTGATTTATTGTGTAGTTATTTTATCTACTATACTGGTAGTTTAGACCAACAGATTCCAGTTCAGTTTACACAGTTTTCGCAATAGTCGTGTGTAGCTGTAATTCAACTTAGCGGCTATTTTTTATCAAAATATACCATTGTTTTCGGTCATTTTATCACGGATATTATCTAAAAAATTGTTTTATATTTGTTGCTTAGCCTGTGTACAGCCGTTTCCCACCCCTCCCCCCCTACGGGGAAAAACGGGGAGGGAACGTCTGTGAAACGGCGTTCTTAATCGTGTTCCGTGGTCACGTGAGGTTCTCAAGATTTTGAGGACAAATCTGATTGGTTGTTATCGTTTTGCCGATCGAATTTCAACGAACCCCCATTTCAACGAACTAAAGCAAACACCGTTTTACTGCTTAATTCTCTATTTACATCGAAAATATATCAAGGAAAACATTCCTGGACATGGCAATTTCACTCCTGGGTGTCAAAGGCTTCTATTTTGTTCTTAATTACATCTATCAAAAGCCAAAGTCTGTGTGAAACCCGACGGCTTTGTAGGCATGTCATTCGAATCGGACCAAAATCTAGAGCAAAAATAGTCATCAAAATATTCAGTAAGTACACAGCAGTAAAAGTGCATGAAAACATGATTTGGCTGCTTTGATTATATGACATTCTTAGGACTTTTTTAGCGAGGTTCAGGGTCGATTAGACTCGACAACTGAGTCTGCCGACATTTGTCTTGCACTGAACAAAACAATAAACTATTTCTCTTACATTTCTCTCTGCTCTGGTCACTAACTCAGTGTTTATAAAGATTTAAAAGACTCAAATAAAGGGTTGTAAACCCGCTATTATTCATTATTTCTTCGAAAATCTTCATTTTCTCTGTATGTAAATAACTAATTACATATGCAAATTTATGACCTGGAACACGATTAAGAACGCCGTTTCACAGACGTTCCCTCCCCGTTTTTCCCCGTAGGGGGGGAGGGGTGGGAAACGGCTGTACACAGGCTATTTGTTGCTCAATTTTGAATTGATTTTCAGTAGGTTTTTGTGATTTTGAAGAAAGCCACTTCGATGCAGTCCTCAATGTTTGGGCCAATCACGAGCGCTGATTTTGAGACGGCATTACCGGAAAATAACGCCGTCTCTCAGCTGTAGATCAAAGTGATAGGAGAATCGCGATACAACAAGTATCTGACCAAATGCAATTACCAATATTTGTCCTCTTTGTTGACCTTAGTTCAGCATTTGATCATATTGTCAGGAAATGGCTGTTCCAATCAATTTACACACGCTTCCCAAGTAATTCAAATCACAACCTGCATTCAGATTATTGAAGCTCAGGAGGGAGGGAGCGTCTCCAAGGAAAACCGTGGTACAGTGATGTCTGCGATGTGACGTCACGGTGGCGTGGCATAGCTTCAACATGGCGGCAAAAGAAGGAGATTTCAATTCGCAGGTTTGCTCGCAGTTTTTACACCAAAAACTTCCAAGTATATTTCTGAAAACCTCATAAAAATTTGAAGATTTTCACGGACATTCATCTGTATGAAACTCAACGTTTTTGAGCAAAGAAATCGTACGTTTGGATTTTTTTTCGTAACCTGTGTCGTTTCAAAAACTGCTTGAAAGACGAAAAACTCAACGAACATTTTCAAGGCTGGTAGACTCTGTTGATGGATTTGTACCTTCAAAAAAGTTCCTCGTATAACTGAGTCATTGAAGATTATGTATGTCACGTTTCGTAAAGATGCCTTCGGTAGAACTGCTTAACAATCCCTCCAAAGTTAGAAAACAAGAGTTGTCTGTAAAATGTGAACGAAAAGGACTTTTATGCTTTGAAAGACAACAACTGAAGAAAAATGTTTCAAGGTAAAGGACATGCATAATAAAAGAAAATGTGATGCCAAAACGTCTCTTGTACCTATTAGACGATGTATTTTTCATTTAGAATTTATGAATGTTGAAAAATAAATATTTCTGTGGTAAAACTGCCCAATATTCAAACGTTTAGTACAAAAACTTCGAAAAACTGATTCTAACACGTGTAATCGGATAGTTAATTACAGTAATTAGGCAGTTTTAAAGTTAAAATAACTTTCAAACATACGATAAATGATTTTAATCTTGACATGTTTCGGCATCCTTATGCCATCATCAGAAGAATGAATACAAAGTTCGTTATAAATGCTATATAAACTAATGGTTACAATTGAGTTGACAGGTAATATAATACAATAATGAAGTTTTTAGATAAGCTAATAACTAATCAAATAACAGAAAAGAAAGGAAGTGGTATATAAGATAAACTAAATCTAGACATAAAGTTTATGGTTTAAAGAAGGTTTTCATGTGTTTAACCTGGACGTTAAGTTCAGGTTTTAACGTTTCAATAAAGAAAGCTTCTTTTAATTTAAGATAGATAAGAGATTGAGCAGTGTCTAGAATTTTAAAACAAGCAAGAGAGTATTTATCACGGCACTTTTTAGATTGTTTGAGATGTTTAAAGATATGCGAGTTTTTATCCGTAAAAAAGTGCCGTGATAAATACTCTCTTGCTTGTTTTAAAATTCTAGACACTGCTCAATCTCTTATCTATCTTAAATTAAAAGAAGCTTTCTTTATTGAAACGTTAAAACCTGAACTTAACGTCCAGGTTAAACACATGAAAACCTTCTTTAAACCATAAACTTTATGTCTAGATTTAGTTTATCTTATATACCACTTCCTTTCTTTTCTGTTATTTGATTAGTTATTAGCTTATCTAAAAACTTCATTATTGTATTATATTACCTGTCAACTCAATTGTAACCATTAGTTTATATAGCATTTATAACGAACTTTGTATTCATTCTTCTGATGATGGCATAAGGATGCCGAACCATGTCAAGATTAAAATCATTTATCGTATGTTTGAAAGTTATTTTGTCTCTGGTGCTACTAAGAAACTTTGAAGTTTTAAAGTTAACTTCCCTTTTCATTGAAAATATATTTCATTCTCTCTGTGTAATTACAGCTCAAGTTTAGGTCTATAATATTGTCAATAAAGAAATTGACAGCAAAAATGTGTTAAGCTTAGTCTTGCCTGTAAAGTAGAGTTGTTATACAGAAATCTGATCTTCAATCTAAATTGGAAATGTTGTACTATTCCTTGTGTCAGGTTCTCTCTATTTTGTATGAGTTGTATGCCAAATAATTGATTTTCTATATCTATCTTCAATTTGCATCAATTAACATTTAAGAGCTAGAGAACTGTTGTTTTGCACTCAAACTAATAAACCAAGACAATACTTGCATATTAGTATAAGGGACATTCAGTACTGTCTATACTGTATTCCACATGAAAACATACAAAACCATAATTATGAAGACTAAACAATCAAAATGTTATGTTCAATAGCAAGACTGACAGGAGATTATTAAAAGTATTTTAAAATATACACAAACCTTCAAACAAATTATTAAATTAAAGTTTTATCCACAACCTTCATTTCATCTTTTTAAAATGCTTTTACAAAATGGAATATTTTTGTAAGCTATTATTATTACCACAGGAAGCCCAATGTCTTTGATTGAGATTTATCGAAAATGTTTTTAACTGACATCATCCACTGATAGAGAGTGAAAAGAAGTTCAAAGCAATTCATATTGGTGCTTCTAGGTCTATATGTTTTGTATTTACTGAGCTGTGTCGTTCAGGAAAACCAAAATACAAATCTGATACGATATGTTAGGAGACACAAAGGGATTGTTAAGGAAAACTATAGAAAATGGAAGCTAATAGCACAGTTTAGGCAAAAGGCCTATTACTTACGAGTACGTGGAACTTTTTTTGGGATTCAAAATGCTCTAAAACCCCGAAAAAAATTTTTTTTTCCTCGCGCGTCCTTCTCCTCGAAGGACGAAAAATGGTGCATGGTTACTGAACAAGACAAGCACTTCAACTTTCCTTTGTTTTGAGCCGTTTTTCTAGTCAGATTGGTGTCAAAGACAAGACTGATAAAGATTGAAAGTAAAGCAATAGCAATATTGCAAAAGTGAAGGTAAATGTCTTAAGGAATTTCTAAAAATTACATTTTCAAGTACATTTTGGAATCTGTTTTTCGGAGCATTTTGAAAACTCAATTTTGGTTGCTATGTACGCCATCCGTGACGTCACATCGCAGACATCACTGTACCAGCGCGCGCCTAATAAAACCATTGGAGTCACCTCCTCCCTCCTGTTGAAGCTATATATAAACACACAACAACTGCTCTATCAGAAACACCTGATGACAAGTTTACAACCAGTTCTGGAGTTAGGCAAGGTGGCCCAGAAAGCCCCTTTCTATTTAACCTGATGATGGACTTTGTGATGCGAATCTACATCGAAGAATGTGAGAAGGAAAACCTGAAGTTTGTGGACTTTAAATACAGAGTGAGATCAACTGCCACTGTCAGAGAATCAAGAGGCCAAAAGACATATATGGGAATAAATACCAACAATTGGGTTGGATACGCTGATGATCTAGTACTGTTTCTTCTGCGTAAAGACACTCTTCAAGAAGCACTTAACCTACTTAACAAAACCCTGGATCGTTTTGATTTAAAGATCAATGCAACCAAGACGAAATCTATGATATTTAATTATAAATATCTTGATACTACAGACCACTATCCAACTTCTATAGTCAATCTAAACAATTCAGATATCATGAATGTAGAGACCTTCAGATACTTGGGAAATGACATTAGATATGATGAACCAACAACAGGCAATACAGAAATCACTCTTCGCATCAACCTAGCAGAAGCTAAATTCCCGAGGAATTAAAATCAAAACTTCTGAACTCAGTCAACATTGGTCTATCAATTGGTATGCTATTCTTGAATGCATTTGTAAGAAGCCGTCTCACATATTCTGCACAAACATGGAATCTAAGCATCACTCAATCAGACAAAGTCAATAGCTGTTATTATGGAATGCTACGAAGGATGATCAAGAATGGATTTATCAGAAAAGACGGAAAAGATGCAAAACACCAAAAAAAGACTGATGACGACGACCAAGATACTGAATTTCGATATCGTTCTGATACAAATAGTGACCTCCTGCATATCTAAGACCACTTCAATAACAGACTATACTGCAAAGCTACAAGTAAAATACTTGGCTCATGTTGCCAGACGATCGAACCTGAATACATCTAAACAATTGCTCTTCAATGATAACAAAAATCAAAAAAATAGGAAGACCCTATGAAACTCTTGAACAGAAAGTACTGAAAGAACAGAAAATCACGGCCGACAAATTCTACAAATTAGCACTAAATGGAACCATATAGATAAGATCATGTCAATGATCGCCCAAAGTCTACCAGTGCAGACATGGGATAAACAATTATATATATATACAATCCAGAGGGTAGCCAGTCGTTTCGCCCGCTGGTTGTTTCGCCCTGGATGTTTCGCCCGCATTCCAAAGTCGTTTCGCCCGTCATAATAGTCTATTCGCCTGCATTCGATTATCGGTTCACCCATATCTCATAAATAAGACACCTTTTAAGATAAAAGGTCATATTTTTGGATAGTTGAGTTTGCCAGGGTTTATTTCATGAAGATCGGCAATGTCTGTCTTTATATACCTTGTTAACGTGTTAACAATTACTGACAACGAAGTGTCTATATGCCGGGCTGCCGTCCGGTTTCTAAAGTAAAAATCGAAATAATCACTCTAAGATACGTTACGTTTCTTGCTTAGCACTGGTTAGGTTTAGGATTAGGGTATGGGTAAGGTTTAGCACTAAAAAAATACTGAGTTTGTTTTGACTGCCCGGCATAAAGTGAGTCCCATCGTCAATCAAAACAACTAGGGGTGGCGAATGGTCCCTGTAAAAACAGAAAATCTCGCAAAATTCACCCCGAGTCTCGGAATCTCGGCATCTGAAATGTGCGTCTCGGAATCTCGTTTTGGGGGTAAAATCAATGGTCTCGGAATCTCGAAATATGCTGATGAATGGTCACGAAGTCTCGGAACTGACAATCGTCTCAGTGTTTCGCGAGTAACGCTCTCTAGACAGTTTGTTATTGTGTGTTAAAAATATAATCTTGTCTGCATATCGAACGCGAAAGAATCGACTTGGTTTGCAATATGAGTTGTAAATTATTTCTAAAACCACCTCTCAGGAGAAAAAATATTAATTGAGAGATAATGTTCAGCTAAATACACTCTGCAGCCCACTCAACATTAGTTCAATCCGGGGTTCAGTGGGAATTTTGCACACTTAATTGGCGTGACATCGCCCTGACATTTTAGATTTTAATCTAAGACAAAAGACAACAAAAATAATCAGTTTATGAAAAGAGCTTACCAAAGTTAGCACAACTTCAAATTTTTAATTAATTTCGATTAATAAAGTGCCGCAGAAGCATGGGCGTCTGAAGTTGGTCCTTTTTTTAAAAAGACGTTCCTGGGACCGCGTTTCTAGACCTTTTAAAAGGGGGACACCAGTTTCCAAAACACGGTGAGGATCAATTTGATTAACAATAACGATAAAACCAACAACAACAAACATTTAGAAAGTAAAGCTTTGGGAAAGTATATTGTTCTACATGTTTAGACAAAGTATAGAGAGTGAGTGAGAGAGAGAGAGAAACGGAAAAAAATAAGTAGGGCCCAACTGAAAAGGGTAACCCAAAACCCCCCAGTCCCCCCCCAGTCCCCCCCCCCTTGAATCCGTCGCTAGCTCGCCAGTTTACAATGTGCATTTATTGTTCAGCAAAGTTTGCACCTCGGAAATTTAACGAGCAGTCATTGTTAAATAAAGTTTGCACCTCGCCTCTCCTTTCGAAAACAAAATTTCGTGGCCATTGAAATTCAGATAAGATTTTCATGAAAACGATTGTAAATAGTATCAACCTAAAAGTTTTCATTTTGTAAATACGACTCTAAATAAAGATTTTGCAGTGAAGTTGAAGTGTTTTGCACGTTTCTTGTACCCAGTCCCTGCGCTAGCATTCGGCAGCTTAAAAATGGCGACGACGGATAGCGAAGTGGGCCGATATTACCTAGTGAAAGAGGTTGACTTATGCTAAACCGTTGGTAACGGCTAAAATTGGTTTCTATATTCTTGATAATAAAGCAAAAATATTTGATGAAAAAAAGGCGAAAAACGTGAAATACAAATACTTCATGACGGACTTAATTTAACGGTTTGGCAAAGCGAGTCAACTTCTTACTCACTGAATTTAGTCTTCATATTTCTTAGAAAGACTTCAAATTGAAATACTTAAGTTGCTGGATAATCGATAATCGATAATCGATAATCGATGATAATCGAATGCAGGCGAATCGACTAATATGACGGGCGAAACGACTTTGGAATGCGGGCGAAACATCCAGGGCGAAACGACCAGCGGGCGAAACGACTGGCAATCCTACAGAGAACTGCGCATCGACGAACTTTTATAGCCTATTCTTAGGTCGATAAGACTCATTTTTCTTGAGCAAAATATTGAATCTTCAGATGTACTACTTGAATGCACTACTTACTTACATACTTACTGATGTCTGTAGAAAAGAACGGAGAACAAGAATCTTATTTGAAGAACCGTTTTGGATTCGATGACGATTCGTAGAGGAAATTGTAAGATCACGCACAAGAATATGAAGCAATTTCCGTGTCTTTGTAAGGTTCTAGTCAAAAACCGATTCAATCCTTATCTTACCTTTTTTGAAGAATAAAATGGCAACAATTCAGAAACTCTTTATAGAACGACGCCTTCTTATACCAAATGCTTTCTGTTTAGTTTGTGTTTGACTGTGTACTGAAGGCGTTGTCTGGAATGCATACTGTTGTCGGGATAAGTTGACCTCCCTACAAATATGATTGGTTGGTGGTTCAAACAAAGCCTGACGTGACGTCAATGAAGGTCATTTCTGTCGGACCTTTTTAGTCATAGCGGAGCTCCCGGAGCGGAGCACCATACCTAAGAAAAAATGGTAACCCATCGAGTTGATTTTTCATGGACACACAGGGAGCCCAACGGCTGTACGTCCGTCCGTCCGTACATACATACATACATACATACGTTGTACGTACATACATACATACGTACATACATACATACGTCCGTGTACATCGCGATGCTGATTGGCTGATTGATTTTTGGCGCCAACTTGACGCGCGCTGACACTTTGAAAACTGAAAATTTACAAGTTTCCTTGCAGTTTTAACTTACAAAACTTGAAAATATCATTCTGAAAACCTCGTAAAAATTTAGCAATTTTCATGATCATTAATCTGTGCTAATCTTGACGAGTTAAAGCAAAAAATACCGTACGTTTGAATTTTTTCGGGCCCGGTGTCGTTTCAAAAACTGCTCGAAAGACGAAGGACACAACGGAGAACATTTACAAAGCTGGACGACTTTTTTAGTTGGTTTTGAATTTCGTAGCTTCAAAACACTTCTCGTGATGAATGAGTCATTGAGGATTGTGTATTCTTCGTTTCGTGAAGATGCCTTCAGTAAAGCTGCTTAAAAATCTAGCCAAAGTTGAAAATTAAGAATCGTCTGCATCGAGTGTGAAGCAAGGACTGAGCACTACGCTTCGAAAGACAACAAGGAAAGCACTTCAAGGTATTAAAAGACCCTGAGAGAAAAACTCTGATGTCAAAACGTCCGTTGTACCTATATTTGATCATTTATCTTTTATTTGGGATTGATGACTGTGAAAACATAAACGTTTTTGCACGTAGAACTGTGGCCAAGTTTAGACAAACACTCAAGTAAAATGTACAATGACATTTTGTTTTACAGTGAACTTTTTGCACGACTTTTAATAATAAAATTTATAAAAATTTGATTTTGAACTCATTTCAACCTGAATAATGTGTATATACAGTTCAAGTTTGGGGCGGTCTGGAATTTAATGAAACTGATTGACTAATGACATGAAAAAGGAAGGAATTTATACAACTGAACTAGACTGTTGTTGCTCCTTGAGCCCATATGAGACTTCACTAGTAAATGCAAATTAAAAATACTTCAGTAATTCCTTGTTTTCTTGTCGTGTCAAGTAGCTATTTTTATCATCACTTTAAATTGTATTATCGGTGTAATCTGGAAGAGACAAGTATTCACCTAGTATGTCATTAGAAAACAAAACAACAACTAAACCACACAAAAAATTTACAAGATGTAAAAATATAGTGAAAACAAACAACTCAAGATATGTAGTTCTGAAATATCCAGGATGTTGAAAAGGTTTAATGATTTGTATCAATGAAATAAGGTTTTGGAGATTTTTGCTTTCTATACCTGACAATTATGAACCACTACACAGTCAATTATGAAATCTGACAGTGTATCTGAATATTAAAATATACTATAATAAAGGTCACTTACAAGCTTACAAGCCCATACAACTCACAGGAGACCAAAGGGTGAGAGTATATACAAATCAAAGCAAATGCCTTAATTTTCACTTTCATAATCTTCATTCCAACTTTTTCAAGCCCAATTAACACAGGAAGCCCAATTCATTTGAATCAAGAACATAAAAAAAAATATTAGAGTTGAAATGGGAGCTCCGCTATTAGGTAGTACCTAATTTTTATATTATGATTAATGCAAGTCCAAGACTAGATTTCACATTGACACCACGAGAGGAAAAAACCTTTTGTATCAATTTCATGTATAATGTATTCCATAGCTATAGTTCTCCAAGTAGCATTTAGGGGGCGTGGCTGTCAATAAAAAATTACTCAGCATGCTCTTCCTTATCACTATTCTTAATTACACCCTTTTGCATTACACCTCGTTTGTTTCTGAGATAAATAATTCCAAAAATATCAATAAGTAAGTAATTGATTTCTGGACGTGGCTCCAAATTATTTCACTTCTGTAATGAGGGTTGTCCAATACACTCAACTAGATTCCGATGGAAAATACATATTTCCATTGGAGTCTAGTCGTAAGAAATATAGAGTTTGGGTTTCCTGATGTTAATTTACTGATTATTGTTATCACCTAAGTTTTGGGTTTCCTGTGCATGTGGGCATTGAAGGACTTAGTGTCTTTATTGAAAAAAAAAATTTTTCTGTGTTGTTCACGGATTTGTCCATTGGAACCATTGGAACAGATGGAGTGGCTTGAAGGGTCTCATAAATGTTGCCATTTTTAAAAAAGCATGGGTTTCCTGTGTTTATTCCTGTTATTTACAGGGCGACAGGGTAACCATAGATACATCCTCGTTCCCAGGCCCTTCTCCAAAAAAATCGAAGGCCCTGGTAATATGAAAACCGGATGTCCCAGATTCTGGGTCATCAAAAGTGTGCATGCTCTAAAGTTTCTTACTTCCGGTTACATTCTATAAACCAATCACATTTGAGCTTGATTTTCATATTACCAGGGCCTTCGATTTTTCCGTTGGAAAGCTAAGAAGGGCCTGGGAACGAGGATGCCATAGATAAGAATTGGAAAAGTCTGAGGGGTGGGTTTCCTGTGTAAATCGACTTCAGGATAAACAGTTTGTCCTTTATACTAGATTATCTCAATTCATTACTAATATTCCAAAGTCTAAACAAACAATATCATTTAGCTTTGTATATATCAAAAACTTGTATAGGTAGTTACTCGATCGTTCAGGTTCAATATCCGACCCTCAACGTTTTTTGAAATGGGTGAACCGGCACGAAGCCACAATACAATACTCCTGAACAGACTGTCACAGAGTTCTTGGGCAACTAAAAAGAATATCTTAATCACTTTAAGTGGCCTTATACATCAGCGAAGCAGATTAGGTTATAGGAAGCATCAAGGAAGTCAATTCAAGTGTCTACCGTATATGTAGCATAGTCATGAGTGAGTGACATGAGCACTGAAGTGAAACTCAATCCAATATTAAGGGAGGGGTGGGTAAAGTAAAGAGATCATAATACTAAGAGAGCGAAACTCAGTATTGATGTCTGAGCGAGATTCGTGGCGGCTAAGGCTATTTTTAGTAACTTCGCCATCGCACGCGCAAGGCTCTCAAACAATAGAGTTTGATTTTTGACGTGCGCGCGCACAGGACCTTTTGCTTTCGGCATTTCAATCCAAGCCTTGCTTGGTGTGGTTTGTTCACTGATTTAGTCATTCATTCGTTGATTCATCCTTTCAGTCATTCGTTCGTTCGCTCATAGAACAAAGTGAGGCTCGATAAGAAGAAGACAAAATGTACCTTTAATTTACTCAAGAGGGATTAATTTAAATTGACAGGGCACTATATTAATTAGCAGGAATATGAGGACGGATTGCTATTAAAGTTAGGAACAAAGAAGACTATTAAAATCTCTCACGAAATTAAACACGTTTACCATACAAACCAGTCAAGTAAAAATCGGTAACATATTCAAGAAATAAATAGAACAAAATTTGAATAAATTAATAATGATTCAATTTAATATTTATATTAGAACAGATTGCAAAAATTAAAAATTCAGAAAATGCTAAAATTTAAGTATTAAGAAACCGAAAAAAAAGAGAGTAAAAAGGAAGGGAAAAAGGGGTAAAAAAGAAAAATATTCCGACCTACACAGGGCTCGAACCTATAACCCTTACATCGGACCCCCCGGAAATGGGGAAAGAATAACTAGATAATTGAAAAAATAGGAAAAAGCTAAAAATAAAATTTGGGACGATTCTCCCGAGACATTCACAGAAGCTGAGACATCGAATCGACTTACGTTACGGATGAAGATTTCGGCCCCATCCACGCTATCCCGGTGCTACATATAACAGTAGACTTAGCCCGAAGGCCAGGGAGGGAGACGATATCCGGACCCTAATCCATACCTTTAGATATCACCTTAGACCGCTGCGCTACCTAGACACTTAAGGTAGTTCGGGATTCATGAATTTTTACGATAAACTTGCCTTCAAAATTCCTACAAAGAAAGAGAGGCATAGGAGGAAATAAAATGTAAAATAAAAATGGGGGGTCACCGAGGTCACTCTTGAGATATGAGGGGGGAGATGTGGGGTGTTTGGGGATCTTTTTACGAAAAATGGCCTCGCGATATCCGGTCAAATTATAAGAATTTTGGAACAACCAAATGTATTTAAAAGCAAACAAAATGATAGCCTGGGATGCAGAAAAACACTTGGAACTAAGTTGTTGCCGAACAATTTGCAAAGAAGCGAAAGATCAACAATAATATGCGAAAAATGGCCTTCTAGAATACACGTTTTTGGAGGATCAGACAGAAAAATGATAAATTTACTCAAAATCGAAACGACAGAAGTATTCTTTTTTTTCTTTATACGAAAAGTTTATAAAATTGTGAGCAGAAATCATTCATAAAATCAGGGGGTCACCGAATTGTTTAAAGAGTTAGAGAAGAACAAAGGGTAAAAATCCTCGAAAACGAACACAAAAAATCAGCCATTTTAGCGTTGTTCTCTGCTCCTTTTCGACTCATAATAGATCCCTGAATTTTATAGTTTGAGCTTTTTCTCCTACTTTACACGGTGCACAACATGTTTTGATAAATTTGCTTGCAGAATCCGGTCGATAAAATACTATTTTCTTTACCAAAAAACGAATTTCTTCGGTTTTCAATCACTGACTCGCTAGTGCCCAGACTTCCCACGGACAAGCGAATGTTCTTTAATAAAAGTGCGCGCGCTCGAATGCGCGCGCGAGATGCGCAGTAGCAAGGGTCCCGAACTACCTTAATGTTTTTATTGACTAATCCGGGTAGTCTATTCGGCGAAGTTTCATTGTGATGCTAATAGGACTATTCCAAACCTTTAGGGAAATAGGAGAACCAATCAAAGTCCAGTATGAATGATTTCATAAATAAACAGAGGAAAGAATAAATAAAAGAATAAATTTCCATGAACATTTCTAAGTGCATAAAGGGTTCTTTGCAAAGTCAAGAAGTTACGACAATGACTGTTTATGGATTTTACGGTTTTATGCTTTTTTTCTTTTGCTGGATGATCATCAAAACTGATTTCCCATTTCAAGAACAATCTTGAGGCACGTTTGAAGACTTAAAGCGTCAGTAAAGTTAAGTACTTTAAACAATTTTAAAACTGGATAATTCATACAAGCTTGTTATGAGTTTGCTGTTTCTACGCGCGTGTAAGTAAACCATACAAATTCAGCTGAGACTTAAATGTACTTTCTTAAAGCCCTACGGGCTAGGTCCGCACTGTCAAGACCTTGGCCTGATATTTTTCCGTAATAAGTATAGGTAATCATACGGTTTCGAGTTCAATTTGGAATTAATTTGCACGAGTGTGTTTTTCAAAGAGTTGAAATTGCACGAGACCGTAGGTCGAGCTGCAATTTCAGCTCTTTGAAAAACACACGAGTGTGAATTATCCCAAATTGAACGAGAAACCGTGTGATTACTTAGTAATAATATGCATGAAAAAATTCGAGAAAATAAACGGTGATGTTTTTAGAAAAACTGATAAAATCTCAAGAAGAAAACTTTGAGCGCGCGCTCGTTGAGATGTGATGGCGTCAGTAGCGCGCGCAAGTCATCAAAATTTTTATTTAACTGACAACCAGATCCTCAAAGTTTTTGCCATTTTTTTAGACATACGTGTTCTTTAATGAGTGAAAAACTTCGTACATGTCATGCTTGTTAATGTTTACAATAGCAGAATAAGGAAAAAATAATTTTAAGCGCATTTTTGGACCTGTAAATTCAAATGTAATTTGCACTGGTATTACAGATTTTTGCACTGGTATTACAGATTTTTGCACTGGTATTACATTTGAACTGCACTGCTCTCAGCCAATCAGCATCGAGAATTTTTTTCATGTATATTATTATCGTAATAATAGACCGAGCATGCAGGTGTGCAAAATTACCCAAGTGGCCTTTGCAAGCAGGCTTTGTTACTCGAGCTTCCTCGTTTTACCCAAGTGAACGCTATCATAGCGTCTTCTTTTAAGTGATAACGCCATCGCGCGCAAGCAAGGCCGAACAGAATCTAGAACAGTAGAATTTGATTTTTGACGTACACGCGGACGGGATTTCTATTGTTTGAGAGCCTTGCACGCGCGATGGCGAAGTTACTAAAAATAGCCTTAGTCGCCGCGAACATCGCACAGACATCAATACTGAGTTTCGCTCTCTTAGTATTATGGTCTCTTGGTAAAGTAAAGGAAGGTAAGGTAAAGACGTTAAATAGAAGAGCGGACTGGAAAAAATATGGTATCATAAGCGTTCAAGTAGACAAGACAATGTTATCCCCGTCATGACCGTAGTCCATGATACATCTATACTATATGTCCATCATGATATCTCTCATACTGAAATGTTACCCCATTTATAGCGATACTCAACTCGACAGCGAAATCTACTTTGTATTTCCTTAAAATTCTAGGCCTGCAACATACAAAGGTGCCTTTTTCTAAGTACCAATTTAGACCCTGAAGTATGGGAACATATACATAGAAACAAGATTTCAAACTTCGGGACATACTCATACTAAGTGTCTACCCGTGACTTTGAACCCTAACGGGTAGGACTGTCATCCCCCATGGGAGTGCCGCGCCCCCCGGAATTGTCTCTGTGCATGATCAGAAAATTTGAATTCCAAATCATGTAGCTAGACTTGGTTCCCTAGGAGGCTTTCAAACGAAATTTTGTATGAAAACACTTACAGTTATGCAAGAGATACCAACAAATTTCGATTTTTAAAAATTCGTATCTCCTTGATTTTTCAACTGATATCTTTCAAACTTCACAGTTTTACTGATTTTGATATGCTCTTTCCAGCCATGGTCATTGTTTTTCAGTTTGGGAACTTTTGGAATTACATGAAAAAGCCGTTAGTATGAAATGACTGTAGCAATTCACAAAATACGTCATTTACTTGTATAAGATTGCAGAATACGTCTTGGTAACAGTCATGTTCGCATTCAGCATGCAAAATCAGTTTAGAATAGTTATGTTACCAGCCTCTACCCCAAAATGCCTCCAGGTATCTGATTTTTCGAAAATGCGCCTAGTCTAAACAATTTTACCGCATCCTCACCTCCAACATCAACATCTCTCCGAGTGAAAGTCGCGCAAAATTTTGTACATTTTTATCGGGCTCTTTTAATGTTATGAACCTGGCGGTTTTGTTAATAGCTATCGATTTTCGAGGTAAAAACAATTAGTCTTACAATATTTGTAGTCATTCTACTGGCTCAAAAATGTAAAATATATACAAAAATGTAAAACTTCAAAAAGTTTGACTTATTTTGCTTTGCGTGACAGATGACGCAAAATCAATGTGTCTGTCCTCCTATTGATCATAGCTGACAGCCAATCAGAAAGCCAGAAAATTACAAGTTGTGGTAAAATTTCCTAGTTTTGAATTCTTGTTACAGTTAGTCATGCCATCTAGATTAAAAACGGCGCGTTGTCAGGCCGTTTGTCACTTTGTCTAGAAAAGCGTTGTTTCAGTGTAAATTGTAAAAATGGATGAAAAGAGTTGCGGCCCCTATCAACAACTTGGCGAACAAACAGGTTTTTGGTGTTGGGTTTCCTCACCACAGGAAACCCAGTAATTCTATATTCGTTCCAGTATTCCTCGGCCATCAAACATGGCGGTGTTGTGGAAGATCTTTCAAATAGCAATATTTTTACTTTTTGCTTCTCTATATTTTACTTATCAATATATTATCAACATATTTACTACAAAGGCTGTAGAAAGAACTTTGAATTCGCACAACGTAAGCAATCTGGATTGCCCTGCTAATTATTACCCAGTGAATGGTTCGTGTGTGCTATGTCCTGTTGGTGAATTTAGTATGGCTGGCTGGATTGGCTGCATGTCATGGCTAAATTGTGATAATATCTCACATGATGTCAGAACTAGAAAACGTCTTGGTAAACCAGGGCATTTGAATGCTGTCAAAGTAGTCTATTTAGCCGATTGGTTCGGTTATGATGTTGTGTATTCTGTGTGTGCATACGATATTTATTCTGAAGATTGTTTACATGGACTGAACATGGTACGAGGTCTACAAGGAAGCAAGTACATTATACAGCTTATTGGTATATGTTTTGAGAGCCTAGAGGTAATTCATTCCTCCATTATTTTTATTATGTTCAAAATATACTCCATAAGTCTTATTGTCTTGGTATATATAGCTATTTCAATTAACGTTGTCGCTAAAAAAGCCTAAAGGCTAAAGCCTTTCAACTATCTTTTGTTTACTAACAAACTTCGCTGTAGGCTATCTGAGAAATTAAGGAATATGTGTCCAAGTTGTAGAATTTGCAAACCTACAATGAGTTTCTTATTGTCAGTGATGTCACGGTGATAAACATTTTTCACGATTCCGCTCTCAAAGCTTTAGGCTTTAGGCTTTTTTCAGCGACAACGTTAATTGAATTAGCTATATTTGAACTGCATTAATCAAGATAATGAGTATTCTAGATGCTAGAAATTGAAATTATAAGTCTTAGATAGAAATATAATATAGAAATTTGATGTGCCTCACTACAAGTACTAGGGGACAGCAGCAAAAGTCTCTGTCATACTGAAGTAGGACTCCAAACTGAGCTGTGGTGTATACATGCAATCGTTTGAAAAAAACATTGTCGCAGAAGGGCTAGAGTACGGGTAGAAATCATTGAAAACTAGCACTAAGCTACACATATTATTAGCCATTTGTTGAGCTCGCATTGTTTCCATTTTAATTATTCATGCATCAAGCATACAGCAAAGATTAATGTTGGCAAGTGGTTAATGGATAACAAAAGTCCTGGGCCCGGTTGTACAAAGGTTGGATAAAGTTATCCACCGGATAAGAGTTATCCACTGTATAGATTTTGTATAGATTTTATTCGCTGGATAAGGATTTATCTGCTGGATAGCGCTATTCACCCTTCGTACAACCGGCCCCTGGGCAAGAAAACTGAAGAAGCTCTTTCACTAAGAAAGAATCATAACGGCTCTTGTTATCTTTTTGCAGAGCATGAAGGCATACATTCATTAGAGCTGCATATTCTCCATGATTATATTCTATAGCATGAGTAAAAATAATAAGTGCTTCAGTAGTTTTACCCATGCTCCAGTTCAAGCTAGTCATGTAGTTGCCAAGCAGTTCAGCAACAACGTTTTCTCAAGTGACTGTATGCATCAGTACCCATGATCACTCCCATTGTCAACTCGATAGCTCAATTGGTAGAGCACTGGAATGTATCCCAGTGGGTTTGAGTCCCACTTGAGTCAGGGAATTTTTTCCCTGTCTCTCATAGGGTGTGCAACAAGGCACTTCAACTTTCCTTATTTGTCATATAATATTTGTCATATTGGCAAGTGGCTTAAATCACATATTCCATCTAGATATTATAGACAGATTCCATAAGAAACAGTTTTGCTCATTTCAATCAATAAGTCACTTAACCAAATGAATAAGTCAATAGGGATCAAAGCAAATAGTTATTCATTTTGTTTCATCATATTTCAATAGTACAGTGTACATCCTGATTCCTTGATTGTTCAATCAACACATCAAGGAAACAGGGAACGTAAATATCAAATCTCTTAATGCAAAGATTGTTGCTAAAGTGGTGGGATACTCTAGAAGTTTTCACAACAAAACACCTGACACCCAACACTCAGGGTTGTTAAATAAGTGGGGAGAAAGTGTTGCCTTTGTAATTACATCGGCAAATGGTTAGACCTTCATGTCTTCTGAGATAAGGACATTAAACTGTAGGCCCAACCTCCCAAAACTACTACACCTATCCTTTCATTTGAGGGATGTTAAAGAACCCACACCACTATTCAGGGAGATTAGGCCATGAATTCGCTGGTGTGTGAGTGGTCTGGCCTATAATACAACAGGGCCCACTGTGAATTGGCTGACAAAACTGTCATGGTGTCCCTTCTCTTGTAGTGAGGGAAAATCAAATCAACTAAACTATATAAACTATTTTATTTTATTTTATTGGCTTTGCCTATTAGGCAGGGACACCACAATAGCTGTGCCAATAGACCATTTCACAGTTGTCGTGGCTCAACCTCAGCCTTGACACTGTGTAATATATTCTTTAGAATTTGACTACAGCCTGTGGAATTTCAAAGTGTTTTGATTGTTTGTTGATGTGTGCATTCCTTACATTACCATGGGCTGCAGTCAATTTCTAAAGAATATATTACTCGCTGTCTAGGCTGAGGTTGAGCCACGACAACTATGAAATGGTCTATTACAGTAGGCCCCAAAATATGTAACAGAGATCTTACAAGTCTCCAGTTTAAACCCCCTCCCCTCCCCTCCCTAACTGTCCTGAGTAAAACTGAAAACTAAGCAGGACTAAAAGGATGTCTAACTTAAAAGACTAATAATTCAAGTAAAACTATATTAATCTTTCAGATGGTGACAGCTTATCATCCCTATGGATCTGCAGAAGACTTAGACACATTACTACAAACACCAACATTAGCCCAGTATGATACTTTACAGACAAGATTTCAACTCAGCCTCGACTACATTTCTATTATTGACTTTCTGCATAACAGTCCATTAGGAACAAGAGTTATGTGTGATTCGAATGATATTGATAAAACTTTATCACAGTATCTTATAACAAAAGACTTTCACTTGGTGCTTAACGATGTCGATGCCCTACCACAGGTAGACCATAAACAACATAGATACATTAAATGTGGGAAGAGACAGATTACTGGTAGTTTTGTGGCCCCAGAACAATTATGGCCTTTTGAGGATCAAGAATTTAATGATGCTGATATGCCAAGTTATGATGAAAAGATAGACATATGGAGAATTCCTAGTGTAGTAGACAAACTACTTGCTAGGGTTAATAATGCTAATTATATTAGAAGATTATTGTTACTTTTGCATGAGAGATGTAGGAGTAGTGACCCTCAATTTCGACCATCTGCTGGTGAAGTTTTAAAGGAATATTATAAAGTTTCTGATATTGTGAAATCTGGAATTAAGGATGAAATATGAATTTTGATAGACTGACCTAAACATAACGGTCCACAATAGTGTTATATTTCAACATTGGACAAATCCTGACAAGCAGTTTTAACAGGAAATATTAGTGAATTAACTGCAGAAACAAGCCGAAGAAACACATAGGAGCCAAACAAATTTAATTACTAGGTAGATTATATAAAATTGAAAAATTATTTATCTGCAGATTTTAACGAGTTTTAATAAAGCAAGTTTTGAAATTCATTTGTCATATCGACGGTTCATGCAGATTCTGCATTTTTTTCTGCAACTTCTCACGACATAGCAGGGGTGGACACACCGCGACGCAACTGTGTTGCGCGCAATGTTGCAGCAAACAATTGCATCGTGTGTCCGGGCAAAACACAAGCGCATTTCACGTACTAGGTACCCATTTTAAATTGCTTTGTTCCCAATTATATGTACGTCTTCTCTCTTTTGTTACAAGGGTTATAAGAAAGGCTGATCATTAGGGTTTCTTCTGACTTAACTCCATTAGAGTAGATTTCGTATGACTATTAAAACGGTACCGCATGGTCACGGCACGGTTACGACAGGAATTTCGAAGGTTTTTAATTTACAGACATCACGGCGCTGACACGGTTACGGCACGGCACGGTCCGTTTCGCACTCACACGAAATCTGCTCCATAGCATGAAAACCTACTGAAGACGTTTTAAAGGAGTGGCCACCTGATTTTGAGAACGACACATATCTTGAGAGCGCGCGTTAATTCTTTGTCGCGTACTAGTAACTGTAGATCCAGCAAAAATTGTAAGTAAGTGGTTCATCACATCATCCCGCTTTACTCGCCGTAGGAGGGGGGCCTAGGGGGGTTACGAATACCGCAATCCCGCACGAAAAATTCGAAAAAAACGCAATCCCGCACAAAAAAATGGTCAATCCCGCAATCCCGCTTGAAAAATTCGAAAATACGGCTCACCACACGAAAAATTCGAAATACCACTCCCACGGGACCTCACGCCATGAAATTTTCTATCGAGCGACAGAAGCAAAATCCCGCATCTCGCAGGGCTCAAAAATCCCGCATTACCGCAATTTCAAATCGTTTTTCCCGTAATACCGCAGCTAAAAAAAGAAAATACCGCATACCGCAGGGTTTGAGAATCCCGCAATACCGCAATTTTTTTTGTAAAATACCGCACAAAGAAATGGTCAATCCCGCAATCCCGCAAACCCCTAGGACCCCCTCCCGTAGGGATCTTAGGCCCCGATTACATGACGACTTTCAGCCCGAGCTGAAATTTCAGCCCGGCGAGGAAAAGATTTAGACAAAAATCAGCCCGGGATTCTTTCTCTTTAGCAAGTACAGCTCGTCCTCCTCCCCCAGCTCCTAAAATACTACCAGCTTTGTACCAATCTATGAGGAAATCTGACTGGGCTGAAATGTCAGCCCGGGCTGAAAATCGTCATGTAATCGGTGCCTAAGTGGGAGGGACAACGGGAGACGACTGGGAAAGCTTAGGCAAATGCCCCCTTGTCTAGCTTATCTAATTTCTCGAGGCGATAGAGCATCAATGTCATGAGTCTGCGACCAACTGTTGAACTCGCCATAAACGCGTCTTTGCAATCGCGTAGTATATAACTACATACATACTAACTAAGCAGTGAATCAATATATATAGAGACGGCTTCAATCAGTTGAATTGTTCTTTAATTAAGTGCAAGATTTGTGTAATTTGTGTCAGAATATTTTTAACTATGAGTCTATTTCGTCTTAAAACAAGGAAAACAAGATTGAAAATTACAACAAGGACAACATTCATCATCGTCATTATCATCTTGTTGAATTAGTAGGTCTCGCTCATTTTCTCTTGATGGATTTCTTAGTAGGATTGCCGAATGAGTTTCAGTGGGTTCGTGTCTCTTGCTCTTTTCAATCCCATACTTCATTCGTATTCGTTCACGTTCCTTTGACCTCTTGCTTTCCATGGCTACATGTTTTCTTTTCCGAGCTTGTTCTTCTTTGTAAAGCTGTTTTTCCACCCTTTCGATATCTTCGGTTTTTATTTGCTCTTCTTGAGAAAACTGTTTGCCAATATCACCCACTTTGTCTCTTACTCCAGCAGTGGCATTAGATACAAGGTACTTGGCGGCAAAACTTGCCATAATTTGTGATAATTTATTAACCAATCAAATTGTAATTGATTTCTTTAATTTATATGTTGGCTATTTTTATGACTCAGATCTGAAAATATAGATATACAAAAACCAAATGTTTTAATTCTCTCTTTTTGTTGGAATTACATTTAATTTTCTGTATAAATCTTATTCGTTTGCCTCAGTGTTTTCCAAATACAAACTTCTTGGAGTAAACGTTTCTTTTTTGAAACGTCATTTTCATAGTGTATTGCCCCTATCACCTCAAGCAAAGAATTCGCTTTTATTCCCTAAGGGAGAGCATTGCATCTACATATACAATGGGAAAAACTGGGGCTAGCAAAGACCTTATCTCACGAGCAGCATTTGGTTGATTGTTTTTTCGTTTTGCTTGCCAGACCCTCTCTTCCCGTGATGGTACCCCTGGGTCGGAGCCTTTGATGGGCGGTACTATTTCTTTTGGGACCATTCTGCTTGCCCACCCTCTCCTCCCTTGACACTTGCTTTTCTTTCTATCTAGAATAGATTTCGTATGACTGTGAAAACGGCACCGCACGATCACGCGTAAGGACAGGAATTTCGAATGTTTTTATAGACAACATGGCACTGACACGGTCACGGCACAGTTTCACACTCATACGAAATCTGCTCTACTGTTGGTTTACTTATTACTAAAAAAGAAATGGAGTCCGCTAGGACCCGCTAGCCTCCTACTTCGTAGCGTCCCAGGGGGCCATTCTCCAGCCTTATATGACTAACTACTAATGCTGATGATTATTTTATATGTATAAATGTATTTCATTCTCTCAGTGATCGGAGCCGGTGAAATGGCACGTTCACAAGTAACGAAATAGTGAAACCGGAAACAAACACTTTAAGGTATACTTTAGAAGCGTCTATATATTCCCAATTCATTGTACAGCACTACTTTTGACGACGAACAAAAGCTAATTCCTGCCCATTTTTGTAAAGTTATAGAGGTGTTTGTAGTCGTTATTTTGTATTGTAACTTATTCTTTCCTAATTGGGGCATCAATGATGAAAGTAACAATAAACTCACGTGGCCCTATACGTACGTTGCTAGTAACACGTAACACTGTATATTTTGATAGTTCAGCAGTTTGATTGCATAAATCAGATTAATAGCCATAATTGTCCTAAAACTCTTCGTTTCTCATATACCACTTTTGTCAGATTGACTGCGGCAAACGACGAGCGAAATCATATATAGATGGTTGCAAGTACACATCGACAGGGAAATTCCGAGTGCAATATTAACCGAGTTCTAAGCGTGTAAACGATATAAGATTTTTTTTCACCAATGTTGTACGTTAAACTACAGATTAATTGAATACCTACCTGTGGACACTAAGATGAACATCATTCCTTGTTCACTTGCGAAACCACTCAGTTTATCACACACTTTTATCTGGTGTCATCGATGCCAAAGCAACGTTCGTTATGAGCGATCAGTTTAAAATTGTTCACTCAACGAATCGATCCACTGATCACATAAAAGTACGCTGTTTGTGAAGTCAAAGCAATATGCAAATTATATGCAAACAAAACAGTGTTCCGCGTCCCCGATCACCATGTCACGCAACAGTTTGAGTACGTTATGTTGGTTTGAAAACACGCACAATTTTTTTGTTTTGTCTTGTTTTGTATAGCCTAGTTCCAGAGGCTTTTCTGTTGTTTTTTTTTCTTTTTCTTTCTTTCTCTCTCTTTGTCTCTCTTTCTTTCTTCTTTTCTTTCATTTATCGAGCTGCGGAGCTGCGTTTCCGTTTAATACAAAAACGTTTAAGATAAATACGTAACTGGAAAACAATATCGAAATAAAAACTGAAAGCAAGGTGCTGCACACTCGAACTTCATATTACCTTTCAGTTGCAGCAAAAAAGTAAATAATTCATAGCAAAAAGAAACTGGGTCAACTCAGTGATGTTCTAGCTGTGGTAAAGTTCGCAATGTGACAAATTACGTATCCTATCCTACCGTTCACATGACAATCTCAAGGAATTGATGGGAAACTGAGAAATAATCCCAAAAGCCTGTAGATTACCTTTCCTTCTATTATGAAAGGTTGCTGGTGAGTGGTGGTGCCAGACGCGCACAACTCTCTGAACACCGTAACTCGAATATGTCAGATTTGCCGGGACAGTTGCATTTCAAGTTGCAGGAAACAAAGCCCTTGACAATCTCGTTAAAAAGTTTCTGTGTGTTACTCAGTTCGCGTTTTCTTTTTCTTTCGTTCTTTTTTTTTTTGTTGTTGTTGTTGTTTTTTTCCCTACTTTCCCTTTTTTTTTCTTTTTCCAATTATGATTTTTTTGGTGTTTAACTTTACGGGCAAATTCTTTCGTGAGTTTCCCGCAGATTATATTCAGTGGGCCTTTCATGGGTCCCCGTAACTCAGTTAGACTTTTGACCAAAGCAATATTCAAATAAATTTAATATAATCCATATAAAATGATTTGTCTTTACCAACAAATGTATGAATTTTGACAGCATTTAAACCAACTCAGAACAAGTTTCCAAGTTCTCTGAAGGAAGAATGGGGCATAGGACACATAATGCAGAACCTCATCAAGCGGCCGACATCAGGCCATCGGGGTCGGGGGAGGGGATGAGAGGGTAGGGGGTAGGGTATCCTGCCCTCGGGGGGAGGGGGAGGAGAGATGGGAAAGGGTATCAGGCACTCGGGGGGAGGAGAGGGTAGGACGTATCAGGCCCTCGGGAAGTGGGGGAGGGGAGAAGATGAGAAGCCTCATGGGGAGGGCGAGAGGATGAGGAGGGGTATCAGGCCACCTCGGGAGGAGCGGGAAAGGTGGGGGGGAGAAGGGTCCCTCCTCTCCACGTATATCCTCTTATCACACAAATTAAGCTTTGAATTGGCCAATGTGTGCAATAAATTCAAACAGATAAGTTTCAGAGCTATAGCTGTCTGACAAACGCAGAAAACTTTGCCCTTGTTCGTTGTTCTTGACTTCAATGATCCTCTTCTCTTTAAATACACGAATAGCGTTTCGGTACGGCTCCAGCGAACAGCTCTCAGCTGGATTAGAGAAAAAGGTATTGTTAGAACAACGCTACAAATTCATATAAACTTTATTAAATTCGTATAGCTGATTGTTCACGAAGCAGTAGATTCAAGTCGAGGCTGGGGTGGATAAATATATAATTTTTTTTCCGGTCCGATATCCTCGGAAATCGCGCGTTCTGATTGGTTGTTAGAGCGGGCGGAATTTCCCATATCTGCCCGCTGTGAAATCCGTTGCGATTTCGACAAAAAATAAATAAATAAGGGAAAAAATAGTCACAGTACTTTATCCATCCCAACCTTGACTTGAATCTATTGTTTTGTGTTAAGTCATGCGAATTCGGGGAAGGTCTATTAGTACACCAGAACAAATCCTAAAGCTGCTGTTTGCATACTTTTTTCATGCACTGGCAATATTACTTCAAAACCTGTAAGGGCTGCATTTGTCCAACCGTTGTTCAAAACTTGTGACAAAAATTGTCTAATTAGAGTTAAGCTTATGTGAGATATTCGTTTTTCTGCTGATCAAAATGGCATCGCGCCCAAAGTACAGGTTACTGTATCTCCAAGCCCGACGCGTTCACCAAATCTTGGTGGCATTATGTTCTTTGAGCCTAAAAGGGCTTGTATCATACAAAATATCCAGCCTGAACAACTATATCCATTTACGTGGAAGAAACAGTGATTATGATATCCATGCACGACACTCTTAATTTAACTATAAAGGTATCCATATTATAAGGGGCCATAAAACGTTGCTCCGTCATGTCATATAATTGATCTGTTATGCAAATTCACTTCTTGTGCTGCGGGAGAGGAACTACTCAACAACGTTTTTTAATGTTTTTTAATCACTGACGTAATCTATATGACTGGTTATACTTACGGTACATTGTTACTTTTTCAGCTACTCTTTCTTTGGAACAATCGTGCACTGCCTTTAAAAACTCACTTTCTGTGAAGATAAATAGCTCTTGCAATCAGGAAAAGACAACGATAATGTGTAAAAAACTGGTAACTTTTGTAAAGAGAGGCGAGCTTTCATTTACTACTTTTACATGACCCACAATGCCTTTTTTTTTGTTATATTCTTTTTTTTTGGGGGGGGGGTAGCTATTGTAATGCAAACAAAATTGCATCAATGACAAAGCAGCTCAACAATCTTAAAAAAGCTGTCTACAAATTGACAAAACAAGGCTCAAAAGTTGTCTACTACCCCTTGCAGTTGAAAAGATTTCATGTAAAAAGCCACTGTTTAACTGCCCCCCCCAAAACAGTGCACAATGCACGCCTTGGGTTACCTGTGAAATCTTGGCTTGGTAACCATAGCAACCCACAAGCAGCAACCCAATATGATTCAATCAGCGGCGAGAGAAAAGACTGGAAGTTTTTAAGCTTTGAGAGCTCCATCTCTGAAGTGGACAGCTTTTGGAAAAATACACAAAAATATGTCACCACTATTATTAGTATATCACAACTAAAGAATAAAAGGATAAAATAGTCTCACAATAAAGAAACGAACGACCAAAATTAATGAAAAGATAGGTAAAACGAGATGTATATACATGGAAGGATGATGCATAAGTGAGTAAGTTTGTGAACTGCGAATGAATTATTGAATAGATAAAGAAACACACGAGTGAATGAACCAGCGAACAAATGAATGGATGGCGGATTAATTTATGAGGGAGGGATGGAGTGAGGGACTGACTGAACGAATTGACGAAGGAATAAATAAATGAAATCTGTCCAATACCTTATATTCAGGGTCAAATGCGCTTTGCATTTCTTCGCTGTCCTCATCGTCGTCGTCCCAAGCGCTGACAGAAAACTTGTGAGCCCAGTCACGTGTGTTAGACGCTTGCTAACAAGTATACAAACAGAAAAACAGCTACTTTGAAGTTTCACAAAAAGTTAAAATCATCGAAACAACTGACTTAAATAACAGGTTAGGTAAATAGCCCTTTTTCACATGTTTGCATATATATTTTTAAAATTTCGACGTTAGTTTCACTTCAAAGCAAAGCTATCAGATAAAGCTGTCATACTTTATTTGACGGGCCATAAATTCAAATTCCGAACGATATTTTAGCATATTGTTTCACGGCAATATTTTTAAAGATTTACAGAGTTAAATAGATTTACAGAAATAAAACCCAAAGAATGAAGAATAATTTAACGCGTGTCGTCACGAGAATAAAGGGCTTATAATTGGGCAACAGGTTCGAGTGCCAACTTGTGCAATTCCGGTCAAATGGATCATAACGCTTTAGGATCCTTTTAGGGTGAATTTACATGGGAGAATCGTCACGGCACGAATTTTCAACGATTTTGTGAGACGCTTACATGGAGAACGGGAAAAGAATTAATTTACGTTTACGCTGAAATTGCCTATGCAAACGAACCCGGAAGTCAAATGTTTTCCCGCCAAAAACGGCGCGCGCGCCGCATGCCTGCTAAAACTCATCATACGTAGCAACGCCGTTGCGCAGCAACGAAATATGTCGATACAACCTAAATTTTGATTGAGAAATTGTTACCTGATTAGTACACTTGATAATTTCACTGGACATAAACGTCTCTAATGTCTCAACAAGACAGGTCTCTAATGATTCGCATGGCTGAAATACAACAAAAGCAGAACTCAACTAGAATGTTAGAGTTACGTCAGGAATAATTGGATGTCACTTACTGGGGTAAAAATGAACTCCTTTTGTAACAATTCACAAAGGTCTTTAGCTTTGTCAATGATCTGGAAAGGTTTGAAAGACAATATATAAGAGTCACATCAACACAAAGTTATACAGTATATAGCTGATGGCACAAAGACTGGCCCATTCAAAACCGTTGAAGATTACATTCTCTACTTTCACAAAATACCCATGATGTCTTCTGTTTTGGGGTAGATATTGTTATTGAAATTTAAAAAAATGGCATCAACGATGAAGCTATAAATCTTATATAGATGTCTACAAATTGACAACAACAAAGCAGAAAAGTAGTCTACAAACTCCTTTTTCATTTGACTTCAAAAAATCCATTGGCAAAATTGCCTACTACCTAAATGATGACTAACCCCCAAGGCACATGGCATTTTTTACAACACTACTTGATACTAATCTCGCAATCTGTGGATTGGATTGATTAGAGTGTGTCGATTAGAGGACAGACACACTGCTGACACGTTTCGGCGCGCGCGCGTTCTGTTACCCCGTTTGATAAGAATTATTTAACTTTTATCTGAAGTAATTGTTGTAAAAATCAAATTGAAGATGGTTTTGAGTTGTCTGTCCTTCTTATTGACACACTATTGACGCCATAAAATGTTCAAAACTTTGCAGTGAAACCACTCGCTGCGCTCGTTATTCCACTTGAGTTTTAAACATTTTCTGATGTCAAGAGTGTGCCAATAAGAGGACACTGTATGTCTACAAGTGATGTATTGAGATATGATGATGATGGTGGTGGTGGTGATGATGCAGTATAACCAGCATAAAGACAAGTACAAAAATTTCTACCTGGCTCTGAGGTAGTGTCTGCTCTTGTTCAATGTCTGTTACATCAACATTCCTTTCCTTGGCAACAGCACAAATACTACAAGCTGAAAGATTGAGGGTGACATAAAACGGTTAGAGCATGACACTGCAGTTTAGTGCTGGTCTAAATTTGTTCTTGCACTCATGATGCAAAATGTTTTCACCAATTATACTATATGAGCTATGATACTATTTAGTACTCTTTATGTTGAATGCTTTTAGTGGGACACTATGGCTTTCAAATAAATTCTACATGCTTTCTTACATGTCAAGTAAGACAAAGTTAAGTTAAGACTATGGTGATTTCAAATATGATAAAATGATGATTAAAGCGCAATTTAATTACTAGCCTGAGTATTGGGTGGTGTAGTGGTTACGCCACTCGCCTCTCACCGCTGTGGTCCGGTGTTCGAGTCCCAGCTTGGATGCTGGATCATATGTGAGTTGAGTTTGTTTGATGCATTGTTTTCTCCCGGGTCACGAGAGTTTTTTCTCCAGGTTCTCCAGTTTTTCCTCCCTCAGCAAAAATCAACATGTGAGTTGAGTGTTGTATGTAGAGTATATCTGATGTAGTGGTAGCAAGCGTGAAATTATGAGTCTTGGAGATATTAGCAGTAATGCTACTCTTAAATCCAAGGATAAACAAAGAGATATTTGATTTGATTATCAGGCTTTTCTTGGGGAAGGGGAGAAGGGTTTTTGATTAATTACCAACAACAGCTTCCATTGCAAATATGCAGAGAACCTATAAAAATAAAAATAAAGATAAAGATTAACCCTCTAAATCTGCACTTTATGGACCACAATTTTGATAGCATTTAATATCAATGCTTACCAGATTACTATAATGCAGCAAGTCAATAACTTGTGGTGTTGTAAGACAAGGCTTGATAAATGTTTCTTTATTGTTCTGTTGGACTTCAATAAAATCTTGTAGCATAACTAATGCATGGTCAACTACATCAGGCACTTTACCACTGAAACCAACATCCCTACAAAACATAAACAAGCAAAATGATAAAGCAATACCAATACTAGAAACCTCCAAATAAATGATTTCATGATTTTTGATTTATTTTTTTATTTTTCACACAATTTCAACATTGAGTTATACCATACTTGGTTTTCTGGATTTCCTTATTCAAGATGAAAGTCTAGTGTCAGTCTTTTGAGTAAGCGCCGCATTGTGTGAACAAATGTAGCACACATTCAAGGGCGACGCTTAATTCATCATTTTGCCCTTAGGTGTGGCATTTAATTAGGGGTGGCGCTTAATCGGGGGCAGCCCTAAAACTGAGTAAATACGTTATTTTGTACTCCTGCCATTGACATACAGTGTACTAGAAAAAATATCATCAGAAATGTCATTCAAGCCATTTTCATGGGCACTTTGTCAAAATTTATATAATAAATTATTCATCCCTGGAATCAAAGAGCTGATATACTAACCTTCCTCTTGTTATAATTTCTTTTCGAAGTTCATCAAAAGAATCTATTAACTGTTCTAAAGTAGCACCCTAGAGGACAATAGGTTAAGAGATTACTTTTACAAGAGTACAGATTTATTAATGGCTACAATAATTTAATTTCATACATTGCCATAAATATAAAGTAGAATAAAAGCCAGAATATTTGTACTCATTACTGCACTGCACTGGACAGCATCTGAAACAAACCACAGAGAAACAGTTACATGACTGTACAAGTGGTGAAGTGCAATTGTTTAACTGTACATTATAATATAAATTTATACATTTGTTAATGGTTTATAAGGTGTCAGTAACTGGTTGCTAATGTGTTGGTAAGTGGTTGGTAAGGTGTCAGCAAGTGGTTGGTAAGGTGTCAGGAAGTGGTTGGTAAGGTGTCAGCAAGTGGTTGGTAAGGTGTCAGGAAGTGGTTGGTAAGATGTCAGGAAGTGGTTGGTAAGATGTCAGGAAGTGGTTGGTAAGGTGTCAGCAAGTGGTTGGTAAGGTGTCAGTAAGTGGTTGGATGGTGAGGTGTCAGTAAGTGGTTGGTGAGGTGTCAGGAAGTGGTTGCTAAGGTGTCAGGAAGTGGTTGCTAAGGTGTAAGGAAGTGGTTGCTAAGGTGTCAGGAAGTGGTTGCTAAGGTGTCAGGAAGTGGTTGCTAAGGTGTCAGGAAGTGGTTGCTAAGGTGTCAGGAAGTGGTTGCTAAGGTGTCAGGAAGTGGTTGCTAAGGTGTCAGGAAGTGGTTGCTAAGGTGTCAGGAAGTGGTTGCTAAGGTGTCAGGAAGTGATTGATAAGGTGTCAGGAAGTGATTGGTAAGGTGTCAGGAAGTGATTGGTAAGGTGTCAGGAAGTGATTGGTAAGGTGTTGGTAATTTGTTTCTCTTACCATAAATAACATGGTAACCCAGTACTTTAGTCAACAAAAAGCACTGTTCTTCTCCAAAGTCTGAAAGTGATACATCAGAGTAGTTTCTAACCATTGATGATGCTGGTGAAGATGTCACTGAGGATCTAGCCACCATTTCACTTCCAAAGTTTTGCAATGCAGGTGAACAATCCATACAGCGTGACAACTCCTGGAAATAACATAAGTGAAGGTTAACATTTGAATTCCGAATAGTCTTACCCAGAATTGCAAGGCAAGACTAAACACATCTGCCAGGTAGACTAGGAATGTAAAGTTCTAGTACATGTATTACCAGTATTACCACTGGTAAAACAAAATTCCCTGACTTTTCACTGACGTTTGTAACATTTTGACAATTTCCCTGACCAAATTCCTGATGATTCCCTTATCTTGAAAAATTTTAAGGATTCCCTGACTTTTGCTGACTTATTACTGCATCCGGAAGCAGTACATGTATTAGCAGTTTTTAGCAAGTCACTCATTCTATGTTTTACCTGAGGTATTCTTAGTCAATCACAAAAAAATATGTTATTTTCACCCAAGAATCACTATATTAAGTTGTGTTAAATTATGCAATGAACATTCAAATTGAAGCTATCTTTGTGTAAGAGACTGGATTATTGCCAATACAAATTGTACAACATGTACCTTTAATGAGAATGGCTGTGCAAAATCAATCCTGATGTTACCATAACGTGCACCAAGAACTTCCCAAATACCCTTTACAGCTTCTAAAAATGTCTCAGGCCTTTTAGGTTCACCCTAAAACATTGCAGAATAGATAAAATGAGTAAAAATTCTTTATTTTCTTCCTGGACATAATAAATTTCTCAAAAAATTAATATTGATGGAGAAAGGAAACAAGAAATACTGAAACAATTTTTAAAGGACCAAAGTACAATGTTCAAGCAATCTCTACAATATCATATCAGCTTACCAATAATTCTCTTGAATAACTTGTTTCAAATAACTAATAATGGTCAAATTAAAAAACTGTTAACATGTATGTACATGATTGTGTATACTATTAGTAGTTTTAAAATTTAGAATATTATTGATGTTTTGATACCTTTTCATAGGATATATTAACAGGGACAATCATAACATCAGGAACAGTGCCTTAAAAAAGAAATAATTATTAATATTAAAAATAAATATAAAATTAATGTAAGTTGAATTTATCATCAAAAAAGCTAGTAGGTAGCTAGTAGGTGACCTGGTAACAATACATTGGTAGTGAATGCTTAAAGTGACACTTTTCAAGACTGCAAGGCAACTGATTTTCTTGCATGATATGTCTGAGTTATTTTATGTGTATGTACACTGTGCACTAATTCCTTTGTTTACAACATTTTCAAGTTAGACTATTTATGTATTTTTGCCCAAAGAGTCAGACTACAAAGCCTGTGAATTTGCAAGACCCTGATTTTGGGAGAACCATTCACTCATGCATCAGTAGTCTGCTTTACATCCAGTATCATTGTTGTCACTCTACGTTACAATTTAGCATAGTATGATAGCACTGGAACTAGCTGCAAAGGAGACAAGCTATTCACTCACAATTTCATGTCAAAAGCCTGTATACCCTGTAACTCATTTAATGTGCTTGCAAACCTACCTTCAAGAACTGCATTGACAACTAATGACAAAAGGCCAGACTTTGGAACCATCGCCTTACCAGTACGTGATCTGCTACCCTCTAGGAATCCCAAATTAAAGTGATTTTAAAAGTTGTTACAATTAAACATGTATTCAAAGAGAACATCGATGTACAAAAGCAGCAAATATGGATGAGAGCAACAGTGGTAAAATCCTAAAAGTAAACAGAGTAATGTCTGGTGTGCATATTGTTGTATACACATGTATAGACCTATTATATGTAATTTTACTTACCTATAAATATTTCAAGGTATTGCCCATTTTCAAGCAACTGTTGAACATACTGAAAATAGAAGAACCTGGATTGAATGACACTAAATAAATATGAACCACTGAATATATATAAATGCAATACACAGAAATACAATACACTGAAATGAAAAAAGTAGGACAAGAGGGATTAAAGGATGTTGGGGAGAATTTGGGAAGGAAGGAAGGAGGAAAGAAGAAAGGAAGGAAGGAAATTGGGAAGGAAAGATGAAGGGAGGTAGGGAAGGAAGGAAAGAATGAAAGGAAGCAGGCAAGCAAGAAAGTAAGCAAGCAAGCAAAAAGTAAGGAAAGGATGTAATTACTCGTGCCCAGGCCTTTAGGCCGGGAACGAGTTATAAACTGCAAATGTTTTTTTTTTCCTGTGGTCGTCTCGAGAATGCAGCATTCTTGTGCAATCGGTCACGTGCTACCCCCTGATTGGTTAAGAACGTAAAAAACAATGCCCCTCATTCATCACCTCCGTAGTGAACGCCAGCGAGGAACTTTAGGAATGCAACATGGCCGACTACAAAGAAAATAGCTTTCAGAGACAGGCTTTTCCTGCAGTGGCACAATGTAATTTGGAGCTTTTAACTCGAGGTATACCTATATACTTATAAGAGCTTCAGAATGGGCTGTTATTTTGAGCTTCATCTCCAATAGTTTGACCAAATATCGAACTCTAAATGGAGTACTTGAAAGAGAACCCTCGCGATAAACATGGATAAAGAGTATTTCCTATGAGCTGTGAATCTACGAATTTCTCATCCTACATGTTGCTAAACGAACATACGTAGAAGCAAGTCAATTGTATTCCTCATTCAAGCATTCAAGAGATCTTGAGAGGTTTTTGTACTGAATTTTAATACGGAATTCTAGAGCAGACCATTGCATGGAACGGTTAGGTTCCATTGACCTTGTTGGTCACGTAACGTCTTTTATTATTTAAAACATCCGAAACATGAACGAAAAAATTCACGATTTGTTATTGTGTCAAAAACGCCGTTGTAGAAGTCTTTACAGCAAACAATTGAGATACATAGTGAAATAAAAAGTTGAATAAACTGGTATATTCACTGGTAATATTTTGCATGTCAACTAATAGCTGCTGACAGACAAATTGACTAATCAAGATATTTTTTAGTTTAAGTTAGCCGATTCGAAAAGGGTCTTTATGTTACGGTTAACTATTTCCCGGAATGGTGAAGAATGGGTGAAACGGCTCGGGGAAGAGTACGAACGGGACCGGTCACTGAAGCCTCTCCTAAAAGGGCTTCCGGGGCACGAGTGAACGCACGTGTGCGTCTAGTTGCAATTATATTACATTGTACATTAATTTTACCTCTTGTAAAATAGATTTATATAAGTCATCTTTGCTTGTGTGATCTAGCTTTCTTTTAATGAAGAATCCACCAAGGTGACGCATTAACCAACTGAAAGAAATAAGAGGCTGAGATTTGGCATCTTCTGAAGTTTACATGTTAGTCTTTGCAAAGACTAGTTGAATTCAATAAAGTATGTAGCAAATATTTTTATTAACCTTTAGACTGAATACCAACCTGAATAATGGCATATGACTAAGGTTATCTAAAATGGAGAATAAGGACAATTTTAATATACATTAAAATGCAAGATTCCATATTTCATCCACAATTCTATTTTCATTCATTTCTATAATTAATTTTAAAATTTCTTTCTTTCTTTCTTTCTTTCTTTCTTTCTTTCTTTCTTTCTTTCTTTCTTTCTTTCTTTCTTTCTTTCTTTCTTTCTTTCTTTCTTTCTTTCTTTCTTTCTTTCTTTCTTTCTTTTTTTCTTTGTTTGTTTGTTTGTTTGTTTGTTTGTTAGTTTGTTTGTTTGTTTATTTATTTATTTACTTTTGTTTTTTGTTGTAGTTTTTGTTGTAGAATCATTCTTAATGAGAACTCAAAGTCATTCTATTTTAAAGTGATATATGATAATACACAAAAATAATGTTTACAGTATGTACACTGTACCTCCAGCAGCTACATGTGGAGCTTTGATATCACAAGTTAATAGTACATAAGTTACCAGGATATAATCAAGATGGCTTTTGTGGAGGGGAAGAAACACCAGAGGTTTGTCTTCCTGTGAAAAATGTGTACATTAGAGCTGCAGGTTTTTGAAATTTATTCAGTGTGTCACATACTATAACTTATAAGTGAACTTGGACAAAAATCTGAGTCTGCCTGATTCTCATGAGGTGGATTGTTGGGGAACTAAACCCTGTCAAGAAGAGGTCCCTGTCAAGCTAATGACAAATTGAATATGTCTATCATTTCTCATTCAAGGCGCTGTTACATGATGCAATTTTTCTTGCAACTTGCAATGCAATGCTGACAAAAGCAGAGCATTGCAAGTTGCTGGCAAGATATCAGATGCTCACAATCCTCTTCGCAACTTGCAATGGAACTCTCAAAAAAAAACAGACATGTCCATGGTCACTACGTTCTGATTGGTCATTTGCAACATGGATTGCATTGCAGGTTGCTGGATAGATGTTACACATTGCAACGTGCTTCAAAATGTTGCAAAAAGTAGAAACCCATTTAACTTTTTCTCCAACTTCCAACGTTGCATAATTTGCAAGTTGCATGCAGAGAAGGATGTTACATGTGCAATCTCTTCTGCAACTTGCAACTCAATGGCATTGCACTGCAAGTTGCAAAAAAATGCACCATGTAACAGCACCTTCAGCTGAACTCTTCCTAACTAATTATTAGAGCAGTCTTTTGTAAGTTTGTGAAAAAGGTATTGCAAAATACTGGAATAAAATCTATGTTCCAGTCAAAATCCTGTCAAAACACTGAGACATGTACCTCCGTTGCTTGCCGTAGCATTTCAATTTGTCCTTTATGGATCTGTATACTATCCAGTAATCTACCAAATAACTTGAACAAAAACCAACCAGTGAATCTAAGGGTAAAGATAAAGAATGACCATCAAAGTTATGTACTTATTATAATTAATTAAATATTAATAAAATAATGTAATATGGTAACTAATCATCCATGATCCAGCTCAACAGCTGACTTGAAAGGATTCAGCTTAAGGTGTTTAAGTTGAAGGCTTGTAATTGGTGCACTACATGTATGCTGGCATCATATAGCCCATGTGATGCCTGACCAAGAAGCACAGCTCAAAACCAAACAATATTGGTTTAACTTGAAGGAGGGCATCCTCGTTCCCAGGCCCTTCTCCAAAAAAATCGAAGGCCCTGGTAATATGAAAACCGGATGTCCCAGATTCTGGGTCATCAAAAGTGTGCATGCTCTAAAGTTTCTTACTTCCGGTTACATTCTATAAACCAATCACATTTGAGCTTGATTTTCATATTACCAGGGCCTTCGATTTTTCCGTTGGAAAGCTAAGAAGGGCCTGGGAACGAGGATGGAAGGAGGGTGGAGAACTAAGAGTTCCCAGAGAAAAACCCTCATGGCAAGGGAAAACCAACTAACTCAACTGTCTCATGTGTATGTATGCTCCAGCAACTGAGCTAGGACTTAAACGTTGGACCACAGCAGAGAAAGGCAAGCCAAGAACCACTGTGCCAACCTTGCTGCCCTTACATTTACATGTACAGTGCATGTGCATTGCAGTGTATCTATTTCATCTCACTTCAATTGTCCTGGATACTCAATGTCACTATGTTCAAGATCCTACATCAATAGACCTAATCGGCTAACACGTTGCTATGTACGTTTCCACCCAATTCAAATGTTTTGGGAATAAGATTCTTTGTCTTTTGTATTTGCATAGCACGTGAAAACGCAATGGAACAAAAGTTCTTATTCCCAGAGGTTTTGAATTGGGTGGAAACGTACATAGCAACGCATTAGCCGATTAGGTCTATTACCAAAGTCATACCTGATCAAATTCCTATAAATTCCAGCAGCCATTTTGACCAGAATTCCTTTAGCTTTGTGATTCAATCTTGACACCTGTTTCTGTCTTGCTTTGTCTTTCTTCTCTAATTCTTCTGCTACAAATTAAGTTGCACTTAAATGTATTCTTGAACTAATAACACTCCTAATGAAACTGACAAGTAGATGTCATTACAGTGTGAATCAGAAAACTGTGGGCACCTAAAAATATTTCAGGAATGTTTCTGTTGTTTTTTGGCCAATCAAAATGGTTCTCTAACCACAAAGATAACAATCCAGTTTCTGATTGGTCAAGAGACATTCCTGAAATATTTTTAGGTATCCACAGTTTTTTGGTTTGCACAGAATGACTACATTCAGATAAACAAAAATACTTGATCAGTAAATTCAATATAAAATTAAAACTTGTTATCAGAATAATCACATATCACACAATTGAACAAAAAGACTTCCAGATCCTCAGTGATTAAATTTCTAAAATTCAACAACTAGTGAGTCACACAAAATATCCAACACTTAGATCAATAATATTGTTATGCAAAGTGAGATAGCACTGTAAGATTCTCTGTGCATTAAAGCATTAAACTAACCTTTCTGTACATGAGATCCAGTTGTATTTTCATTATAAACTGTGTTTAAGATACAGTTTTTCACTCTAAAACATGAAAAGAAGTGCATTAAATTATGGGTCATCCATACAGATAAAAAATAATAGTGCTCACTGGGGACTTACCCTAGAACAGTCTGAACTCTGTGACGCCATTTTACCCCCTTTCCCAGTGTATATTTAATTACTGGATTGATATATAGCATTGTGTATATCAGTGCAGATTACCTGTCAGATTCCAGGACTGTTTTTGTGACATCAGGAAATGTTGGGCCAACATTACGGTTCCAGATAAAAATGGCATGGCAAAACATTCTTCTAAAAAGATTTTGTCTGCAAGAAAAACGTAATTTTATAGTAATATACAGTCATGTAATGCTGATTTCATATGACTGTGAAAATGGCATATAGTCATGGCAGGAATTTAAAATGTTTTTATAGACAACATAGTACTGACGCTTTTATGGCATGATGTAATGTTTCAAAATCATCAGAAAACTGCTATATCTTACTACTGTAAAGGTACTGTTACACTGTGCAATTTTCTCAGCAACCTGTCTCACAACGGCGTTGTGAAACAAGTTGCTGAGAAAATCATGGCACTGTTACACTGTGCAATTTTCCCCAGCAACTTGTAATATTTTACTCATACCCAGAGCTCCTCAGAGCGAAATGAGAAATTGCACATGTGCTCGTAGAAAACGTGCCTCAAAAATTGTGAGGAAAGTTGCTGGAGCCCGGGTGATACACTGTGCAATGGCATTGCAAGTTGCTGCACTGCGTTGCGAAAAGTAGACCTGAGCTCTACTTCGTGCAATGCTACGTACAACAAAAAAATTGCGAGACAACTCCTGTTACACTGTGCAATCCTCCAGCAACTTGTTTTGCAACGCCGTTGCGAGACAAGTTGCTGAGAAAATTGCACAGTGTAATGTTCAGCACCTTAAGGTTACAGGACTGGTATAAATTCAGTACTTAACTCCTTTTAATTACTCAATATGAATATAACTTACTTGGCATAAACAGCAATATTGAGAATGTTGTGCATTCCTTTAGTTGGGATGCTATCAGAATAAAGCAGCTAGAAAATGACACAAAAAATCCACTACTCATCAACATGTAACTATATTCAACCACAGCTCAGATCAGATACTTGTCCCCCAGTATACATCTTTAATGTTATGCTGTGCCATATTTCAACAATTAAATTGTTAGTGATATCTAAACAAATTTTGTTCAGCTATCATTGACATCTTAAGGTTGGTACACACAAGGGAGCTTCAACTCCCTCAACATACTCTCACGATATGCTCGCTCATGTGTACCAATGATTTTATTCAAAAATTTTTTTGGTCAACAAAATTTAATTTGCTCCCTACTCATGTTGCCTGATACTAAACTGGTTAAATATGAGAAAGCAAGCTTAGGGAGCAAAGTGAACAAACTTGAAGCATGCTCCCTGGTATGTATTGGTTGTGTAAAATGATCCAGGAGGTGTTGATGGATCACACTGTAGGAGCCTCCCTATTTGTACTGGCCTTTACCCATTCAACATGCTGAGACAAAGTAAAGCCTAATATGGCACAGAATTGTGTGTATACACTACAATCAATAAACGTTGTCAAGCCATTTAAGACCCTAAGCATACGCGACTCACCCAAAAGGGAGTATGGGTAGAAATTATTAAACCAATAAAATATTGAACATGACATTCACATCTAGCTTGCTTTACTCTTATACAACACAGAACTTCATTTCTTGATGTCTAAAATCATTAGACTAAACCCAAAAAGTGAGTTAAGTTTTTTGCATCTACCCATGCTCCCTTATGGTCTAGTCGCACATGCTTTAGGTCTCTCATGTGACAACCTTTTGTGAAATAGGTATATTTTACAGTCCTATGCACACTCCTGTAGTATTTCTATTACCTGTTCACTTTCAGGACAGCATGTCCTACACCCTCTACCCATGAATGGTCTTTCTCTTGTAAATACCCCTGGTATTACTGCATTGGCAACACAAAACTTTCTCTCTACTGCTGGCATGAGAGACTCAAAGTTATCCTACATCACAGATAATTAGTTCAATCATTAATTAAACTCATCAGCAGTGATTCATGAGGTTGGGCTTACATGTAGGTGCTCTATGCCACCACAAGGGATGCCGGTCCCCGGTGGCACGGAGGTTTAATAGGTACTTGGGTGGATGGCATTAGTACATAATAATAATTTAGGCAGCTGTGCAGCTGAGTACTAGCTAGAGTGCAGACAATAATCCCATGAAAAAGCAGCAACTATTTAGTTTAATTAGTAACAGAAAAAAAAACAGAAAAAAAACCTAATTACATGTAACACCGATTAGTAATTCAACTCTTTCGTAGGTTTATTATATAACTGACCAAAGTTTTTGCTTGATTTTACACACAAAAAAGCAGCAGAATACAAGAAAAGACTAACAATTTTTGAGCAAACAAAGACATTACCTTGGGTTTTTGCCGTTTCTTTGATCTCAGAGGACGGCGATTTGGTGGCACACGATCCATTCCTTCAAATCTTTTAGCCCATTCATTTTTAAACGAACCTGCACTGCTCGTACCTCCATTTTGCAATGGAGAACCAGAGGCATAAGAGCCACCAGAGCTTTTCGTTTCCCACTTCTTGTAGACTTCATCTAAGTTTTTCATTTGTCGTGCATCCATGGTCCGGTTGTTGACGTTGAGAAGTGAAAACCGGGAAAAAACTACAGGTCTTTGCTAGGAACTGCTACTGTACAAAGGCAGTGTAGTACAAAAATTCATTTCTGGTCTTGGTATCCAAGGAAGAAAAGCAGTGTCAATGACAGAAACACAGAAAAGAAATTTTGTCTTTCATTGACAAACCTCACGTGTTGTCCGCCATCTTTACTTTGACAACGGTTGTGGCCTGGTAACTGGTATTTCAAAAATTTTCACACTTTGCCCAAAAGGATCAGGGAATAAGTTCAGTGAGTCGCTCATCGGTGGAGTTGCATCAGTGGGCATCAGATAATAAATTCATTTATTCATTTCAAATAAATATTCATTTATCCATTCAATGGTTTGGTTTGCTTGTTTGGTTTATTTATTGATGCATTCATTCACTTATTAATTAATCTATATATTTATTCATCTATCTATCTATCTATTCATTCATTCATTCATTCATTCATTCATTCATTCATTCATTCATTCATTCATTCATTCATTCATTCATTCATTTATTTATTTATTTATTTATTTATTTATTTATTTATTTATTTATTTATTTATTTATTTATTTATTTATTTATTTATTTATTTATTTGTTTGTTTGTTTGTTTGTTTGTTTATTTATTTATTTATCCGCATTATCTGTTTGTTTGTTTGTTTGTTTGTTTGTTTTATTGCTTCGTTCGTTCGTTCGTTCGTTCCTTTTTTTCGTTCATTCTTTCTTTCTTTCTTTCTTTCGTTATTTTTTCAATTATATTGTTGGTTTGTTCTTTCTTTCGTTATTTCGTTCTTTCTTCTTTCATTCGTTCGTTCTTTTGCTCGTTCGTTTCTTTGTTTGTTTATTTGTTTACTTTCTGGCTTTTATTGATGTACTGCATGAGATGTGTGCCTTCCCAAAACGATATGAAAAACGCTAATGTTGGGCAATCTGATATGGATGCATGATTTTGGACGAAACGAAATTCTTGTTTCTGGCTTAGACTAGGCGCATTTTCGAAAAATCAGATACCTGGAGGCATTTTTGGGGTAGAGGCTGGTAACATAACTATTCTAAACTGATTTTTCATGCTGAATGCGAATATGACTGTTACCAAGACGTATTCTGCAATCTTATACGTGTAAAAGACGTATTTTGTGAATTGCTACAGCCATTTCATACTAACGGCTTTTTCATATAATTCCAAAAGTTCCAAAACATAAAAACAATTACCATAGCTGGAAAGACCATATCAAAATCAGTGAAACTGTGAAGTTTGAAGGATATAAGTTGAAAAATCAAAGAGATACGAATTTTCAAAAAACGAAATTTTGTATGAAAACACTTACTTACAACCTATAGGAGTTTCTTATAGTTTTGTAATCCACAGTCCTTAAAGTTGTCGTTTATTTTAGGTATTGTAATGATCTCATCTTGACAACGCATCGTCAGAGAATTAAAACTGTTAAAATTGAAAGTTAATAACAAGTTTTTGAAAAGACTTCTTTCAGTTAATGTGATCATTAAGAGCAACGAGAAAGAAAAGAATGAAGTCAACACCCTCCCTCCCCCCCAAAAAAACACACAAAAACGAAAAAACGAAAAAGAAAAAGAAAAGAAAAGAAAAGAAAAGAAAAGAAACGAGAAGAAACGAAAAGAAAAGAAAAGAAAAGAAAAGAAAAGAAAAGAAAAGAAAAGAAAAGAAAAGAAAAGAAAAGAAAAGAAAAGAAAAGAAAAGAAAAGAAAAGAAAAGAAAAGAAAAGAAAAGAAAAGAAAAGAAAAGAAAAGAAAAGAAAAGAAAAGAAAAGAAAAGAAAAGAAAAGAAAAGAAAAGAAAAGAAAAGAAAAGAAAAGAAAAGAAAAGAAAAGAAAAGAAAAGAAAAGAAAAGAAAAGAAAAGAAAAGAAAAATGAGGGACAGGCTTTACATGCACAAGTTGGGCAGATAATATTTTTAGATCTGATCTCACTTTCTACTTTTAACCTTCATATCTTCAACAGTCTTTCATCGATTGGGACAAAATATTGGTTTACAGTGCAGCGAAGCGATTGACAGACACCAAAACGGTCTAAAATTCGCTTTGAACACCGTCTTTTTAAGCAACAAAACCTAAAGCTACTGACGGTGATGCCCATTATTCGAAGCGTGACGTCATTATGGCCGCGCCGCCATAATGTAGCCTGAGGACGAGGATAGGGAACGAGGTTTAAAATAAAACGTGAACAATTATAATAAGTGGATGGACAGTTGTTACCATCTTGCTATAGAGAGAAAAGACCGAAAAGAAAAAGAAGAAAAAGAAAAAAAAGAAGAAAAAGGAAAAAAAGAGAAAACAATATGGCATCGACGAGGCTCGAACCTGTAATTCCTAAAAAGGCACCCCCCGGACACCAAGAAACAAAATGAAACTAAAGACTAAAAAAATGTAAGGAAAATTGAAGATTGGGACGATTCTCCCTAGACATTCATAGAAGCTGAGACATCGAATCGACTTACGTTACGGATGAAGATTTCGGCCCCATCCACGCTATCCCGGTGCTACATATTGCAGTTGACTTAGCCCGAAGGCCAGGGAGGGAGACGATATCCGGACCCTAATCCATACCTTTAGATATCACCTTAGACCGCTGCGCTACCTAGACACTTAATAATTTTAATGACTAATCGGGGTAGTCTATTCGGCGAAGTTTCATTGTGATGCTAATATCTTTGTTCCAAGTCCTCGGGGAAATAACAGCACCAATCAAAGTGGTTGTCTGAGAATAATTCTACCCATAGATGGAGATAGTAAATAAAAGAATAAATTTGCCGTGGTATGCAGTGCCTGTATATGAAGCAACTTTGAACGCAGAAATGACTCTAATGATTGCTTATGAATTTTGATTTTTCTTTGCTGGATGACAATAACTGGGAAGGTTTTCGATTGAAAGACACATTTCCCGCCTGCCGGGATAATCCTGAAGCATTATCAGCGAAGGCTAAAGGCAAGTTACTATCTTTTAACATGTTTTAAAATCAGATCGATTGCTGATTTTATATTGACAAAGGCGACTTTCATGCATGTCATTTATCAAAAAGTATTATCTTTACAAACATTTTAAACCTTAAACACTTAATAGATTTTCATTACCTAAGGGTGTGAGGAGTAAGAAGGTGTAACAGAGTGTGAGTATGAGCGGTCCCTGGGGGGTTGGGCAAGCGCATATTAGGAGCCTGGCAACCCGCGGATGCAGAGAGAGAGAGAAAAGTAGAAGCACGCTGGAGATTGTGGAAGCGACGTAAAAAGGACCGCTTCGAAAAGTTACGTCTGTTTTGGGACACACCACACTAGAGCTTCCAGGAACAAGGCCCTTCTTTAAAGTAACGGACAATTGTAAGAGAAGCTGCTGCAATTGTATAAAGTTGAGGACGAATAAATAAAGGACATTTAAGAACTCAGTAAAGTTACAAAAGGAACAATATTTTTAAGAGACAAAACCACAGTTTTTGAAGTTTTGTCGGACGTAAATCTAAAGCTTTTTCACTGGTCTCCTTTGCAGCCATGTTTTAGTCTCGTCATGCCACGCAAATCCTCCCCACAAACGTTTTGGGGCCGGGAGGATTCGCGTGGCGTGACGAGACTAAAATATTCACGATGTTCTTTGTTTGTCTTTTGTGAATTGCTACAGTCATTTCATACTAACGGCTTTTTCACTGATGTAGTTCCAAAAGTTCCCAAACTTAAAAACAATTACCATGGTAATTATTATGGTACATATCAAAATCAGTAACTTGTTTGTATCTCTAGCTTGCATAACTGTAAGTGTTTTCATACAAAAATTTCGTTTTTTGAAAATTCGTATCTCCTTGATTTTTCAACTTATATCCTTCAAACTTCACAGTTTTACTGATTTTGATATGCTCTTTCCAGCTATGGTAATTGTTTTTAAGTTTGGGAACTTTTGGAATTACATGAAAAAAGCTCAGTATGAAATGACTGTAGCAATTCACAAAATACGTCATTTACACGTATAAGATTACAGAATACGTCTTGGTAACAGTCATATTCGGATTCAGCATGAAAAATTAGTTTAGAATAGTTACCAGCCTCTATCCCAAAATGCCTTCTGCACTTTTTGCCATCGATTTTTTCAGTTTTGCAGCCTAGTCTAGCTAAAACACCAAGAAACAAGCTGCGTCATTCGAGAATTGAAATATATCGAAAATTTACCGACAGTGAAGTAGCTGATCACGGCAATTTATTGTGCAATTGGTCTCGCAAATGGTGTTGCGAAAACAAGTTGCATTGACCCTCGCAGCGTTTAATCAACAAGTTACTGCAATGGCTTGTCCATGCAAAGACTGTGCAAACACTAGAACCGCGCTAAAGCCGACGCGTCGCTCAGCTGAATGGTCGAAATATTACTAGTAACAATAACAACGAAAAAGAGTAGAGTGAAGTATGGCAAAAAGTAACGAATAAACATCCAAACACCAGTAGAGACTCAATCGTCCATGGAGAAGGTCAAATTTTTGCAAGATTTGGCGAGGCGCTTGACAAGTTTACCCAACAAAACAAGAAGTACCAGTCAGAGAAACAGGTCCCAGTGTTTTTGTTCAAGCAAACCTGTTCAACCGTCTAAGGCGCCAGCACTTCCTTGATAGATTTGATGTCATGAAAGACTAAATAAAAATTCTTGCTGATGGCGACGTCTTTCCCAAGAAATGACTAACACCAAAAAGTTGGTCAAGTAGCAGCATAGAGTAAGTGTGATGTGTTTTTATTGACTTTGACTAGATGCCACAATGAATACTTGTAGTAGTTACTCATGATGTAAAACCACTTCACCTACTTCACCAAAGACCAAAGATTACGGACAACAAATTTACCTACAGATTTTGTCGTGATTCTTTGAATAATTTCACTAAGTTCTTACAAATAGCGATACTAATTAAAGATCTCACGTCAAAGTTTTTTAGCTTTGGCCCGGTGTAGTCTATATTTGGTTGTTGTGACAGAAATTGTATTTTCATTACACCTTTTGTTTGACTACACATGGGTTTAGACACAACTCGACCAGACGATCATAAGCTATGATGATAGCTATATAGCGTCAAAAACTTTGTAGTGTTTCGTAAAAGGTAGAGACCATTCTTATAAGCTATGTAAGATACACGCACTAGTGTTTTTAGAATACTTCCATAATACACTGGTTGTTTTTAAACTGAATTAACTTTGTTTAAATTTGTTATTTGTAAATTCACCGGCGCCTGTTACTACTATACTGTTGTTGCAATGCAGTGATATAAAAAATACTTCATTCCTCAGTAGTGGAAATTTTTGGTTGGAAATTGTCAGTAAGCAGTTCTAGTAAATTCCCAACGAATTTAGTGACAAATTCAATTTCTAACTATTAGAATTAAATGCACTGAAATTCCAACAGTCCTATTAGAAATAAGTTGGAAATTTCGATTTCCATAGCCATTTAAATATTTTGGAAGCCTGATGGTAAATATAAATGAAATTTCAATCCAGCTGTTGGTAATGGACAATAGAAATTTTAAAATTGGTAAAAAAAATTCCAGTGATAGAGTATATATTATTAAAATTGAATTCTCGACTAGCTACAAATGGACTAGCTGTTACAACGGCAACTGATCAAATTCGAGTTTCAACTTTCACAGACCTTAACTTATCGTTTAATTATCTATCAGTCATGCCCGCCAGCAAATTCGAATTCTGAACCTAAAAATTGTCTCTAATCTCTAATCATAATGGTATGATAATTTGGACAGCACTAGCGGTCAATTCTGGCTGCTAGTTAGAGCCCTACAAGTTAGAGCCAGATGTATGCATGACTTTACATCGAAGTTACAAATTAAATTTCAACTAACTATTAGAATTAAATGCATTGAAATTCCAACATTCTGTCCATGATTTCCAGTATAAGGTCCTATTAGAAATAAGTTGGAAAGTTAGAGCCCTACAAGCTAGAGTCAGATGTATGCATGACCTTACATCGAAGTGTGTACTTTCCCATCCGCTAGTTTTTCTAGCCTTCTACCACTTTTTTCTTGGATATCAATAAACAATTCAATGTTTAATCTACTGATAAATTGCATTACATTTTCTAAAAGGTGTGTCATATGCGTTGTATTTTAGTGTGAGGGATTTGAGAAAATGAACCGTGGGGTTTGGTTGCATTTAATCGCTATTTCATTGGGTGTGGCTTTGTGCTGCAATGCAACATCCACAGGTAAGCAAATCAGACTATGCTAGCACAATACACGATCAACTCTCGTTATAGCGGACACCCTGGAGACCGTCATTGGTGTCCGTAATAGTGAGAGTCCGCAGTAGCGAGGTGCGGTGAAAATGAGCCAAGTTTATATTGGTTAAGTTTCTCATCGAGTGGTTTTCGTATGAGTGGGAACACTGTATGGTTACGATACGATACGGTTACAGCAGGAATTTCGAATGTTTTTATAGAAACTATGATACTGGTACAGTTACGATACAGTACGGTAAGTTTCCCACTCATACGAAAACGACTCTAGCTAGTGAGAGTCCGCAATAGCGAGGTGCTGTGAAGATGAGCCAAGCTTTTATTGGTTAAGTTTCTCATACAACGTATACTGCTACACTCTTGACATTCCCAGTTTCTTTATAATTTGTAGTAAATGTATATTTTGTACTGATACAAAATACTGCACATACTTCTGAGATTTCGGACATACAGTTGTCTAAGTTGTCCGTTGTAATGCGAGTAAGACAATGTCCGCGTGTCCGTGATACCGGGGTGTCTATATACGTGACAGAAGACAGAGAATTATCAGTTCTCAGAGGTTTTGCTGGAATTGGATAGAAACGTACATAGCAACGCGTTAGCCGATTAGGTGTATTTTATTGGGCTCTGATTGTATGTTCTGCTCAAATGCATGTTTCACATCACTTACTTTTACTCTATTTTGTATTGACTTTATGCAGCCAGTCGCCGTGAATTGGCCAACGACGCAGCTATCAACCAAGAAACATACTTGAGACCAGCTCCTCTCATATTACCTGGACCAGTCATTGATCCAGCACCCCTTGTTCTTCCTTCCAACGCCATCGATGCTGCAGAAGAGATTGCGCCAGCTGGAGCGATCCAACCAGCACCACAGATTGATCCAGCCCCTGCTATACTGCCTTCTGATGCCATCAAGGAAAAGGATAGGGCGTATCCACCAGCTAAACGCAACGGTACGATGTTTGCTAAATTTCTTACTGCGTAGATTGATTGATATCCTCGGGAAGCATATGGATATGTCAGCAGAAACTGAACTGAACTGAACTGAACTTTATTCACACACACGTTTACAATATATACAGAAAATATATTTACATTTGATAAATACATTTACATTTAAAATACATTTACAATATATACAGAAAATACATTTTTACAATTTTAAATATTTACATTTAAGATATACTTTATTGGATCAATATAGAGGTGTGTGTGGTTGCCAAAGTAGTTTCAACTTTCGTGTTGGCAACCACCCACGGAAAAAAATAAACAGCAATGGACAAGCTAAAGTGGACACTTTATAATAAATAAATTTAATTTTAATTTTTTTTTAATTTTGTCATGAAAGAGATGGAAGCAAGAGATCAACCATTTTCAGATTGGGCAAGAAGTAAGTGAAGCTGAAGGCGACTATTAAAAAGAGCAAAAGAAGGGAGCTGCCTGATAGCAGAAGGAATTTTTTCCCAAATTTCACAAATGGAAAAGAAATACACTAGTTTCTTTGATAAAATACGGGCATAATTTATAGCTACATATTCAAATATCTTTTTTGTGTTACACAGGAATGCAAAGTCATAACCATGGCAAACAAGCTGTACCAGAAGGAATTGTAATAGGGCACCAGATGGCAGCAAGTAGGATCAAAAATCGACCATCACAACCTCCAAATAACACAGGCAACAACAATGCAACATCCATGAGACCAAAAGGGCATCATGTTTCTAGTTCAGCAATTTCTCCAGCTAAAAATACGTCACAGAAAATGCCTCCAGGCTGGAAAGATGCGCATAATATTAATCGCTCTAGACCTGACTTGAATAGCGAAGTAATGAGACATAAAAATGTAAGGATGCATGGAAACGTTACCCATGAAGAAAACAGAGGCGACGTGGATATAAATGCAGAAAGAACGGAACAAACTCAGCGGATAGTAAAGCAACATACTGAACAAAACAACAAGAATACAACAAATATCAAGAAAGAGTTTGAGAAGCAGCATAAAAAGAAAATTGCTTTCGTTCATGTACGTATAAAAAAGAAGAAAGAAGGCAAACTGTCAAAGTATGTTTTTTATATGCGCCCAAAAACTTATTCAAAAAAGAAAAAGGGACATTTAAAAAAGAATGGTGCAAAATTATACCCTGGAAATTTGTATATCCCAACACCAGTTCATTTTACTCTTAAAACAACGAAAAAGCCAACAACAAAGCCTAAAGCTAAAACATCAAAACAAAAAAAGCCAGAGGCCAAATTGAAAAATACGAAAAAATGTCCTCCTAAACAAAAACTAATACAGAAGAGTGGCTCACGATACATTCCCACTCAAACTACTTTTATCAAACCGACCAAGTTTCCAACGAAGCCGAATAAAGCTCCGATGCAAGGAATGATCACGAGACCAACAAGAAAGATCATTATTGAACAAGCTCTAGCCGGATGCATGCAAGCAGAAGAAACTCAAGCTGAGTCAAGCCAACAGGGGAAAGCAACACAAACTATGTCCATTCCACCAAATGTTCCCAATAATGGAGTTTTAGAAGGGCCATCGAAAAGCAAATATAAAACTCAACAGAGTTCTAATATAAAATACTTCCTTACTCGTACTTTTAAAAACAAGCGAAAGGACATCAACAATTTAAGCAAATCTTATACAAGGCACAAAAGGTTTGGAAAAAGTGAAACATCGAGCGTCACAAACAACAGAGACAGAACATTTAGTAAAAGACATCTCTATGCGGCAATAAGTAGAGCTCATTCAAGTAAAAAAGAAAGAACAAAACGCCATGCAAATGAATGGACAAAAATAACGCAGGCTCGCGTTGCTTCCGTTGAGAAAGTTTCTAGAACTCGGCGTCAGCTCATGTTACCGTTAAACCTTGGGAACCAAGAACAAACTAGTCCATTAGTTCAACAATTCCTTCCCAATCTCCCTCTTCAACAGGCTTTACCTGATTCACAACAGGTTCTTGGGCAAATGCTAACCGGTCAAACCGGACAACAATTACTGCCTCAAGGAACTCTTCTTGATAATCAGAATCTATTGTCATCGTTCCTGGGACAACAAGGTTTGTAGGTCATGTGTTTTCCTGCTAAGAATATGATATCAATTTAGTCTTTGTACATTGTTATCATGTTGTCAAGAAAGGTATGCGGAGGAAGTTTATGTATTTCAAGCCCTACCCCCTATTCCTGATGTTATTCTCCAAAACTCTGGGTAGATAGGTGTGGCCCCCATTCGATCCTATTTTTACAAGTTTGGGTATTATTTACAGATTCCCCATGAAAATAGAACAGACTCCCAGTTTATACCCAGGGAAACCCCAAGTTGGGAATTGACATTTTTTTCCTGTTATTGGTATATGTATAGGTATTATTGTCAATGTCATAGGAGATATGTTTATTTAAAAGTCTTTCACTCTGGTTGTAGGTCTAGTCCAGCAGCAGCCTCTGGGACAATCTTCACTTCTGCAAACCTTAAATTCGCCTCTACTTCAGCCTCAAACTGCGCTGACTCAAGCTTTGCAGCCTGCAAACAGCCTGCCATCAATCCCTATCTTTTCAAACCTAGGAAACCGGAACCTTCCAGTGACAGGGGGTTTTGTTCCAGTCCAGTATCAGCCACAGTCCATAGCTGGCCAATCTAGACAATCGATCCCTAGAGTACCGGAGTATATCGACGACTATCCTCTTAGACGAAGTCATCATTATCGATTCAGATCCAGAAAATACCGGCCATATGATTCGTACAGCAGTTTTGAAGACACTTATGGAAAATCTCCAGGAATCTTTGATGATCTTAGGGATATCAGTGAGTAGGGAAATTTGCTCATCCAAAATCCTTTCATGTAAAAGATGATTTGCACCCATAAGTTTTGGTATCGAAATGGGCAGTAAAATCGAGATTAAGATGTGATTCTAACCCTCAACCCCCTTAATCTATTCAGATGACATAGCCAGTGAGATTCTTGAGTTCGTGTGTTGACGCGACACGACGGGAGAATGGGACACAAATATATCGCATACTTTTGTTGCGTTACTATCGAGACTACGTCGCCGCATCATTCTCCAGGACTCCAGGCTTCAGAACTTGCATGAATCACCTGAAAGATCATTCTGAACGTTATGCATCAGCATCATCTTTCACGTCGCTGCACGTTTCAGTGCTAAATCTACTTCAAAATTTTCGCACCTGAGACACATTCGGCAAACGCGGTGCGACGCGAAAGAGGACGCTGTGCACGTTGACGAACAATGCTCACGACTTTATAACAGGTGAAATGGCGTCCTGAGCGTGACACCGTGACGCAATAGTCACGTACACTAGTCACACAATGATAGAAATTGTTATCATCATCAACTCATGCGGTATTCTCGCGTCGCGTTGCGTTTCCTAAGTGTGTATGCTAGAAAATCCTTCACCTAAATTATCTTTTTCAAAATATTCACTGCTATTAACATTCACTTAGGTAGCTGTAAAACATTGTTGTGTAAAACTTTGTTGTCAATTAGGTTCTGAAATGAGTGAATATGGCCATGACGAGGGCTTCCGTCACCACCCAAGGGAATGGGTCGAGGATGGCTATGATGAAGTCCGACGTCATCACCGACGTCATAGAAGGCCATTTCATACAGGTAGCGCATGACGATATGGAATATTTTACTTTTATTATTAATTACTAGAGATGGTGGACAACATGTCATCTCTTAGTAATTTTTATCTATGCTGCCTTTGGGTTAGTCGAGTGGGTTTTGGACCTTTTGCCCGACAACTATTTTTTGAAAAAGGTGTACATGTGTCATGGTCATCCCCCCAGGAAATATATACCTATTTCAAAAAATGTTTTCGCATTAAGTGCACAGTGTACACTCCAAATTAACTGGCTGCAAAGGATGTTGGTAGTTTTCTAGTAATTAATGTAATCATAGCATGTTTTGGTTGCATAAAACATGAATACAAAAGGCGCTCATAACGCTTGCTGGAATGCTTAAAATGCTCACCAACGAAACGTCACATAAGGAAAGATAATAGTGAATAGATGAATTAAAGAATAACTACCAAAATCTTTTGCAGTCTTGGAGTGTACACTGTTGACTTGTTGTGACGTTTTTTGGATTAGAAGTATATACTAGCGACATCTAGTTAAGTGCAGCCTATAGATATGCTTTAGTAGAACAGTTAATATACAACTATACTAACTATAACTTTAATACAAATGTACAGACAAAGTAACAGAAATCTAACAATAAATGTAATAACAATTCAAGCATATGTAGCCTAATGAATAATTAACCAACAACTAACATAATAAAAAGAATAATAATTCGTTTGCATGAATGATCTTCCTTAAGATTATGTGACGTCGGGAGGTTAAAAAGTGTTCTTGTTGGAAAGAAAGAAAGAAAGAAAGAAAGAAAGAAGAATTCAAAACAAAATGCAAGGAAGGGAAGGACTAAGGAAGGAAGGGGAAGAGCGAAAATATTAATGATAGAACCAAATAAGGGACCTATTTCCCACAATGAATAACCTCTTTACTTGGGCTACCTGTGTTGACCGAGTCTACATTGTAAATCAGTGTTTCGGTCATCAAACGAGCAAGTATGCAAAATTACCCAGGTGGCCTTTGCAAGCATGTTTTGTTGCTCGGGCTTCCTTGTAGCCCGAGTGAATGCTATTATCAACGCTATTTAACAATAGAGATCACGTGACAGCAACAGCGTTGGGTGGCATAGCAAAAAACCTCTTTTCCTTAAGGATTGCGATTCTTTAGGGCTGGTTCTCACGAGCGACGGAAGCAGAAACGGAAGCAACATACGCAGACTCAGTGTTGCATTTCTCACCTACGTGTGAAAAAAGACAATGAACAGTATATACTGAGTCTGCGTATGATCCTTCCGCTTCTGCTTTCGTCGCTCATGAAAAACACCCCTTAGCTATTTAAATCGCACGCGCAAGTTTCTATACTGTGAAAAACACACAAAAAACGCAGCTTAGGAACAGGGGACAAACCGTGTTTCTCCTGCCATTCTAGTGCTCCACATTTTCCAGATTGTTTACATAGTAGTTATACAATGGTTTCGAGTGGCATACCGTGGAATATCCCACGAGTCACTTGTATTTTCTAGTATACAAAGAAAATACAAGTGACGAGTGGGATGTCCACAGTATGCCACAAGAAATCATTGTATAACTATTTTATTCCACGCTAGAGAAAATACAGCAATTGGCGCAATGTGTTATGGGAAGGATCAGTGGAATACTGCCGAATATACAACGGCTTTCCTGCTTTCTGATTGGCTGTATTTTCTATGATGTGGGATAAATCACAGCACAGAGACATAATCAGTCGTACGTTTTGTACCGTTTTTATAAAATTTTAGTGTCAAATCAATCAGTGCGCATCAATTATATTTCAAATATTTAAAAAAAGGAACTGAAATGATTTTGGTTCTTTCTATCCAATATAGCCGCTTTCACTTAACCTAGCTTGCAGAACCATTATTTGATCTATCTACGTCTTCCTCATAAAATATTTTTCTGACCCAGAATACAACAATTATGATCCGGTGTACGATGAAATTCCACCTCAAAGAATGACGGGATATTCAGATGATGAAACACCTGTTAAAAAGGGTGGAATAGATGTTAATTCGCTTGGCAATCCAACCAGTGATCAGGTTTCTGTTGATCCCAAGGAAGAAGAATCGCTTCATGATGACGGTAAGGTGCCTAAGACCACACGATGGCTCTTCATCTGTAAATACTAAAATAATAATACATTCTAAAACTAAGTATAGACGAATTATCCGTCCAACTTTCTCGTCGTTTTGGCCGGGAAAGTAGGACGAGTTTTCTGTCAGACGAGTTTCCCGTCTCCAATATGAATTTAGCTATTCATATCGGATAACTTTGGTTCGATTCGGAGTGGTATCAGGGCGTGTTTGGTCGAGCCATGGTTCGTATTTTGGCGAAAGTCGAAGCCAAAATACCCATGGAGAGACCAAACGAGACGTGATATGTGACGAATCGAGATAAAAGTTGCCCGATTATTCATTTATCTTCCCACTTTTTTCGCCGAAGAAGAGTTTTTGGACGAGAATGATGTTTGAAAACAGAAACTTATTAGCATATTGCCGGCGCGTGTCCGTGTTTGAGAAGTGGCGGGAAAATTAATCTCCCGCGATTTTGTTGAAAAATTGTATCTAACCTTTCAAATTTATAATATTTCCCTTAATTAGCCAATAAAGAAAACAAAATAGAACGTTTACGGCTTATTCAGAAGCCATTTTCAATTTACTGTCTGTGATATTTCAGGATAGGCCTATCAAGACATGTCCTGATATTGTGAAATATCAGGACAGTGGATCTCACCTTTGATTGGCTAACTAACTTTAGCATTTAATCTATACAAATTCTATAGTAACAATAAATTAATTTTTTTTAGATTTTGTCAGGTTTTGTCTAATCCTTGTAGCATTTTACTTGGATAATGCTTTAATTTATCGTACGTTTTTTAGATGAAACAGTTGAGAACAATGTAAAAGAAACAAAACCAAAAGAAGTGAAACCGACAACTGTAACGCATTTGAAGAAAACACATACAGAAGGTAGGATTAATTAATTACGCGCGGTCTGATTGGTCGAGAACCGTGTGTAATTGCTGTATAGACGTACAGATGATGTCACAAGAATCTTAGAATCTCGGGCGTCTTTGATTGGCTAACTAACTTTAGCATTTAATCTATACAAATTCTATAGTAACAATAAATTAATTTTTTTTAGATTTTGTCAGGTTTTGTCTAATCCTTGTAGCATTTTACTTGGATAATGCTTTAATTTATCGTACGTTTTTTAGATGAAACAGTTGAGAACAATGTAAAAGAAACAAAACCAAAAGAAGTGAAACCGACAACTGTAACGCATTTGAAGAAAACACATACAGAAGGTAGGATTAATTAATTACGCGCGGTCTGATTGGTCGAGAACCGTGTGTAATTGCTGTATAGACGTACAGATGATGTCACAAGAATCTTAGAATCTCGGGCGTCTTTAAGGCGGTGTTACACGAGACGATTTTTAACGACGATTTTCCGCCCAACGTTGCAACAACTTGCAATATTTTGCGTTTCGAGTTTGCGACTAACTTGGATTCAAAAACTCGCAACCCGTTGCCAAAGCGAAAATCGCAAGGAACATCGTTCCAAGTGTCATGTTACACGAGAAAGAATTTTAACGCAACGCCGTTGCGCTGAAAATCGTCGTTAAAGATCGTCTCGTATAACACCGCCTTTACTCTAATAGATGCACAGAAAACGTCAAAAATGTTTATGTTTATGTTTATTTCGCTTCGCCTTTGTAAACAAACAGACAAACAACAAAAATACAATATAAGGCAGGGACACCACAACAGTGTGACCAATTACTGTGGGCCCAAGATAAAAAAATAAAAACTATGGATATTAATAGCAACAGGTAATTTGGCTCGCTAGACTTCTTGCAGTGTTACATTTTAAACAAATGTGGTAAGAACAACGTCACGTAACTATTTAGGCGCGTTAAATATCCAAAACTTTGTGCAAAAACCCGTAGAAATCTTAAGTATTTGCAATTGCTTTGTTCATTTACATGCACTTCCCTGGTTGATTCCGTGTGGATTTCTTGTTTTTCCACGTGCTGTTATTAAAACCACAAAGAAAATATTACACGAGGCTGACAATGACCAAGATACACCTGTTTCAAGAAACGTTCTCGGACCAAAAACCGCCCAAGCATACGCGACTCACCCGAAAGGGAGTATGGGTAGATATTGTTAAAGCAATAAAACCACACGAATATCAACATAATATTCAAATCTAGCTTGCTACATCCTTATACAACAAATAATTTTCATTTCTTGTTGTCTAAAATCAAGACCAAAAACGAAAATTGAGTTAAGTTTTGCATCTACCCATGCTCCCTTGCGGCTTAGTCGCAGTACTTTAGGTCTCTCATGTGACAACCTTTTGTGAAATGTATAAAAATCCAAATTCCAAATCATGTGTTAAAAATATCTCAATTCCTTTTCATTTTAGAATCAGATGAAGCTCAGTCTAAAAGAAGAGACTTAATAAAACAGCTTGGTAATTGAATTCGAATTTTAATTCTATTTTGATTAAAGTAGTACTTTTAGATAATAATATTTTAATAATATCAATAGATAATGGGAAGCGGAAGGGTGGAAGGAGCTTATTCTAAGGTTGACTAGTGCACAAGAAACTATCTTGGAAGGGGATCTATTTGGTCATTTAACGTCCAGCTGAATATAAGAAAATCAAACTGAATACGTAAGAAAAAGGAGAAGAAAAAAGTGAAGCTATGAAACTGATTATAAGCTCAGATTGAGTAAATGTGAGGATAAGAAAGAGGGCCGGGAAGTGTCCGACTTCACCAACTTTAATACGAAACAACGATCGAAACGATCATGATGATGATGTGATGATGACGATAATGATGATGATGATGTGATGATGATATCGATTGAAACAATAGCTTTTATTTGTTTGTCTAGTTCTTGGCTATGGATGGATGCATGCAAAGTAAATGCACTCTAATTCCTAATAAGACATTTTTTATGTTCTACCTTATAGATAAAGACGCTATAATGCATCTGGACTTTGATGAAGCGTCACAGAAAAAAGACATCGTCAAAGATGCAAGTGGCAATCAAAACGATGCAAGCTTGACCGATGGAGCTGCTATAACACTCAAAACCTTAGGTACTAACAATTAGGCCTATTTTTGCGATTAACAAAAGCAGAAGCAACATACGCAGACCAAGAGACCATAATACTAAGAGAGCAGAACTCAGTATTGGTGTCTGTGCGATGTTCGTGGCGGCTAAGGCTATTTTTAGTAACTTCGCCATCGCGCGCGCAAGGCTCTTAAACAATAGAATTTGATTTTTGACGTGCGCGCGGACGAGACCGTTTGCTTTTGGCAATCATATTTTGTTTGAGAGCCCTGAGCGCGCTATGGGGTTGTTACTGAAGATAGCCTTAGTCGCCACGAATATCGCACAGACATCAATACTGAGTTTCGCTCTCTTAGTATTATGGTCTCTTGCGCAGACTCAGGAGCGCACTGCTTGTTGCTCAAAATGCAGGAATGCATGAGTTTAACGCATGTTACTTCTGCTCTTGCTTCCTTCGCTCCTGAAAACCAGACCTTATCGCATTTTTGTTCAAAAACTAATAATAAACATATTGGTACATTGTACGCATTAATTAGCCAATGGTTTTGAACTAGAGAGAAGAAATGATTGCTTGTGTGGTGTCGTCTATGGAGAGAGTAAAGACGGACTCTATACTCTAGATCTAGTAATCCATTTTTCTTGGCCCCGACTGATTTTTCGGGTGGGAGAGATCAATCGCTACAGGTCGATAAGGCTTCTAGAATTACGTACAGTGCGTGTTGTTAGGTTGGCTAATGACAGTGAATTTGAGAATTAAGAGTTAGGACTAGAATTAACTACGAGTAGAATTTTTAATTTTCTTCTTTGATGAGACTTTAGTTAAAAATAGCGCCATAGCTCCAGCCACTTTTTTTGGACCCCAAACTTAACTTGAACTTTTGGTAAGGGGGCATATCATCGTACTTTATATGCCTATAATGCACTACGATAAGCCAATAAGCTTCTTTTCTTTATCTTAAGGTACATGTGGTCGAGGTGCAATTCTTAGAAAGGGCGAAGTATCCTACAATGGGACGTACTTTAAAAGGAAACCTACCAAGGAGGTTTCCATATCAATGTGGATCAAATCTAAAAATTCAGGTTTCATTCGCTGGTTCGACGAAAGTGACTCTCCAAAAAAAAGCTTCTTTGCAAGTACAAAAGGGGCGTCGGTGGGTAAAAACCGCTGGACGCATTTGGCTGGTACGTTTAACACAAAAACTGGAATTGCCAGAATTTACGTCAATGGGAAACTGAAAGTCGAGAAATATGGAAAAAAGAACAGTGGTTTGCCTCAAGATTTCACTTCGACTGGAATTGGTAGAAAATATGGAGATGATCACGTGACCTTCCTAGATGACGTGTACATGTTTGATCGAGTAATCACCCCAGAGGAGGTTTCGGCTTTGCATAAGAAATGTCAGTTCAATCGAATGATTCTACATTATGGCTTCCAGCACTGGAATGGATCGACGCGAATACTTGCTGATCAATCGGGATTGCAGAATAACGCAACTCTAAAGGGAGGTACAGTATAATTGATTTTTTGAGCTATTAGCCACTTTCATACCGTGAAGACTGGTACGTGTCCCTCAAATTTTGACGATGGTAACACAAAGAAAGAGCACATCGAGCTATATAAAATCCCGAAGTTTGGTGTTAATCGCGTTAATATTGAATGACTAACAGCCGTGCAAAAATGTTAGAATTTACAAAGAAATATATGCATGGTTGTAGGGACATGGGCCAATGAGATATGGGCCACTGTTTTAATAAAGATTCGCTACCAGCGCGAGCTAAAGCCAGTCGAAATAACGAAAGGAAACCAGACCTGTGCTCTGAAAATAGCCCAAGTACAACACACCCGCGTGGAGTCTCATTCTCCTATACTCTTTTATATTTGTTTTTGTGCTTCATGGAACATTTTTCTGCCAACCGAAAAATATTCATTTTTATAAAGCAATTGTATATTACGCGGACTCTGATTGGTCGAGAACCGTGTGTTATTACAGTACACACGCATAGATGACGTCACTTGAATCTTACGCGCGCTCTGATTCGGTTGAAATAGTTTCGATGAATATTACATAAAACAAACAGATTTCCAGTTTAAATTTCCGTGAGTCTGTACTCTAATAGATGCCCAGAAGACGGTCAAAATGTGGTGACAACAACAGTCATGTCACTTGACTTCGTCTTCGTGGCGTACATGTTGGTTCTCAACAACGTCATCTATGCATCTTTTAGAGTATAGACGCATGGATAAATGGAATGTATTTGTTAAATAGAACCCCGTCCTTTTTTCCTAGATGCAAAAGTTCGAGTTCGAGATTGCGACAAATGCGGCGCCTGCTTGGATCTCCAATCTGATGCCTACTTCCCAAGTATACCTGGACGCCTCAAAATATCGAAAGAAACCAACGTCTTCTGTCTCCATCTCTGCTTGGATTAATCTCAATAAAACCAAAGGCATACACTCGATATTCCAGGCAACGAAAAATAGCACTGGAAAACAATGTGTACAATCTAGAAGGTTATCGACGGCAAAGTTCATTGGCAGAGCAAAGATAAAAATGGTGAAACAATTTTTGACACTTTAACAAATGAGGTCACAATTCCAGAGGGTTTGTGGAGTCATGTGACAGGAACATATAGTCAAAAAAGTGGAGTAGCAAAAGTTTATGTCAATGGTCTTCTTAGAGCAAGTTTTCACAACCCTACTGGTCCTCCATTATCCACTGCGTGGAATAAAGCTAGTATTGGTGGCGATAACAAGCCTTTTGACGGACTTCTTGACGAATTCTTCATGTATAACTGGGAGCTTGATCCCTCAGAAGTTCGCTTTGTTTCCAAGTATTGCGCCGACAAACCAAAACTTGTTTCATTTACAGTGAAAGTGCCAATACTATAGAACATCACCCAATGTGTGAATAACAAATATAATGATCACCCAATGTGTGAATAACAAATATAATGATTAAGAAGATTGAAGGAATTATCAGATACATATATATACCTATTTCAAAAAGGATTGTCGGAGCCAAAGGCGATAGGGAATAGGGGATAGGCGATAGTCAATACGCGATAAGCAAGAGGATCATTTCTAAGATCCAATAATAGTTTGAATGACTTTAGTTTCCTCAGTATTATTCTCACCCAGTAATACCGAGGTTAGTGTTGAGATATCCTGTGTTGTTTGCAGTCGGCAAAACCATTTAAAAGGCCTCGATTATTCGCGTTCTAATTCCTTTCCGACACATCGCCTATTGCTTAGCGCCTATTGCCTATCACCTTCGACTCCGACTAAACCTTTTTTGAAAGAGATGTATGTCGTCGTTTTATGATGCGCCAAAAGTTACTTTGTTTTCGTTTGGGCGAAAGTTTACTTATTACTACTAAAGTTTGATTCATTTACAATTACCTCACTTAATGTGTGAACAAGAAAGATCATGACGAGAAAGAAGAAATAATAAGATATGTCATTTTATGAAACACTCAAAGGCGAACGTTGCTACTACTTTACAGGTTTGTATCCAAGACAACAGCGACCATAAAAACAACGACACTGAACGAAACCAATGTATACTGATATCCAATCATATACGAGTAAACAAGAAATTGTAAAACATCATAGAAAACTGAAGGGATGCTCATCAAAATGGCTTCAGCGATTATTTTACCACAGGGAAGCGATATCATTTTAGACAATTTGAGTATACTTTAGAAACCAAAAGTACAGAAAAAAACACGAAAATCTAATTAAGAAAACAAAAGTGCACTTAAGCCATTTTTATGGATAACTCTTCAATTAATGATAGATATGAGTTTCTTACTATGTCAGAAAGTAGAAATATAACATGAGAACATCCAAACTGATTTATATAACCAAGTATTAAAAAATGTGTGAAAAGGAGTAACAATGAATGAATAGTGTAAATAAATTCAACAATTTGTTCAACAAAGATACATCTATTTCAAAAAGGTTGTCGAGAGTCCTTAAGCCCACGGGACTAGACCGTAAAGGAGTATGAGTAGTTGCAACTTCACTCTATTTTTGACATAAACCAAGAGAGCATAAATAAGAGAGGGAAACTTGTTAATGGGGCGCGCGCCGTGATGATTCCCATCTGTGCTATTTTTAGTAACCGGATGCAGTTTAATTTTTGTCTTACCCTACTCCCGTGCGTCGAAAATTTGAACGAGTGGAATTTGGCGATTTGAGCTTCATAAGATCACACAATCAATATCAAATTTATTCCAAATTCCACGAAAATGCCATAGGATATCCTTTTAGTAACATACATCAAAAAAATTATAGAAAGAAACGAATTTTCCTCATCTAAATGAGCGAAAAATTTTAAATAAGCGTAAGCGCGCGCTCGATGACGTGTGATGCGCCAGTAGCTCGCGCATTTTCGCTAAAATTTCATTCAAAAAGCGAACAAAATCCTCGACGTTTTTGTCTTTTTTTCCATCAAAATCGTTACTTTGTAATCAGAAAGTACACACTTTTGATGGTAGATGATATTAACAAAGTAGAACTAAGAAAACTTTGTTTTTAACGCTGTTTTTGAAAACTCAAATCTGCACTAAACGGTTTTCTGGGTCCGGAAGTACCAAATCATGACGCACCGGAGTAGGGTAAGATGAAAATTAAACTGCATCCGGTTACTAAAAATAGCACAGATGGGAATCATCACGGCGCGCGCCCCATTAACAAGTTTCCCTCTCTTATTTATGCTTTTTATAAGTAATAGCATGGCTATGAGGTTGATTAGTGATTAAATGTACCCGAAGCCGAGGGAGGTTTAGTGGAAGTCCCGAGGCCGTAGGCCGAGGGACTTTTACTAAACCTCCCGAGGCTGAGGGTACATTTAATCACTAATCAACCGAAATAGCCATGCTATTACTTTGTAATAGTATGGTTGCCGAGGAAGTATATAGGAAAACTAGAACGATTTGGACCAAATAACAAGTTACAAATGAATAAATTAAAAGTGCTGCTATTACTCTAGGGAACTCTATTTAGACACTATCGCTCAACCAGAACAGTACAAAACTAAGTGCAAGAAAGACCTAACACAAAGGAAACAATGCCTCGTTACAACTCACTTGTCTAAAACAGTTATTTATATTCACCAAATAATATTGAAAATAAAAAAGCATTGTGTGATAACATTGTCGTGCCACGCATGCGCAAGATTATTCCAGTCCATCCCAAATGTGACAAGCATGCTGAATAGTATTGTAATCCATCCCACATGGTTTAGACTACACTGAAAGGTTACTTGAAGCTAATTTGCATAATTCAACTACTGCTAGCTGCGGATGTGTCCTCAGGAAATTTCTCAGGGACGTATCCATAGTTGGACTCTTGCATAAATATGAGGTATGATTGGTTACTAATCGTACCTCATGTTTTATGCATTAGGTACGATTAGTTACTAATCGTACCTAATGCTTATGCATGAGGTACGATTAGTTACTAATCGTACCTAATGCTTATGCATGAGGTTCGATTAGTAGCAGTGAGGGGGCATTTAGCCATTAAATGCTCCTCTCGGAACAATAGAATCCGAGGCAACCATGCTATTACTTGCATAAACAATTAAACTTCTTTGGAGTATAAGGTCAGAGCAAGCTAGATTTGAATTGTCGAGTAGATATTTGTGTGGTTGTATAAACTTTAGTAATTTCTATCCATGTTTCCTTTCACCTGAGTCGCTTAGGCTCGTCAGGCCTTTTGCCTGACAATGTTTATTGAAATAGGTGCATATTTAAAAAGGAGACGAAAAAGAAAGGTGAAAAGAAAGGCGACAAAAAAGAAAAAATAGAAAGGTAAAAAGAAAGGAGACAAAAAAGAAGAAAAAAAAAAGAAAGGTAAAAAGAAAGGAGACAAAAAAGAAAAAGAAAGAGAAAAAGAAAGGAGACAAAAGCAAAAAGAGATAACTAGAGCACTCCTCGTCTGTATGACACTCTTTGTACACATGGTTATATTACAAATGAAAATATAATAAAGTTTCATCTTATTAGGTTAATGTCTACTAATGTTTCATCCTCTTAGATGATTCAATTATATACTTTATCTATTGATGAGGTCAATTTGCTATGCTGTGTAACCTTGTTCTTTCATGTGTTAAAGCTTGTGGATCGAAAACAGAAAGGAATTTCTGTTCAAGTTTAAGCTAGAGAAAACTGCAAGTAAAGAAAAAAAAAATGAACACATTAAATCGAAAAAAAATCATTTTCACAGATTTGCCGTGAAATTTGTTTTTTAGCTATGTCTTTACTTTCAAATTCCAATGATCGTTACACCTTCTCATCTAGTGCACTTGTTGTCCATCAACTATTTAGTCTGTTTGCTGGTTTTTTGTTTGTTTATTTGTTTGTTTTCTTTTTTTTGTTTGTTTGTTTGTTTGTTTTTGCTGTTGTTACTCTAGTTGTATTTTTATAGTTTCTCGTACTAACCGGTTCAAGAGAATGTCGGCTAGTGTTTATTGTGTTTAACAGTATCTTTGACTAGCAACGACAAAGTACACATCATTCTTTTAACCAGTTTTAATTTTTTCAACTACGTCTTTTTTACTTTTTGCTATTTACAAAATTTAAATGCTCACGCACCCAACCGCTAAACTCAACGGTCTTTCAGATATCTTGAAGCTGTTAAATATTTACTGATAATCATTGGTACGGCTTGCGTATTTGAGCAGACAACTATATTTAGAAATAACAACAAACTTGTAGTTACAAAATGGTCTTGTAGTTTTGAATTCTAAACGAATTCTTACGGACTCAAAAGTAAAACATCCTCACGCGCTGGCCTGGTAGTGCAACATGATGTGATCCAAAAAGCCGACCTAGACGATGTATTAATAATCTATAAATTTGAGCAAAATGAAACATTGATTCAAGTCAAAGTCACGTTCTTGTGATAAAACAACAATCAGCACCTGCATCAACGGCATTGTGGGTAGTTTTTGTTCTTGTCTGCGACCACTAGCGAAATAAGCAGATTAACACGTGGATATTACATGTCTGAGTGTAAATACTTAATTTGTCAGATTCGCCTACACGATAATTAAATAAAATGCCTTTTAATACCTAGCTGTTAATAAAACTATATTTAATTGGAGACAACTAATACTTGCGCCATTTTACCGTCTACAACTGCGTGGTTCATCATGTCAGCGGTTTTTCTTATCAAAAATACGAAACAGCCATTGGATTTGTTCGACAATTAAACTTTAAAACTAGAATTTTAATGAAATCTTAATAACCAAGCTTTCGTAAATATTTAATTGTAGGTTTTCTAGATGCTACTAATTGCAGACGAAATTTAACTCATTTTGGATAAAGAAATGTGAATATTTTCAAACGGAATGCAGGACATGAGTTCACTGAGTGTTAACGTGAAGTCAGTCAAGTGATAATGGCGTTTACCACAATCTGTCATCAAAACAGCAATCCATCAATTTTTCAAGAAATACAAATATAACTTCTGATTCCAATTCACAGGAAAATTTCCACAATATAACTTGGAAAAAAGGCAGTGTAGCAGAACAAGAAGTGATGTAATTTAGCTTGATAAGTCTCTGTTTAACTGTAGCAAATTCAAGTGGGTTTTGAAGACCGTCCAAGTGCATATTTCGTGAATTGTCTTGAGATAATGAATTACACTTATAAAAAATTAAATTTGTCAAGAATTCAACAGCTGAATAACCTTCACTAGAATTGCGGTTTTGAGAAAATTAAATTGCAGAGGAACTCCTCTTTGAATTTCTAAAACACAAATTGACCTAAAAATATTTTAACACTGAATAAAAAAGCAAACTAAACTTAAAAAGAAAAATTTAAAAGCGATTTTCTTTTCGTTAAGGATTTAGCTAGTTGTTAGAGAAAGGGTTTTTTGTTGCAGTGAAGTTGAGGAATGTAGGTATGATAAAGATAAAGTGAGGTAAACATTGGTTAAACAAATAGCCCATATATACATAAATCTCTTCCATCTTTAATACATTCAGCTAGCATAGATCACATACATGGTTCGGTGTAGCTTTTCAGCGAGAGCCCACAAGACAAACACCGTCGACAATGGACCGACTCCATGATCTGCATCCCCATAAAAAGATCAAATGTTTGAAACACACAAAGGGCGACGTGATGTCATTACAAAGTGCTAGCAGTCTTAGCCATTTGCAGGCAGTTGGTAATCGATGTAGGCTTCGTCTAAACATTGGCGGGATTTACTTTGAAATCCTACAGAAAAATCTCACGCGTTTTCCCGATACACTTCTGGGAAGTGCTCGAAAACAGTCCTTTTATGACAAGACTAGGAAAGAGTACTTCTTCGACCGTGATCCTGTCACTTTCAAACACATTCTTGATTTCTACCGTACGGGGAAATTCCACATCTCTACTCCAGAATGCATGGAATCAATTCGAGATGAATTGGATTTTTTTGGAATACCGGAAGCTTATGTATCGGAATGTTGCTGTGAACACATACACTTCAAAAACAGCAAGGAAGAAGAAGGAATCTCGATTCAAAATGATGCGCCAGACGTCTACAATGGCAGAAAAAAGTTGCATGAATTTTTAACTGACTTCAACAGCTCGATTGCTGCCGCTATTTTTAGCTACTTTTTTGTGTTAGTCGTGGTGCTGAACATTTGCTTAATCGTTGGAGAAACCCTGGAATGTGGGATTAAGAAGAAATGTGGTGCCTATTTCAAAACGGAATTTTTCTGTGCGGACTCGTTCTGTGTTGCAGTCTTCACATTCGAGTTCTTCTCTCGATTATTCTCGTGTCCCGATCGCAAAGAATTTATGAAGGAATATTCAAACATTGTGGATTTAATTGGGATTTTACCTTACTATTTCGGAATCGTTGAAGGTTGGATTGAGACAAATAATAATTTTCTACAGTCTCTTATCACAACGCTCCGTATATTCAGGATTTTTCGAGTAATTAAATTAGCCAGGCATTCAGAACAGTTCCAGACGTTGTTGCTGTCGATAGGCCAAGCTGCTGGTGAACTGGGTGGAATACTGTTCTCTTTTCTCGCCCTTATGGTCATGTTTTCCACTCTTATTTTCTTAGCTGAAGATGGAGGCACTGACAATCAAGACGGATTTACGAGTATTGCTGCCGCGTTCTGGTACACGCTGGTAACCATGACTACGCTTGGGTAAGTAGTAGCTTTAAGACAGTTCCACACAAGCAAATTTTTGATGACAAATGTATTTTCTCTATCGAGAAAAATTTCATATGACAACTACATTTGTGATATGAAATTTGGTTTTTGGTGACGGATATGCAATTCTATAGTTCATTTGGGGGAGGTGGGGAGATAGAGAGGCGCGGAAAAGGTTGTAAGACGTGTTAAGAATATAGTTGCGAACAAATGGTTTCACTTATTTGAGTGTAATTGATACACAATAAAGGTTTGTGTTGGACGGTTATGCAATAATGGACGTGGGTGTGAATGAGGGGTATCCTTGCATGATATTTGTGAGAATAAAATTATGAAATAATGTGATATTGTTTCTGGTGGTTGTTGGTTGAAGACAACTGTATGGATGGGGAAGTGGTTATGTGATAACTGTGAGACAAGAATCATTAGAAAGAAGAAAAGGGTTAGTTTTATTTTTTTTAAAAAGGTGGGGGGAATGGGTTTTAAAAAATAGAGGGAAAGTAAAAAAAGTGAAAAATAAAAAAATGAAGGTGTGAAAAGAATGAAAACCGAGAGATGAGACAAAAGGGGAAATAAAGCGTTGAATAAAGGTAGGGTTAAGCAAAATGAAAATTTTAGATAACTTAAATAAATATATGTAAATGAAGCGAAAAAGAAAAGGAAAAGGACAATGGAAGGGGTTAAGTGTTGAGGGGGAGGGGGAGGGGAGGAAGGGGTGTGAAAATGGAATGTAGTAGGGTGTGGAGGGGAATATGCGTATTGTATAAGTAGAATAGCGTGGAAGGAAAGCATTGTTGTGAATAGAGCGTAAAAAAACATAAAAAAACGAATAGTAAAATATTGTAATGTAAGTAAAATGATATAATGGTGGAAATATAAGTAAATAACTTATAAATAAATCTAAGTGAGCTCAATTAGAAGGAAATGTGTGGTCGTGTATAGTACAAGGGGAACCGCCGGTACGTCGTCGAAACTGCTTGTGTACTACTCGTCAGGAGCAAGATACAAAGCAGCGGATGTATGTAAACCCATCATAAGTCAACTGAGTTTGTTTGATATGCTGTTCTCTATCATGCCACGAGGGTCTTTTCTCTGGGTTCTGCTATTTTTGTTTGTTTGTTTGTTTGTTTGTTTGTTTGTTTGTCCTCAGCAAAAATCAACATTTGAGATGAGCGTTGTATGCAAAATATGTACAGGTAGATCAGCGGAAAGTTAAATTGGCTCCATCTGTAAATAAAGAGTTTATTTATTCTTCCGCTTAGGTACGGTGACATGTATCCAGCAACTTTCCCTGGCAAACTGATTGGTTCTGTATGTGCTTTGGCGGGTGTTGTTCTGTTAGCTCTACCAGTACCAATCATAGAGGAAAAGGTAACTTGTCTAATTAATGCACCACATATTCCCAGGGACGGATCCAGGATTATCTTCAGGAGGGGGGTGGGGGTTCACTTCGTGAAATAAATCTTCAAAGGTCTATTGATCACCAGTTAAAATATCTTTTTGGTATTCAAAAGGGAAGTACTAGATTTTTAGCGTTCTTTTTAGGTGCCAGTGACGTCATCGACTCAACTCATGGATTTACTCCATACATTTCTTTGTATTTTGCAATCAAAATATCTCCGTGTAATTTTTGTCAATTGAAGATCACTGGCCATGCAGTTAATCCTTGACACAACTGCAAGAAAACTCTTTGAAGCAAAATTATTAGAGCAGAAATGAATAGAATAATTCAATTCATAAAATACAAAGAAATGTATGGAGTAAATGGAGTCGATGCCATCACTGGCACCTAAAAAGAACGCTAATAAAACGCAGTCAAGGACTGCATGGGCTTCTGTTATTATTACGTACCGCTACAAAAGATACATGCAGGGAAAAAAAGTAGAGGGAAGATGAATGTAATTTTTGGTGTATGAAGGAATTGTTTTGTTGTTTTGATCATTTATGTTTGTTTTCTGAACTATGAATCGGAGCTTTTTCCTTAGCTTATTCATTCTAAATTTTCTACCCTTGTAGATGTATGATTTTGTATAGTGATATTCGAGATGGTTCTCTATCTCTTATTTTACGAGTCACTACACGTGAACATAAGCGAGAGTGTCTATATGGCTTTGAAGACATCGAGAAATAGTACAATTATCAATATGGTTCATTTATAAATGAATTGCTATTTACTCTATCAACATCTGTTTCAGAACCAAGGATAGTCCTTACTAATAATGATTGAATGAAAGATATTACACACTCATAGTTAATGAGAGATGTTTGTTTGGGCTGTTGATCATGTGATCTTAAAAGAAAATGACTTTTAGGAGAGGCTCCAATGACCGGCCCCGTTCGTACTCTTCCCCGAGCCGTTTCATGCATTCTTCACCATTCCGGGAAATAGTTAACCTGTTAACCGTAACATAATAAAGACCTTTTTTGACCTTTTTAAAGAATATCTGATTAGTCAATTTGTCTGTCAGCAGCTTAGTGTTTGCCTTTGTCCTTTTATTATCATGCATTGGTAATATTATATATCTCCGACATGCAAAAATATTACCCGCGAATATACCAGTTTATTCAACTTTTTATTTCACTATATATCTCAATTGTTTGCTGTAAAGACTTCTACAACGACGTTTTTGACGCAGTAACAAATCGTGTATTTTTTCGTTCATGTTTCAGATGTTTTATCCATTACGTGACCAAACGCATCAGGTCAAATAGAGCCTGCTTCTATGTATGTTCGTTTAGCAACATGTAGGATGAGAAATTCGTATTTAGTCCAGCTCATAGGAAATAGACTTTATTGCGAGGGATTGCGAGGGCTACCCAGTTTCAAGTACTCCATTTAGAGTTCGATATTTGGTCAAAATATTGGAGATGAACGGCTCAAATTAAATAACAGTCCATTCTGAAGCTCTTATATAAGTATATAGGTATATCTTGAGTTAAAAGCTCCACTTTACTTGTCTTAATGCCTGAAAGCTATTTTCAAAATAGTATAAAAACATTCTAAAGCACATGGAGAAGACATCTAACGTTGGATTTACGTTGTAATCAATAAATAATCGTAATTGTCGATAAGTAAACGAACACTCACGAAACCATTCGCGTTGTAATCAATAAATAATCGTAATTGTCGATAAGTAAACGAACACTCACGAAACCATTCGTGAAATTAGCGGAGTCGCTTTTCAGCCAATCCCAAGGCACTACGGACTACTGTGATGTTCGGAGATGTCGATTTTACGCCGAAACCTCTCCGAAAAACGGACTTACATTACATTACATTACATTACTTAAGCCCAAAAATCTATTACTTCCCTTTTGGATACCAAAAAGATATTTTAACTGGTGATCAATAGACTGTTGAAGATTTATAATTTCACGAAGTTTCTGCTAAATGAATTTCACCGATTTTTGATCAAAGTAGCACTTTAAAGAGACCGATCGCGCGAGGGCGTAGCGTATAGCCTGACTTGAATTTCAATAATAAAACAAGCTCGAGGATTTTAAAGGGGCTCCGGCATAATTCAAGTGAGTTTTGGCGAAATTTTTAACTCGCTCGCTTTACGTCAAAACTCGCTAAAACTCGCTTGAATTATACCGGAACAAGAGAAGATGAGGTAAGATTTACCTCATTTCCTCTTGACTTGGATTAGCGAACCACCTTAAGTTGTTTATAGACAGATCACACACTATTCTTTTGTTTCTAAGAGACTTTTAGAATCTACATTTTAAATGTATTATAAGTGTAGTGTCAAAAACATTTGCAGTACACTTTTCACGTGGCGAGTTTCAGCCATAGACGAAAAGATCTTCATGTTGTTCCGAGTAGAAAAGACTCGTGTAAACATAAAGGAATGCTTGTCCTGGTCTCCATGGAAACGTCTCACCGGAAACTGAAATGAATTTGTTCTGTAACGAAATCAGCCCGGGACAAAATCGTCCTCGTAAACGCACTCTAAAGTTTGAATTTGAAGCAAACTAAGATGAACTAAGGAGGGAAAGGGGAGGGCAGGACAGGGCTCATTAAGCACTGAATGTGTAGACGTAAAGCTTATGCTGCTTATTTGATAATCAATGATATTTTCTTTACTGCCGTTGCATCACGACCAGCAAATTACGAATTTTGGATTGAATTTGGGTTTTTCTGAACCGTCAATCAGTTTGGGGTCGGAGCTAATTTCAAATCAACCAATTGCTGAACGAGTTCATGTAAGCTCCACCCCCAAGAATGATGGACGGATCAGAAAAGACAGAAATCTTATCGACGTTTGAGCTAGGTCGAGAGGCACACGATTTTAGTTGTAATTAATTATTAACCAAATAATTCATTTTACAGTTAAACGAAAATGCCAGGAAATTGAATCGCAAGAAAGAGGATAAGGGCATCACCAAACTCACCAAAAGGCTGGCAACATCGATTATTAATCTTTCCAGACGAGTGATTTCCTCCCATGCCTCTCAATCAAGCATTAGTGCAGTCATGGGAAGTTGCAACGAAATTCAATCGGAGATGAAATCATCAAACGACAAATTATCGACTGATAAATCATCACACGACAAATTATCGACTGAGAACTCGTCGTCGGATGAAACACTCAAAGCAAATTCTTTTCATGAAATGAACGCACACATCCAGCCTGTCCAAGTGCACCGAAATTTCCCAAACAACAGAAATGTTAGCATCGAACCTCCTCTCCATATGCGCTTTGGATCGTACCGAGGCTCAGAGTTTAGTTTGAGTGACGAGGATTCTTGTGGCGAGAGAGTAGAGGTACAGGCGTTTATCGAGGACACTGGCAACGAAACATGTGATGTGGGACAAAGTGGTGTGGATTTTGAAGAATGTCTGCACTACAGTCAAGAAAATGGGTCGGTCATTGAAGGTGATGACCAAACAACAAACAGACACCCGTATTACCAGCAAGAATCGGCTTGAGTTTTCCAATTTCATGAACGGCGTTTCTTAGAGTACAAGCTAGCCTGCTGACAGAAGGTATTTTCGAGCAGAACCTTCAAAAAATTCCCTCTGTCAGCAAAGCAGGTGCAGGCCAACTATATCCGTGAAACAGACCAACATGTATCGATCAATTCTGGGTGAGGAATTTAGCCGGAATCTATCGGGGCTGGAAATCGATCCTATTCTGCTTTGTGGTAATTGTGTAAACTGCTAGACAGCTGGTACTTTATCTAAAAAATAGATTACATTTTTCCGTGCATTTGTTCTTTAATAGATGCACAGATGACCCAGTCAAAATATGTTGAGAACAAAAAGAAGTCATTCGACCAATAAAATTGAATCTGACCTTGAGCACTCCCCCCTCTCTCTCTTTTCATCAATGATCAGTGTTCTTCTCTACTAAATTAGAGACAAGTCAAAAACTCTCTCTTAGAAGACCGCGTAGAACTAAAACATGCTTGCTACTGTATGTTTCACGGATGTGTACAGAGTGGCTTCACATGCCAATGTCAAAGTTAATAAGACAAAACTCGGATAGGGCGCCGAAAATAAGATATTTCTAAGATACATAGGCCATAATTCAAAATAGGAATGTTCCTTTTGGCTATAATTTTACATATTGAAAAAATAATTCGCTATTTTGAAATATTTCTTAGTACTAATAGAGGTAAAAGGAGTGAGTGGAGACTAATGCGACTGATTTGCAGAGGCATTTTTAGAAGCAATACTAAACAAACAAACAAATCAATCACATGTCAATCAATCAAAGCACATACAAAATAACTAACTAACCAACACACTGTCCAATCAACCAAACGAACTGACGAAAAATCAAATTAACAACAAACTTGCCAACAAATTGACAAACAAATAGACAAACATAAACAACAAAAATAGACGGACACCAAGTCCTGATACCAAAATCTTTTTCAACTTTTGGAATTCAAATAAAGTAGCTTCAAATAAAGAAAATAATACTTTTGTTATAGTTATAGACAAATTTGACAAACGTGTTGCTATGTACGATTTCTATCCAATTCAAAACCTCTTGGAATAGTCATTTTCATTAAGAGTAGTGCAAAATGACTATTATCCTGTAGATGTGACGATGATAATTAAGTCCAATTTACATGACAATCTTCTCATGTCACGGCAACCTTTCTCTGGTCATGTGAAAACAATCGGTATTGTTTCGGATACGGTACCCCAATAATTTTTCTGTTTGCACGATAATAGTTAATGGTGCCGTGCCAAATTAAAAATGATGGACTCGCGTACCTATAGAATTAGGCGTACCGTGCCATGAAAAGGTTATCGTCTAAATTGGGCTATATAAGGGAGCCGTGCCAAAAATAATCTGTCCACGTGACAAGAGATGAATGGACATTTGTCCACGTGACAGATTAGAGATGCCGTGGCACGTTACCGTAAAATAATCTTAGGTAAAGGCTAGAATAGGTTACTAAAAATAAAAACGTCTAATTATATAAAAAAAAAACAAAGAACCCTTTGCTAAATAAAAGAACACAGTGCCTCATCGCACAAAATTTTCCCATTCTTGGGTTGCATGTGGCGTCACGGCAGCCATCTTGGATTAACTTCAACAAAAGATCTCTCATAAGCATCTCTTGTTTGTTCATCCAACATATGGCTACCGCTTTATTGTCTTCTGAATTCCCAAAGGAATGGATGACAAGAATTAAGAATCCCATCAATTTCTTGAACAATGAACACTGTAGTATTTCCTTGTGACATTAGTTTAATAAGTTTGAATTCGAATTTGTAATTCATTTTTTTAATTAAAATTTTATCCTTTATTTATTTCTAAAAAATAAAAGTTGCACCACAAGTACTAGGACTAAGACCCTTTTATTTGAAAAACAAATAAGTAACTGTAAGGTTGGGCACATCCAGTGTAACCAAGAGAACATTGGCAGCATGATATATGCTCTTAGTATACTTGATTTTTGGTCAATTCTCGCTATTTCGATGAGGGGGCAGTGTTCGAAAAATCAAGCAAAACGTCAAAACAACTTTAATAATGGCGACCTTTTTATTGGACATTATTAAAGACGTTCGCGGGCATTGTTCACGCGCACTTTTACTGTGCAGGCTAGCGCGCGCTCAACAAAATCCAAGATGGCGGCCGTAAAACAATATTTTTTCGATAATTTCTTTTTTTCTTTTTTTGAAGAAAAAATTGTTCAAGTTTGTAGGAAAAATTAAAATAATGGAAATTCAAGGTTGAAAAAAATTATTTGGATTGAAAAAGCGCAGAAAAAAAAAGGAAAAAGACAAAAAAGGAACCCACGAAACCCAGTCTCCACTCGGTTTTCAAGATGGCGAGCTTATTGCCGGATTTTGACGTGAAAAGCGTGAAATATTTCGAAAACTAAGCCCGTTGCCAACCTTTTTTTTTGTTTTGGAAATGAAGCTATTGACATTCTCTACAATATATGTCGAAACAAAAAAAAAACTGAACGTTGAGTTTTGAATGAGATCAAGTTTACCAAAAAAATCGAGATGTAAACGAGTTCGAAAATATATGACTGCAACGCGCCGATTTAAAAGCTCATAATTATCTCCGATAGTCTCTTTAAAGCACCAATTCATATCCAAAATGTCAAGCGACAATTGTAGTTGAGATCCATATCTTTTTCTAGCGATTTTTAATTTTGAAGTTCAATAAATGAGGTGTTATTGAGCAGTATCATGTTTCGCATAACGCGCGCGAATTTTTACAAAACATACCCTGCTTGTCAAGTGATTTACGAAAAAACGAAGCCCGTACCCCCCCTTTTTTATTAATAATTTTGAGCACCAATACAATGTAGTTTGCCCATGTGAAGTTTAAAACAAATCTGAACGTTAACTCCTTTACCCGCGAACGTCATTAAGGGGGTGTTTACATGACACTTGGATCATCCTAGCAGGCGAATCATCCTACCTGCTATACATTTACTGCATTCTGTTTACATGGAAATTTGTGACTTCACTTCGGGTACTAGGATCATCCTACTGAACGGAATGCAGTAAATGTATAGCAGGTAGAATGATTCGCCTGCTAGGATGATCCTAGTGTTATGTAAACACCCCCTAAAACAAAGATCATTCTATAGTGATTTCTTAGAGCAACATGATCTTGCAAAGCATGTGCTCGGAAACTAAATAGTTGTCCACGCTTTTCAATATTAATATAATCGATTAAACAGCGATTATTAGTGGGTTGCATGTGACGTCACGGCAGCCATCTTGAATGACTCTTCAACAAAAGATTTGTCATTAGTGTCTTTATTCGTTCTTCGTTCTTCGTTTTTTTTTTTTGCTTGTTTTTTTTGTTTTTGTTTTTTTGTTTGGTTTTTGGGGGTTTTGTTTGTTTGTTTGTTTGTTTGTTTGTTTGTTTGTTTGCTTGCTTGATTGCTTGTTTGTTTGCTTGTTTGTTTGTTTGTTTGTTTGTTTGTTTGTTTGTTTGTTTGTTTGTTTGTCTGTCTGTCTGTTTGTTTGTTTGTTTGTTTTTATCTTTTTATTCTCGTCAAAATAATTGAATCCCAGTAATACGGTTTTCACTTATTAATGACTCAAAAAACGCGATGACTTTTCCGCCCTCTAAATGCTAGAAATTCTCCTTTTCATCAAGATTGTTTCAAATATCAAAATTCCAAGAAAATAGCTCGAATTAGCGTATAAAGACAAGTTTACTCCAAAAGGAATCCTGTGTTGCTGAGTCTAAAATGTAATCTCACTTGGAGTTGATTACAGCAGGATATCAGTTCATTTACAAAACAAAGCTACTACAATCTAAACGATAATCAAATCTTAGGATCAGAGAATTTCATCAAAACCGGTATCTAAGATGGTTTCCATGACGACGGTTTTGTTATCGTAAAATATATGTACTCAGGTCAACAGTTTGTCAGATTTGCATTTTTAAGTCGGCACTACAGCGCGACAAAGATAAATCATGCTGTTGATTTTATTGGTCAATATTTAGAAAATCAAATAAAGATGCCGCCAAATGCTCTCAGTTCAGATTTGTTTAATTTTGTATTTATATATTAGCTTTTTTTGCCTGATTCACAGTCCTTCGTCAGTGTGAATGACTGCATAGCTAGATGAGCTGTTAAATACGACTCTCAACCTGACCGAGATTTTCAGTCAATTTTCAACAAAAAGATTTCACGATTATAGTGAAAAAAAGTGTTGTTGAAGACTGGGTAAGTGGTATTTGATTTTCGAGTAAGATGTGTGCATTAGGTTGTTATCTATCATTATTTTATGATTTATTTTCCGTCTGCATGGTTTAGATTGTTCGGATTGTCATCCATCCATTTGCAGAACTGGTTATACGAGGAGAGTTGTCCCTAGTAGCCAGGATAACTCTTCTGTTTTAGCGTCCCCAGGGAAAAGAAAACAAAAGAGTTATCCTAGCTACCAGGGACAACTCGTTTTCATGTAATCAACACCTTATTTCTCTGCCTTTTTCACGAAGCCATTTTTTTTTCTCACTTGATCATTTTGTACTTGTGTTTTATTCTACTGAAGGACTTTCTTTTTACACAATGTCATGCATGACAATCGCAATGTCATTATCACCGTCATTTTCTCAAATGTTGTTCAAATTACTAAGCAATTGATGAAAATATCTTTTTTTTAGAATTATATTTAATGATATTAACATGGAGAGCAATTTGTCGATCGTGATATCACAATCACGGCACACGTATCGACCTGGATAGTAAAACATTTTAAAGGCAAAATCAGCCATATATTACTCATACTGATTGCCTCCGGCCCATTAGGACGTATCGCCTTGACTTTGACTTTATATATCCTCGCTTTTTAATATCACGTTACTAAGTAATTACCCTATTTCGATCGTCCTCGTTTTTCAACATAGTACTGTCTCATATTTTCTAACAAAAAATAAAAACAATTAAGTATAGTGAGCTATTTTTCAGCTTTTTCAAATGCTAAATACTTTTCAATATACAATGTACACATTGTATGTGATGAAACAGCTCCGGAAAAACCAAAATGACAATTATTCTATCGTAGAATACCAGTTGTTTGAGAAAACAGAGTGCAGATCGACATGATGTTACCGACTGACGGATCTACCTGGCATTCCCCCTTGATAGATATATTAGAAAATGGCGAAAGATTTATGGTGTTAAGCACTGTTGAAATAACCTCTTGGGATCGTTTGCCCCCAGCAAATCGCAAATGAAGCATTTTTACGACGTCGCTAGAGAAAGCGGAGCAACAAAATAGAAGCTTAATCTAGGAAAAATGACACACTGGGGGAGGCAAGGGAAACCCTTGCCCCCAGCAAATCACAAATGAAGTATTTTTTCGATATCGCAAGAGAAAGCGGAGCAACAAAATAAAGGCTTAAACTAAGCTAAATGGCACACTGTGGGAGACAAGGAAACCCTCCATTGAATGGGACATTAAAGTTAAATGCCTTTTATATATACCTTTTAAAACATCCATTTTGAAGGTTGACTTTTGCTGTCAAAATTTTTGGGAGTAAATCAGGCTTAGGCCTGGGATTTTTACATTCAGCCAATGGCAGTTTCGCTGCCTAATTAATCTTAAACCAAAATCTAAATTAAATTATGATTTTCGGAAAAAAGTCTGAAATCGAAAAAACCTGTGATAACAAAAGAAGTGATTATACATGATATTTCTTTTGTTTCTAAGGTAAACAAGGGAAAAGTTCTAAAAATGTGCGAGGCAACGTCTTAATTTTGGTGAGTATATGAAATACTATATCTCAAGATAAGAAACATGCTTAGCTCAAATAAGTCGAGTTGTGCTTCAACTGTTGATAGTGATACTAGGCGATCGTTGACAAAGGCATAATAAACCTTGGGAAATTAAACAGAAATTAATAAAATTTATCAGCGAAAACACATTAAAGTTTCTTTTTTAAAACTGAACGAAAACAAACTTTTTTGTCCCCGAAGTGTACAAAGTACATTTATACACAAAGCTAGCAAATTTCTGTTGTTTTATCAGAAAGAAATGATTTCTTATTCACCAGCAGATATAATGTTAAAGTGCACGAATGAAATTCTCTGGGAACTTGAACAGCTAGATAAACATTCTATATTTGAAATACAATTTCATACGAGACTTAGATTCACTGTAGTTTTGATTAGCTTTCAAGGATGAATTCTATGCAGCGTATTGACACACTGGAGATTTCATTTGAAGGTTACGCTAAAAAGAAAATGACAGCTTAACGTCAACTTTTGTGACACTTGTCAAGCGATGTAATAACAGATGAAATGATAAATTCATTTGGTTGTACAATTTTTTTGTAGAACCATTTTTACTGGGCGAAGCTACAAAACACATTATTGTAAATTGTTAGGAATGTTAGGTTAAGTATCATTCCAAAACTTCACTACAAAGTTAAGATCACATATTTCCTTTATTTCGTAGTTGTGAATAAGCAAATATACAAGATTTGTTTAGTAAATTGAGGCAGGTTTAGAGATATTCTAAATGCAAGCATACTTGCGCGACAACGATACGATGTAGCCAAATTACATGTTTTGCCTTAATTCATTACATAAGCATAATTCTAATTTGACAAAGGTATATAAATAGTCTAGAGAATGAAACTATATCTACTTAGAAAGTGTATCAATCTTCGTTGGTTTTTCTCATTTTATCAACGTTTTCTAATCCACAGGTTGCTAATCTAAACTGTTCATGGCGTCATTAAATGAGTATCCTCGCTTGATGAGAGAGCTTTTCCTAAGATACACTCCGACAAAAGTCATCGAATCTCTTCTCCTCATTCTAATGATTTTACTGGCTCTACTGGGGAATGGTTTGGTGTGCTATGTTGTGACTAAACAACGCCGACTTCGAACGCCATCAAACATGTTTGTACTAAACCTTGCCGTCTCTGATATACTTATGGCCGTTCTGTGTATGCCTTTATCGCTTGGTGTTCTAGTCACAGGGGAGTGGCAATATGGTGAGGCGCTCTGTGATATTCAAGGATTTCTCATATTCTCTTTTGGGATTGTATCAGAGGTGAGAGAATGTTTACTTTTACAATGTTCGTTTAGCTAACCTGAGTAGATAAATTTACCTAAAATGTTAAGTTTATTTATGGTCGTTTGTTCAACATGTGGATTGGTCAGTAAAGTTTCGTCGAGTAATAGAAGGAAAGAAAGAAAGCTAGAGAAAAAGAAAACAAGAAAGAAAAAAAGGAAAGAAAGAAAGAAAGAGAGATAGAGAGAAAGAAAGAAAGAAAACAAGAAAATAAGAAAGAAAAAAGAAAAAGAAAGGAAGAAAGCTAGAAGCAAGCTAAAAAGCAAGCAAGCAAGCAAGCAAGCAAGCAAGCAAGCAAGCAAGCAAGCAAGCAAGCAAGCAAGCAAGCAAGCAAGCAAGCAAGCAAGCATGCGTGCAAGTAAAGATAAAAGAATACGGATCTAATATTCCCTCCTTAATGCCCCCAATTCTGCTCATTATTATTTTTTGGTTGCAGGCCACAATGTGTGCAATCGCTGTCAACCGCTTTTTTGCCATCTCAAGACCATTTTTATTCACGTCATTTTTTGCACCACATCATATCCGCACTATGATTGTGTTTCTATGGTTACTGCCGTTCCTAGCAACAGTACCTCCCCTGGCAGGATGGGGTTACTACGCATTCCAGCCAGGCAAAGCCCTCTGCATATATCCCTTTAATGTCAATATAATCTATACAGTATTGGTAGAGGTTCTCTTCATTTTCATTCCTACCAATGTAATTGTTGTGTGTTATAAAAAGTGTCATACATCTATGAAGCAAAACAATAGACGCGTAGCGGATATGACGTCAGGAACAGGAGGTCAAGTGGTGATTCAAAGGCGTGCACAGGAATCCCGTGCGACAAGAACTATGATGACCGCTACAGGAGCGTACATGTTCTGTTGGGTACCCGTGGCTATTATTGACTTCGCTGACGTTTTTACAGGTTAGTTAATACACAGGATTTGAAGTGTTACCACGCTTTAGCGAAAATACATTATAATTAAGGAATATAAAACGCGCGCGCATGTCTCTGTACTGTGATATAAACACGATCGAAGATGTAGAGCAAGAGAAAAGCACGCTCTTGCTTTTCGAGTGCTCTACATCTTCCAGAGTGTTTATATCACAGTACAGAGACATAAGCGATCGTTTTATACTGCTTTTATAAAATATTTTCGACGTTTTTTGAGCGAGCCCTGTCTCTGTCCTCTGATATAAACATGGTAGCCAGCCAATCAGCGCGCGCGTTATATCTCAAATATTTTATAAACTATAATCTGAACCATTGGTGATTAAAGTACAAATAGACAGATGACGTCAGATTACTCGTGCTCAAATTCTATGAAATATTTTAACAAATGTTGCATACCTGTTTCAAAATACTTAGACGGCCGAATATCTGAATTCGAAACTTAATAATATACATGAAAGAATTTCTCGATGCTGATTGGCTAAGTTAAGAGCAGTGCTGTTCCAAGGAAATTTAGTGCAGAAACAAGGAAATTTAGTGCAAACCGAGAAAAAAGTTTTCAAAAACAGCGTCAAAATCAAAATAGTTTTAGTTCTGCTGTTGTTCATATTACAGTATCTAGCATCAAAACTATGCACAATCTTATCACAAAAGAACGATTTTGATGGCCAAAAAAAGCCTAAAGGCTCGTGCAATTTCGAACTCGAAATCATATGATTTCCTATATACCAATCTTAATCTGGATCTGAATCTGAATCTAAGACCAAATAGAGTTGTGATAATGACTTTTTATCTTTAAATATGCGTAATACAATCCTCATACTCTTATCACTTTATACTGTAATTCATTCCAAGTTCGTACCAACTATTTCCTCCGTCTTGCTCAGGTCAGATTCAGATCGCTGACCGTCCAGGTTTTTTGAAACAGGTATATAATCAAATCGATACCATTTCTCCGTGCGTTTGTAGTCTTATTGCTCCAAAGAACAGATCTACAGTTTGTGAGAATAGGTTACTCCACTCGACGTCGTCTCGTGGTGTACTTCTTCGATCTCACCATATTTTGACGTCATTTATGTATCTATTAGAGTATAGAAGCACAAAACATGTTATCTATTAGTGAACTAACCATTTTGTTTTTGAGATTAGTACGCATCCAGCCAGATGCTTTTTCTTTGATTAATCATCCTTTGAACCCCACATAGTCAAATATCGCTGGTAACAGATCTATTCATTATGGACCAATTGGTTTCCATTTAAGTGACAGTTCTTTCAGTGTTGAAATGATGTTCGATGCATGAATAGGACTTTTTGCGCTGAGCAACATTTGAGCACTTTTTCGACTTTGGAGCGCTCTTTTGCATTTTGAGATCACTTGAGCACTTTTTCACATTGGGGTGGCAATATTTCCTAGATTTCGAGCAATTGTTTTCTTAAAAACTATTTTAGATAAAACTGTGCGCTATTTACAACTTCTTTTGTGGTCATGCTGGAAAATCTCTTTTTGGGTAATCCTTTCCAAACATTGCATACTTTTTAAGCCTACATTTACACTAAATGAAAGGTTTCCGGATATAACCAATCCGGAACATTTTAGTTGCTGAATTGTTTACCTGTTTACAAACGAAAGTACGAATTCCAAAACCAAATAGAACCGCGGTTTGGCCAGGTGTCTCCGGCGATTTTGAATCCGATAAAAAGCGGCAACTTTGTATCCGAAAATCCTTGAATCCGACACAATATGCTGTATAAAAGACTAGTATACTTTCAAAATGGCAGAAAACAGAATATCTTTAAACGCCTTGCAAATCCAGAAACTTTTCGTCTCGTGTAAACGTAGTCTAAATCACCACTTATCTAATTATCTATAAGAACATGTGCATTAATTAGCATTACATCTTTTCTAGGTGGTGGCAATCTTCCTCGTCAAGTTTACATGTTAAACGCTTTCCTGATCTACTTATCCAGTACCATCAATCCTTTTATTTACTGGCTGATGAATAAAGACTTTAAGCGAGCCTTTAAAGATGTGCTACCTTGCTATGGAATCCAGGAAGGAAGTGAAGCATCGACTGGCGCCACAAACACCAGAAGAGAAGATGGACCTACTGAGCTAACAGTTAGAAGCTGACATTACTACATAATTGTATTTATATACATTCTTACATAACCGTTTTACATTTTATAGTCGCTCTAAAATATTTGAAAAATAACACGCGCAATAACTGTCGATCTACCATGTTTAAATCGGTGGACAGAGACATGCATGGCTAAAAATATCATAAAAGCAATACAAAACTTAATTCTCTGTACTTGAACTACTCTCTGTACTTCTCGGCTGTCCAACCGTGTTTATATCACAGTACAGAGACATGCGCGCTTGCGTTTTATATCCCTTGACCATTAAGGTGAAAATATTCATAATCTTGTACATTGGTAGGTGACTTGTATATCAGTTTGAAATAGCCACACCGTTACAATAATCGAGAGGTTTAGTAACACAGGGAAACATTTCATGCACCTTCACAAAAGTCAATACAGGACTAATGCTTTAAGTCCGTAAAGGTCTAACTATTTTCAGATACAATTTCAAAGGCACCACCTTCTTGATTTCCATATGATTGCTTAGGCTATCATTGCAGAAAACTGTGTCCAGCGATCGCGGTGATCAAAGCTTACCAATACAACTGCTGAGATAGAACATAGTCCGTCTCTGCGATTGCTAGCTAATGTGGTCTCCTTATGGTCGTTGTGAGCGCTGAACACATTTTTCTGCATTTTTCTGCGATCATATGGAAATAAAGTTTCATCACAGCTCTAGCTCCATTTACACAAGAACCTTCTTATGGTACGGCAACTCTGATCACGCGGACCAATTATTTTGGGTACGTCACCCCTAGCATGTAGAGAAACCCAGGACTACAACCATACGTCACCCCTAGCATACAGAAGAACCCAGGACTACAACCATTCGCGTACCAACAAAAACTACAGCTGTCTTGTCAAAAATAAGTTATCGTGTAAATAGGACAATAACATGACTTTTGGAGGACATATTGTTTATTTGTGGCCCGAGTAGCTTCATTTGCGTCCGAGCGCAGCCAGCTCATCAATATACTAGGCTGTCGCGCGATGCCTTCTCAGCCAATCAGCAACAGGGCCGCTGAACGGCGCGTCTTCAAGAGGGCAGTTTGGTATTTGGCCTAGTATATTGATGATAATGGGGATTCAGCAGTATTCGTCTGGCTAATGCTAGACCAGCTGTTTTTCAAACAACTGAGCAACCGGAGGGCGCCTATTTCTGTTTAAGAATGAAACCAGTTAGGTCTGTAACGGCTTGGCTGCATTTGTTTATACCTAGAGCGGAGAGGAGCGGTTTAGGGAGGAGGGAGAAATAGCCCCAGAAAAGTAGGGAGGAGGGAGAAAAGAGGCAGAAAAATCGGTTTGGGAGGAGGGAGGAAAACAATTATGAGATGCAGTGAAGGAGAAATGGCTGAAAAAAGTAGGTAGGAGGGAGAAATAAGCTCAAAAAGTAGGGAGGAGAGAGATTTAGACTCCTGTTCCTCTCCGCTCTACCTACGTTTTTAATATAATGTTGTTTAATATTCATACTTCGTGCAAAATATAACATTCTGGGGGCTGACTGGCTCATTAGCGTGCTGTAATGGCCTATACCAACAAGATTTTGATGTGAGTCTGTTATAAGCTACCAACCCCCTCCCCCAATGGTGAAAACTCCGCCTATTTGATGTGTAACCTTGTGAACATAGTTTCTATTGACGGTAATCTATAGACGACTTTCAAAAATGGCGGGCTCATTGTTCACGATAACGAGGTTAGAAAGGCCTCCAAAATCAACATCGCATCAAATGATTCTAAATATATAAAAATTATCCTGTAAAATGCACATAAAATAGGTATTTCAAAAGGAAAAGGAACACATCGTCTTTGATAGCAATAGAAGTGCTGCCACGCTTATTTTCTGGTAACAAGGCCTTTGTGGCCTCGTTCTCATGTACTAGGCCGCCATTTATGAAAGTCGTCTATCCCAGCCCCCAGTCAAGACTTTGCCGTCTGACGCATTGCGCGTAATTTATGCAAACGGAGGTAACGTATATGATGTATTCAGGGCAACGCTTTTGACAACGATTGTTTTTTATACCTTGTATATACACTCTGTAATAAAGAATGGTGATACATTGTGAATCCTTTATTACTGGTCTGTTACCATCGATATTTTAAGGATGTTTGGAATGAAGCTTTTGAAACAAATTATAGGAACGTAACTGTATATACATCTCTTTTTCCCCTCTTTTACTTTGATGAAAGGTTAAGCTCGAATTGTCAGTAAGGTGTTATATATAAGCACTTTTTATATAAGAGTTAATTACCAAGAACCGAGGCTTTTGCCATATACATCTAAGCCTGATCTCCAAATGTAGATGACCTAAGGAGAGGGCAATATCTTTATAAAGCCCTCGTATGAGGGCAATATCTGGATACAACCCTTGATGAATTCATAGAATGACTAGGAAGTACGGGATATAATGCTCTAAAAATAACAAAGAAAACCGACCCAATAATATATAATAAAGAAAGTTACAGATTTCCATTCATTCATTACTGTATATGTTTATACATCGACCTAGTCCAAACTAGTTCACTCACTAGTAGCCTTTGAGAAGTTTGATAGGTCAATAAACTCCAGTAGTTCTGGACAATGTTGAGATGGAATCCATGGCACAAAGGACCCCTTTACTCACCCATAACACCTTCCTGGTTACCCTAGAAACGGCAACTTTTAAAGGGGAGGAAGGGGACTGCAAAACACAGGCAAAAAGTTAGATGACCCAAAAATGTCCAGAATGTTATCGTGCCAAATACTCTTGGCATTGTAGTCTGCTCGCTAGTTTCCTTTCCGAACATTTGTAACATGTTTTGCAAAATTGCCAAAAGACTCGACCGACCAAGCAATAAAAATACTAGGCTTCAATGGCCGCGTTTTAATTTCCATTTATTTGAATACGTACGTTGCATAGTCTATCGTACGTTGTCATGTTACCAATCAACCACTAATGGAAGAACATGCACTTTAGCTTGAACAAATGAAGCAGAACAATATGTATTTACCCTCGTAAAGGCATCTGTACGTTATGTCAACATGTCGGATCACTTTTTATTAAAATGTCTAAGTAATTGTTTCATATATCTTGGTATACGGTCATTATTTATCTCAAATCATTTTATTCTAAAGCGAATTAAAACTAATTCCTATATATATATATCCTTTTTAAACCATAGGTTTAGCGAATATATTGTCTCTCCCCCTCCCCTCCCCCCCCAAAAAAAAATCGAGGGATAAATTGATGGGGAGAAGGTCAATAAAACCTGCAGTAACCGAAAGACATTCTGAGACTAAGTCGCAAGTTCAGAAAAAAACTGAACAATGGAGATACTTGACGACCAAAACAACGTCACAGTCGAAGTAAGCGGCCTAAAAATTTACGTTTTTGTGGTTACAGGCTTGGTTACAAGCCGTAACCTCTATGTCATCGAGTGTGTAAGCGTGTGTGTAATTCGGGTTTGCCGAAGTTGACACGAAGTGATGTATTCGGCAGGCATTCGGAATTGACTCGAGGTTTACTTAGTCAGTTTTAGTTAATTTTAATGACTGAAATATAATTCACTCCAAGAAATATCGTCTTTTCATTATCCATTATTGCTCTTCTTATATAAATCTCTTCATCTACGTGAACTGTGTTGCACATTTTTCGATAAATATGGCATTTACGACGATCTCCCGAAAGAGACAGGAAACCCAGCGCTAGTTGTTTGATTTTGTGATGTAGTCAGTTAAGAAATATTTGCCATTTGCCATAGTCAGTAGTTGCGATTATTATATGAATATTTCTGCTTGAGTGAAAGTTTTTGCAAGTTTTTTTTATAAACATTGGGTTTACGAAGACTGAACGAACTGAGAGCACCCGTGCAAGCATGGGCATTTAAGCTTACTAACCGATTGAGAGCTTGATTACACGGTGAGTTTATACCGCTTTGAATGAAATAATCTTGTGCTATTTTGCCTACACAGCCAGATGTAGTTTTCAGCGATGTACACAAGCTCTTTTCGATTTATGGTTTTGCAGATCTCTGTAATGCTTGTTGAGAATTTCGGCGACCGTTTGTAGTTTGGATCACGGCGTTCGTCGATCTCACTGACGATTGTTGGTTTTATATTACGCTATAGCTAGTTAGCATTTTAAGATACAAAAGTTTCCTATATTTCTTTGCATTCCTGCCATTAATTTCACTGTTGATTAGGTTTGAAACCTCGGCGTGTTTACTCTTAGGTTTTAATAAGTCTGGGTGAGTAAACTGGGTTTTATTCAATAAAATATTTTTAAAATTAAAATAAAAATTTATCTTTCTTGAATGGAGCCTTTGTGTGTCCTTGGGGATGTCTATATAGTGTTTTGGAAACTTTTGCTACCTCTCGATTGAGGCGTACTGCATGACGTTGTTTTAGCGGAGCTCCCGCGCGGGCCGAAGGCCCGCGCGAGCGGAGCACCATACCTAAGAAAAAATGGTAACCCATCGAGTTGATTTTTCATGGCTTGAGTATAGTCACTTCCGTCCGTCCGTCCGTGCCATCGCGATGCTGATTGGCTGATTGATTTTTGGCGCCAACTTGACGCGCGCTGACACTTTGAAAACTGAAAATTTACAAGTTTCCCTGCAGTTTTAAATTGCAAAACTTAAAAAGATTATTCTCGAAACCTCGTAAAAATTTAGAGATTTTCATGATCATTAATCTGTGCCAATTTTGACGGGTTGAAGCGAAAACAACGTACCTTTGAATTTTTTTTCGAGCCCGGTGTCGTTTCAAAAGCTGCTCGAAAGACGAGAGAACATGCTCGAGAGACGAGAGGACACAGAGAGCATTTTCAAAGTTGGACAGCTTTTTACTTAGTTGGATTTGTAGCTTCAAAAAACTTCTCATAATGAATCAGTCATTGAGGATCGTGTATTCTTCGTTTCGTGAAGTCTATGCCTTCAGTAAAGCTGCTTAAAAATCTCAGTCAGTAGTTGGAAATCAAGAATCGTCTGCATTGAACATGAAACGAGGACTATGCTTAGCTTCTAAAGACAACAAGGAAGGCACTTCAAGGTAAAGACCCTGGCCAAAAGATGATGTCAAAAAGTCTCTTGTACCTATACTGATCATGATTTGATCATTTATCTTTTATTTGGGATTGATGACTTATAAAAATATACGTTTATGCACGCTGAACTATGGCCAAGTTTAAACAAACACTCAAGTACAGGCATGACAATGACATTTTGTTTTACGGTGAACGTTTTGCACTACTTTTAAAAATAAAATTAGCAAAAAATTGATTTTGAACTTATTTCAACCCCACTAATGTGTATAAAATACAGCTCAAGTTTGGGTCTGTAATTTAATCAAAAAATTGACAGGAAAAAAAGAAGGAATTTTGCATGCAAACTAGAGCTGTTTTACCATAAGCTTAAGCATGAAGTTTCTCAATGAGCCCTATGAGACCTTAAATGCAAATTGAAAATGCTTAATTTCTTGTTATTTATTTCAAGTAGCTGTTCTTATAATCACTTTAAGCTTAAATCGTATTATCAGTGTAATCTGGAAGAGACAAGTATTGTGCCATTCTATTCTACATTAAAAAACAAAGCAAAACAACAACAACACTGAACCAGAAAAAAACAAGATGTCACAATATAGTGAAGACAGACAAATTAAGATATGTTGTTCTGTAATATCCAGGATGTTGAGAAGGTTTAATTACTTGTATCAAATATCTAAAAAAGGTTTTGGAGATTTTTGCTTTCTATTTCTGAAAATTATGAACCACTACAAAGTCAATTTAAATTATGAAATCTGACAGTGAATCTGAATATTAAAATTTACTGTAATATTAAGGTCACTGAGTTTACAAGCCCATACAATATATAAACCAAAACCACAACTTATTTTAAAAATGCTTTTTAAAATAATCTTCATTTCAAATTTTTAAATTACCACAGGAAGCCACAGAATATTAAAATTGAAATTGGAGCTCTGCTTTTAGGTAGTAGTTGTTTTGAGTTGTTTTACAATTTCATCTAAAGTCATGATTAGTGTAACCTGGAAGAGAGAATTCTTGTTTCGTGTAAAGACAACTATTTATCTGTGTCATTCTATTCTACATAGTACAAAAACAAGATGTCACAATACTGTCAAGACAGAAAAATCTAAATATAATATTCTGCAATGTCTAATTGTTTAATTGAGGGATGTTGAAATCAGGTTCAGTATTTATGTGAATGAAATTAGTTTGAGTGAGGGATTTTTGCATTCTATTTCTGAGAATTATGAACCACCACTACTACAAAGTCAATTATAAAATCTGACTGAATCTGAATAAATATCACTGTGGTGACTATATGGCTTGAAAGCCATATAATTCTCAGGAGACTGAAGGGCAATAGTTTTTTCAAACCCTAAAGCAAATGCTATAAAGCTTGATCTATAAATATCTTTATTTCAACTTTTACAACAAAATGCAATCTTTGTTTGCCTATTACCACAGGAAGCCCAATTCATTTGAATCAAAAACGTCAAAAACAAAGTATTCAAAATTATTATTTATTTTTAAAAATGGGAGCTCCGCTATTAGGTAGTACCTAATTTTTATATTAGCGGAGCTCCCGCGCGGGCCGAAGGCCCGCGCGAGCGGAGCACCATACCTAAGAAAAAATGGTAACCCATCGAGTTGATTTTTCATGGACACACAGGGAGCCCAACGGCTGTACGTCCGTCCGTACATACATACATACGTCCGTACGTCCGTGTACATCGCGATGCTGATTGGCTGATTGCTTTTTGGCGCCAACTTGACGCGCGCTGACACTTTGAAAACTGAAAATTTACAAGTTTCCTTGCAGTTTTAACTTGCAAAGCTTAAAAATAGTATTCTCGAAACCTCGTAAAAATTTAGCGATTTTGATGAACATTAATCTGTGCCAATCTTGACAGGTTAAAGCGAAAAAAACCGTACGTTTGAATTTTTTTCGAGCCTGGTGTCGTTTCAAAAACTGCTCGAAAGACGAAAGACACAGAGGATATTTTCAAAGTTGAACGACTTTTTAGTTGGATTCGTAGTTTAAAAAAATTCCTCATAATGAATAAGTCATTGAGGATCGTGTATTCTTCGTTTCGTGAAGATGCCTTCAGTAAAGCTGCTTAAAAATCTAGCCAAAGTTGGAAATAAATCAAGAATCGTCTGCATTGAGCGTGAAACAAGGACCAGTATGCTTCGAAAAGACAACAAGGAAAGCACTTCAAGGTAAAGACCCTGGCCAGAAAATGATATCAAAAAGTCTCTTGTACCTATATTTGATCTTTATCTTTGATTTGGGATTGATGACTTAAAAAAAAACTTTTATGCACGTTGAACTGTGGCCAAGTTTAAAGAAACACTCGATCAAGCCTTACATGAAATGTACAACGACATTTTGTTTTACGGTGAACTTTTTGCACTAGAGCTCTAGTTCTAATAATAATAAAATTAGTAAAAAAAATTGATTTTGAACTTATTTCAACCCCACTAATGTGTAAATACAGCTCAAGTTTTGGTCTGGAATTTAATGAAACAATTGACAGGAAAAAAAGAAGAAGGAATTTTGCCATGCAAACTAGAATTGTTTTACTTTATTCATCTGGATGAAGTTGCTCAGTGAGCCCTGTTAAGCCTTAAATACAGACTGAAAATGCTTAATTCCTTGTTTTCTTGTTATTTCAATTAGCTGTTTTTATAATCACTTTAAATTGTATTATCAGTGTAATCTGGAAGAGAAAAGTGGGAGACAAGTATTCGCCTAGCTAGTGTGTCATTCTTTTCTACATTAAATAACAAAACAAAATAACAACAACAACCACAAAAAACAAGATGTCACAAATATAGTGAAGACAGACAAATCAATATATGTTGTTCTGTAATATTCAGGATGTCGAAAAGGTTTAATTACTTGTATCAATTTAAAAAAATGTTTTTGAGATTTTGCTTTCTATTTCTGAAAATTATGAACCCTTACAAAGTCAGTTATGAAATCTGACAGTGAATCTGAATATTAAAATTTACTGTAACAAAGGTCATTGAGCATACAAGCCCATACAATATACAAACCAAAACCAAAACTTATTTTAAAAATGCTTTTTAAATAATCTTCATTTCAACTTTTTCAATTACCACAGGAAGCCCAATTCATTTGAATCAAGAACATAAAAAAATTAAAATTGAAATTGGATCTTTGCTTTTAGGTAGTAGTTGTTTTGAGTTGTTTTACAATTTCATCTAAAGTCATAATTAGTGTAACCTGGAAGAGAGAATTCTTGTTTCGTGTAAAGACAACTATTTATCAGTGTCATTCTACTCTACATAATACAAAAAAAAAAAACCAAGATGCCACAATACTGTCAAGACAGAAAAATCTAAATATAATTTTCTGCAATGTCTAATTGTTTAATTGAAGGATGTTGAATTAGGTTCAGTATTCATGTGAATGAAATCAGTTTGAGGGATTTTTGCATCCTATTTCTGAGAATTATGAAGCACTACTACTAAGTCAATTATAAAATCTGACACAAATATCTGAATAAATATCACTATGGTCACTGAGTTGAAAGCCTTATAATTCTCAGGAGACTGAAGGGCAAGAAATAAAGCTTGATCTATAGTCTTTATTTCAACTTTTACAACAAAATGCAATCTTTGTTTGCCTATTACCACAGCAAGCCCAATTAATTTGAATCAAAAACGTCAAAATAAAACAAAGTATTTAAAATTATTATTATATTTAAATGGGAGCTCCGCTATTAGGTAGTACCTAATTTTTATATTAGTTGTTTTAAAATGTGAAATGTCACGGTGGCGTCACGCAAGGTGTGCAGAATCCCCATGAAAGCTTGAAATTTTGATTTTGACACTTGCATGTGTGTGCTTTTGCTTCAATGTTTATTTTTCATGAACTGTATTTTTAAAATTACTTCAAATTAAATTTATTTGAATAATTTCGTAATCTTAGAGCAATTAAGTGCAATCACTCTACTTCTTTCATGGTTTTAGTCATTACATATTTCTACAGTTTATCTTTTCTCTCAACTTGTTGTTTTTGATTATTTTACCTGTAACCACATGTCCTCTTAGAGGGCTTTTATTATAATTTATTTGGGATATTTTGCAATGCTTCAATGGCCATGAAATGTGTAGGATTAAGAAACAGCTTGGTGAAAACGCTGATACTGAAGTTAAAAAAAAATTCATCGAGGAAATCTTAGGTTTTCTAGCTTTTTAGAAAGATAAGTGAAATGACAAACAAAAGAAGAAAAGGCGCAGCTCTATCAACTTGACCTAAATTTGTATTTCTCAAATTTGCGCAAAGCAATTTTGTTCTATTTCTCCAGACGAACAATTAAAGAATATATCGACAATATGAGCTCTAAAGAAGCTGTTTCTGAGTCCTTTAAGTAAGATTTTTGGCCAAGTGAACTAAATGCTTGGAATTATTTACTTTTTTGGTGCGTAAAAGTTCAAGCGCGTTTTATTCAAAAAGCTTCCATAGAAATCTTTTAAACATAGTAACAGCGGAGAACATTCTATAGATTCTATGAACCAATGAACATGGTTTTGTACCAAGCTTTATTTGTCTAAAAATTTCATTAAAACAGCAATGTCGTCATTATAAATTATTGGTAGCTCCGATCATAATGATTTAAGCGTCAAAAGAAACTTGAAACTATCGCTAGACTTGCAATGATTTTTTTTTTGAAATTAGGTATTTTGCCACGACGCATTTTGCGATCAAACAGCGGAGGTGCGCCTCAAACAAAACCCAGTCGAGCCACCTTAAACTAGTTTTTCTAAATAGGCAATGTGCGCAAGAGCTTGCAAAGCACTCTGGGAGTTGCAGTCCAGCAAATATCTAACAACGATTTCTAGTGACCTACAAGCATTTTGTAACATTTTAATTTTCTTGTCCTAAAATACTTGCATTTTCTGTAAAGAAATGACAAGGACTCAGTTTCCCATCATGCTTTTTTCTAGTAAATGGCGCTTGTGCCATTTATTCCAAATATTCTTCATTCCAGGCGTGAAAAGATGTCATTAAAGGTACGGCGTCAAGTGGATTCTCTGCTGGCAACATAATTTCTAAAATTGTGTGCCGTTAAAGCAGAAGGGATATAATGTGCTACCAGGATGAATTCCAGACAAATTACAAGCACTTTTTAGTTTTTTTAAGGGTTGGTTAGTATATTTTAGTATATTTTAATCGTGTTGGTTGTGTTCGGGTGATACGCCTTGTAAGGGACTGTTCTACTGTGTATTCACCTGCCATTGGCAAATTGTTTACTGAGATTACATAAAATGCAATAAATAAAATTATGAGATCATTAATGGTATCAGAGTTAATTCTGTAAACCATTTGTTGGAATAATCCGGAATGAACAGGAATTTGTTCATGATCACCTCATTTTCCAAGCTTCGCAGACAAGTTAGAAGGTGATCATTAATGTGATTATCTAAGGATCTGTAAAAATCCAGTTATGCTAGACCGTATATTTGCACAATTCTCAATAGTATGGATATGCATGATTTCAAGAATCGAAAAGATCCATTTTTAGCAAATATTGGTATAATTTATTCTCGACGTTGAACGTACAAAGTTTCTCGAGAGGTCTAGCCTGCGTTGCTGGCGGTATGCAGTTTTGGGGGCGGCAACCGCAGACTGCCAGCAACGCAGGCTACGAGAGGTTTTTCCTGATTAAAACTGCGTTGAGTTTTTGTTTTATCTCTTGCCCCCTCCTCCATGGAAATAGTATCGTCCATTTTCACGGTGTTGCCTCTATTCTTTAACAAAAAGATAAGCATCAAAGCCAGCAGTTCTACTACCTCAGCTCCTGAGAGAACGGAGACCCCAAGCCATAGACCAAGTTGACCACCAATATCAGATAAAAAGTTCTCAAGCTGAAAAATACCACCACGCTTGAGTGATGATCTTTAATCTTTAATGAATATACTCCTAAGACAGCAGGACTATACTAGGTGATAAAGATGATGATGATGATGACATTACAAATATACATCCTTGCCGACCACCACAGGTAGCCCAGCCACTTCTCCTGACGAAGTTTATTTTAATAATTTATTTACTATTTTATTGATACGCTTTGATGCGCTAAAAAGACAAAAAAATGCGCGCGCTTGTTTTAATTTGCTTGGCGCGCGCGCTCTTGTTATGCATGGGTTTCCTGTGGTAATATCCTCCCGGTATCCCACGGGACGAGCGTGCGCTTGTTGTGAATGGGTTTCCTGTGGCGATCCCGCGGGACAAAGCTACTTTGTGAGAAGGTATGAAACACGGTCACGTGACAAAATACATTTTCGCTTGTATTTCACCAGCTAAGAAAGAAAATATCGATTTTTCTTCGAATATGTAAACAAAGTATTTATGTCCAAACAACTTAAAAGTTTGAGTGTTCAAAGTTTGTTATTTGACGAGAATTTCACCTGGGAAGCTTTGACTCGCGATGGACGTATGTGTGCCCCAGGTTGATGGACACATTTCCGTGAAGCGCTCGGGATTTTTCACTCATTGAGTTGTCGAGGGATGCATGTCGGATAGCTATCGTGAGTACTCGAGAGTTTTCCGAAATGAAACCGAAATAAATGAAAAACGCTCACAAGTTTTAATACTTGAATGAAACAAACAATTATCTTTAAATGACAGGATTTTAAAGGAAATTCATTGATGAAATCTAAGACTCCGGAACTACCTTAAAGATACTTGTTTGGCAATTCAAAAACCGAGAAAAAAAGAGAGGGTCACCGTATTGGTATCTGAGCTATAAGATGTCGTAAAAGGTGGTATTTTCAATGATTTTCCGCGATTTTTTGCAAAATGTACGTAATCCATATGGGCTGAAGAATGCGAACAAATTTTTTCCGAGCAACGCCTTGACCGTCTAAAAAGATAGATATGAGGTTTATCTAGCAGTTGTAATCGTATGTATTGTTTAATAAGTTGCAAACATGATTAAAAGGGCATTCTAGAATCAAATTCCTACCCAATTACGCGCTCCAAAATCGTGTACGGACTGTTAAAATGTGGAAAATTTACGACAATCCAATCAATGAAGTTGTATTTTTATTTTTTAAATCAAAAAAATGAGAAGTACTCTCTTGAATTAAAAGAAAAAAACAGGGGGTCACCGTATTATTTCAAGAGTTAGAAAAGCACAAAAGAGAAAACACACCGAAAACGAACACCAAATATCACCCATTTTAGCGATTTTCTCGCCGGCTTTTTCGATAGATAAGATTAACTAAATTTAAAAGTTTCAGGTTAAATACCTACAATACATAGTGTACAAGATTTCTTGATTAAAATTTTTCCGATATTTGGATGACAAAATATATTTTTTCTCTACTAAATTTTGAGTTTCTACGTTTTCAATCGCTCTCTTGCTAGTGCCCAGACTCCCCACAATAATACCAATGCTCTCTAATAAAAGTGCGCGCGCTCGAATGCGCGCGGGAAATGCGCAGTAGCAAGGGTCCGGAACTACCTTAAACTTGTACATATTTTTATGTGGTCCATTTCAAGGTTGGAGGTTTTCAAATATACGTTTACAAAGTATATCTGTCACGTGATTAATGCATGTTTGTTATGTGTTTATGATATGTAGTAGCTGCTAGTGGGTATCGGTTTAATTTTTAGTGGGAAATCTGTACTACCCAAACTTGTAAGAGTAGAACAGATTCCCAGGGATTCGTTGGTTAGACCCAGGGAAGCCCCATGTTTGACCCAAGCTGGAAATTGATATCTTATTCCTGTGAATACATACACGGTCACTTGACAGATTTACTTTCCAAAAACCACCAACGGTCTTGAGATGAGTATATATTTCCCATTTCCCTTTTGTGAAAAGCTTGGAGTGTTACACTGAAATGCGTTGTTTTATAAATTAAGAAATATGATGATATTATGACTATGTGAGGGTGTTGTCTCGCTTGGCAGTAAAAGAAAGAAAGAAAGAAAGAAATTTTTGCATTTATATAGCGCAAATATCTATATATATGTATATAATCAAATGCGCTTAGAGTTTGTTAGTAGTAAGGACAGACTGTTGTACCGGGCGACAATCCCCTACTCTTTTCCAACAGTACAACAGGATCTTTTACGTCCACTATACAAGCAGGGTTAGACTAGAGGGTCCTGAAGGGGGGATCCAAATCCCATTCCCAGCCTACTTTTTCATTAAAATCCCAATCCCAGTCATAAATTTCTCAAAAATCCCATTGCAGTTTTTCGAACTCCCCTTTTCACAAAATAAGTCAAAATACCTCTACATGTGAAGGAAATCTGAAACCGCTGACCAAAAAGATAGACATGTGACCAGTCTCAGTCTCTTGGATGCACAATATACCGAAAAGTCCTGGGTACGATTTTTTTCTTTTTCGTTTTTTTGTGCGTCGACTTGTAATTTTTTCAATTTTTTTTAAATATTTGTACGGTTTTGCAGTTTTTCAGCATCAAATCCCATTCCCATTTGATGTTCTGTTTCCCATTCCCAGTGACCAAAAATCCCCAAATCCCAGTCCCAGTACAACAAATCCCATTTCCCAGTCAAAAAAACAGGCAAATCCCAGTCCCATTTTACCCCTTCAGGACCCTCAGACTAGTGAAATAGACAAGGCGCATTTTCGAAAAATCAGATACCTGGAGGCATTTTGGGGTAGAGGCTGGTAACATAACTATTCTAAACTAATTTTTCATGCTGAATCCGAATATGACTGTTACCAAGACGTATTCTGCAATCTTATTGTGTAAATGACGTATTTTGTGAATTACTACAGTCATTTCATACTAACGGCTTTTTCATGTAATTCCAAAAGTTCCCAAACTTAAAAACAATTACCGTAGCTGGAAAGAGCATATCAAAATCAGTAAAACTGTGCAGTTTGAAGGATATCAGTTGAAAACTCAAGGAGATACGAATTTTCAAAAATCGAAATTTGTCTGTATCTCTTGGATAACTGTAAGTGTTTTCATACAAAATTTCGTTTTTTGAAAATTCGTATCTCCTTGAGTTTTCAACTGATATCCTTCAAACTGCACAGTTTTACTGATTTTGATATGCTCTTTCCAGCCATGGTAATTGGTTTTAAGTTTGGGAACTTTTGGAATTACATGAAAAAGCCGTTAGTATGAAATGACTGTAGTAATTCACAAAATACGTCATTTACACGTATAAGATTGCAGAACACGTCTTGGTAACAGTCATATTCGGATTCAGCATGAAAAAGTAGTTTAGAATAGTTATGTTACCAGCCTCTACCCCAAAATGCCTTCTGCACTTTTTGCGATCGACTTTTTCAGTTTTGCGCCTTGTCTAAAAGCAGACGGGGCCTACGGTTTAACGTCCTTATCCGAGAAGACGTGAAGGTCTAACCATTTGCAGATGTAACTACAAAGGCAGCACCTTCTCCTCAATTGTTTAAAGACCCTGGGTGTTGGTCCGGCCGGGATTCGAACCCCGACCTCCCGCACGAGAGACCGATGCTCAACCAACTGAGCCAGCCGGGCGGCGGTTTTTGTAGCGAAATTATGAATAACTGTTTTTTTAATTGTAATTATTTTTTCATGAGTTCTCATATGTCGATTCTGTTCTTTTTTTTTTCAGTTTAAGTTCAGTTCACTAAGTTTAAGTGATTGAAAGAATTTTAAAAAGATATGAAATTCTGAAATGTTACAAGTAGTTTGGTTGAGCTTGGGACTGACTTCCCGTTCAAAACCTAAATATTTCTGTATGATGAGTGTTAAGGTTCTTAAAGAAATTGCTCTTCGGAACATAATAAAAACAGTGATCGTTCCAATTTTTCAATGAAAATAAAATCCAAGGAAGACCGTGTTAACCCAGAATTATAAATTTAAAGCAAACCATGCCTTCATTTTAACTAAGGATTAACACCAATCCACCATCAAACAACTGGCCCACTCAGAATCGATGTATCGAAGTCCCTGTGCCGATTGTGGAAAATGGAACTGATGATAGTTTTCCATTAGTTAAGAAACTTAAACATAGCTATATGTTCATGCAAAGAAGTAGCTGGTTTTATACAGTTGGAGCGAGGTGTTTTATTAGTTTTATTATATATGTGACTATTTTTGTGTGTTTGTATCTATTATTATTCGATTATTATCATTTTTTATCATAACTTTGTTCTCCTCTTCTTTGAGATTAACCTCAGTTTTTAGACCCAGAGTCCGTTGGTTTGCCCCTCATTCAGCTCTTTTTACATATTTATGTCATCTTGCTTGAAGCCATTAAAATCAAGGAAAAAAGTAAATGTATCGATAACTTAAGGTGGCTCGATATAGTTTTTTATTGACAATGCTTCCATTTTTCACTTCACGATTAATTGAGCACCTTATTCTTGACCAACCAAAACAGTTTTTACACCGGTTATTGGACTTGAATCACAGTTTTGATTTTTGTCTATTTCACTGCAATTTGTGTTGCCATAGCGACGGTAAACAAAGATGGCGGATAATCTAATTAATTTAATTAGTGCTCGCTTGACATTCGTATTTTGCATATCGTGCTGTTTTATTTGTAACGAGCTAATCTTAGCACTTTTGACGTATGTTTTTTTAAGAATATTTTTTAATATCTAGTAACATACCTTTGTAGCTTATTTATACATAAAAAGTAAAGATCAGCCGATATGACTTAAGTATATTTCAGTCAGATTCATACTTACTCGAACATTCGGCTTGGTGTCCTGTGGTCAAGGAAATGATTCATCTATATCCGCAGTTGTACACTGAAAGCCTGCCCAATGAAGTCACCAAATGCTTCGTTAGCAATGAACACCCATGAAAGTTGTAAATCGATAGTTAAGAGCATTTTTAATTATTAGTTATGTTTTGATATTTTGAAGTCTTTCAACCACAATGTTTGAAGTCTGCACTTCTAAAAAGATATAAAAACACTAGACCTGTAAAAACTTCATTTGGATCTTTAATTATCTGAAAACAAACAAGTTTGGCCAAGTCTGCTGCACTATAACGACGGCTTTTTTACCTAAGGTGCGAGAACAGAGTAAAAAGATACGTTAGTTTAGATATATTCGGTCTAGCGTGAACGTAGTCAGATATCAACTTCTTTATTTGAAAACTTAATTACTGACCAACTACTGTGAGTCAAGTTCATTGTTCAATGTTTTGAATCCCTTAGTTGTTCAGCTGTAAATACGGACGTGTTAACGTTGATTTGATTGAGCTTCCATATATCGAAAGGCACGATATTTTAGCGTTTTATACCTCGATATTAAATCAATCACTCGAATTTTTTTGTCCAGTGGACCACTGTGGCGACCTCATTTGTTTCCAGATATATTTAGCGTGTTCATAACTGTCATAAACAGGTCGTATATTCCAATTCTAAGATTTCTACGTTGGTTGGTTTAAACATATCATTTAACTTGTTTCATCAACCAAGAATGACATTTATTCCCATTTATTGTACCAAGCTTTCGGGCCCTTGGTCGTATATTCATATATACTGAACATTAATTACTCGTGCCCAGGCCGCAGGCCGGGAACGAGTTATAAACTGCAATTTTTTTTCCTATGTTCGTCCTCAGCTACTTCTGATTGGTAGGCACCTCTGATTGGTTAAGAACGTAAAAAACAATGCCCTTCATTCATCAGTCCTCTAGGAGGCGTGAGCTCCTCGAAGCTGGGGAATAGAGACTTGGACAGGATTTAATGGCGGACAATGGCTGGAGTACAGCTTTAAAAAACAGGCCCTTTGAGCAGTAAAAAAGCAAAGTCGAGCTTTTTACTTGAGGCATACCCAACTCCATTATAAAAGCATTAGAATGGACAGCTATTTTGAACTCGGTCTCCGATTCTACGACCAAAAAATGAATTCTAAAGGGACTTCTTCAAGTTGTACACTATCCCCGTCTCAACAGATGTAAGCCAGAATTCGAGCTCTTATCATCAAAGCAGAGTGTCCCTCACAGTTCTCACTGCATATAGACGACTTTCAAAAATGGCGGCCTAGTACATGAGAACGAGGCCATAATTTTTGAAAGTCGTCTATGTTGCTAAACGAACAGCAATAGAGGGAAGTCAATTGTATATTTCCCATCAAACAGTTATGAGAGCTAATGGGGCCGGTTTTTCGTACTGAATTTGAATATCGAAAACAAAGGAGACCGAAGTTCTGTGTTGTACGTGCTCTGATGATCTGATAGTATGCGCGTTAATATTTTCATATTAGAATATGAAAGAAAAATGTACATGAGTAGTTACTATGTAAGTGAGTCGGTTGTAAAGCCTTTAAGACAAACAATTCAGATGATAAGTGAAATAAAATCAACTTAAAGAATAAGATCTTATAGCTTGAATTTTACGAGGTCTTAAAGGCCCACTTGGATGAAAATCGGTAAAAATTGAAAACTGATTATTTCTATATGAAGATTGACATAGTTAAATAACTAGCTAATTTCCGAGAGAAAATCTACATTTTAAGCTCATTATCATGGAGAAACTTTAATCTATCTCTAGACTTGTTTTGGAATTTTTTTTTGAAATTAGTTTTTTTGCCGCGACGCATTTTGCGATCAAACAGCGGAGGTGCGCCTCAAACAAAACCCAGTCGAGCCACCTTAAAATTGCAATTACACACTCTACAATAGTCGTTTGGATTTTCCGACATTTTTATTTGACATTTGAGAAAATTTCCACGTGTACTGAATGTTTTTATCGGAAGTTAAATTTCACTTTTGTACTAAAACTGAGGTCATGCCGAACTTCTTATAGCAAATTCGGTTTTTAGCTTATTTCACTCAGCAGTAAAGAATTAAAGCTCACTTGTGAGAATTATCTCACTCAATGTGCTTAAAATGATTTGGTGGCCCCCAAAACATTGTAAAATTACCAAAAATCTCCAAAAACCTACGAACTACCACGAACTACCACGGACAACCACCACATTCTAATAGAAAGAAATATGATATATCTTTATATAATTATTGTGGTTGTCCGTGGTTGTTCGTGGTAGTTCGTCGGTTTTTGGGAGTTTTTGGTTCGATTTTTTGATAGAAACGTTGGATAATACTACTTAAAATAGAATAATAGCGATCTCCGCTTTTCGGTCGAGAAATTAAATCGGAAAACGGCAAATTCGTATTTTCGACATGCGGGCTTCCTGTGTTGGCCATACGTGCGATTTGGGACAACGATTTAGCATAGTTTCTAGTGACCATGAACCAAAAACGACTTTTTCATTTCACCTTCTTTACATTTTATATATTTTCTTTCAAATAAAATATATAATAGCCTTAAAAACGTTGTTTTTAAAATTTAGTACCATAGACAATCTCGGACATAACTGTTAGGACTAATTTCGGCCTTTTAGGATCTTCTCTTTTATGTTGCTTAGGACACTCCCCACCCCTCCCCCTCCCCATACAATGTTGTAATGGTTGTGAATGTATTTGCAAACTGAACAGCCACCGTTCGGCTTCAACATTGAGAGGGGGGAGAGGGGGATTGCATGACAAATTATTTGAAAACCTTGAATTCTTCCAGCAATGACATGAAATCATGTTAGAAACTAAAAAAGTCCTAACGGGTTTTGTCCAAGATTGTAGTCAAGTGTCGACAACGATAATCTAAGTGGTCTTCCCGAGAGAAGTTGTATATTTGCCTCTTGAGACTTAAAATGGGATTCACCATTAAGACTTTGTCTTTGCTGTTGAGTTCACCCGAAAAGCAAATCAAAGAGAGCTATATCAGAATGGTATGTTGGTTGCCGGACGTTATACAACTCTTCACACGAGCGATCAAATCGCTTCGTTTACCGCTTATTTTCAGCCCTCTACACTTAAGCCAACGCTTTAACTGCTCTACTGTATAGTTCTCGGGCTCACTTTCAAATTTTGCTCCGGGAACGCCATCATTTTCATTGAGAACAGTAATAAAACTTGAATTTGCCGCCATATCCGCGCCATACGTACCATCTCTACAACTCAAGTACTAAGTATGTTAAGGCCTAGGTTGAAGGCCAATTACAGCTTAAATCAATTTATTTTTTTCCTGGCGTCATTTTTTGCTCAGTCCTCTCCAAAATTTGCATGAATGCATAACTCCATGCCCTGAACATTTCAGGATGAAAAAATCGGGGATTTGCCGGTCACGTGATCTTGAATCTCATTTCGATACACCCTCAAAATTTGAACTAAAATAAAATAAAATAAAATATTGTGGTATATTTTCAGTTCTCCCTCTAAGAGGTATATGAATCTGCCTTAACACCTGAACCACCATTGCTCATTTAGGAGATATTATGCAAAATAGGTCACTTGACCTGCTTGTTCAATCAAACATTAGAATTTATCACCTTAATGAGAAAAGATAGTTCAGGTATTAAGGCAGATTCCTATACATCTATTGGGAAGAAGTGAAAATATACTATTAAGTTCTACCTACACATGAAATCCATCTCCCCATTTTAAATCAAAGTTTTTCGTTGATGGGAGCCAGGATCGTGGTCACGTGATCACCTTACCTTAAAACTTTTCACCCTAAATTCTTAAGGTCATCGAGCTATATGCCCATGCCAATTTTTGTAAGGTTTGAAAAAAAAAAACGATTACAGAACAAAAATAAAATTGATTTTAGACCCCCCACAAAGAAAACCTAGGCCTTAACATGCTTGAGTAGCTGCAATCACGGACAAAAATCCTTGAGACAGTTATGAAATCCATACATTTCAGCTGTTACTTGATTAGGTCGCCTCTTCCTTACAAGTTATTTGTTGAATCCCCCCTCCCCCCCGGGTCAATGTTGTACCAGACGATAGCCCATTCTATGGACGACATTGTGCACCTACCTCAACATTGGGTGAGAGGGGGAGAGGGGAGAACAATTAACTGAACGTGATGGGTTTACTCAAAAATCAACATGTTTTTCGTTTTGTCTTAACCTTTTTGTCCGGCATTGTGGTTTGTTTGTCCGAGTCCCAGCAGGCGAGGCGTTTTTCGTGACGTCAATACTGCGCAGCGCTATTGAGCTCAGCAGAATCCTTGATGTAGCCAGATCCGGCTTTCAGCACTGTTCAGTTGTTTCAAGACTTCAATTTAGTGGCGTCAGAGATAAATCATATTAATTAATCAACTGCCAGATATGAATTCTAAATCAACGAGATCGGTAAGTAGCGTCCAATTCCTTGATTTTCATCGGGATTTTAATTTCGTATACTTGATCGTAAGCGATCCCTGAAATGATTGAAATCGCCTACCATCATATTCAAAGCAAACAGTGATCGTACAATCCCACTTTATAAGTTAAGGCTACTTAACAGTTTAAACGTCACTTCAGTTTGAGTGTGCGTTACGAAAAACGCTCATCACAACTAGAAAAAATTCTTGATGAAAGTCCAAAATACCTAAACCTGTTTTTCGCAGTAAACCTATTCAACAGATTCTTCGACCTAAGGAAAAGAAGCCTGATTTAGTTAACAATACAATGCGTTGGGAAAGGAACTTATATCTTCACTCAATACTTCGCATTCAAGCTACTGACTTGATTGCGTCTCTAGGGTAAACAGCATAACTTCATGCTTCATTTTTCATTATGTATTCGAATTCTTTTTTATTTGCATTGCTTGATAATGACTTATGGCTAAGTCGAATTAAACGTCGCATTTTTTAAACATCTTTACTTTTTTATCATGTTTTATCATATTTTATCGCAATGTTTTATAGGATATGAAGGAATGTTTAATAGACCATGCATTATATTATTAATTTTTGTTCAGTGTTCCGTAAGACCGGTCATGCATGTTGCGAAGCATAAACAACATTGAGTCTGTTTTCTTTGTTATTCATAGGACTTTATATCACTAAATTCACGATGATTATATATATTCAAGGGTTTTATATAGAGCTTCTCCGGGATGTATCTGTATAAATCACTTGAATTTATAATTCCCGGGGTTTATCTAGATACATCACTTGAATTTATAATTTCGTTCCACACTTCCTTAGATGATTTATGTGTGGACATCAAGACTTAGAAATTTTCTTAGAAATATACTAAGTAGCGATTTTTGGTGGAAAAAAGTCTTTGATAAATGACAGAGATTAATTCGAACCCGAGACTTTCTGCACTCCTATACCCGCTTTTAACCACTATACTACTGAGCTAACTGATGGAATCTTCTCAACAAAAAAATCTTTTGTGTGTTATCATGAAGTTCGTTAGTGTTTCTCTGAATAGAATTGAAAAACAATTATCAGTTTAAGGTTTCCTTCTTGGAATTCGGTAACAATGATCTAATTAGTGATTGTCTTTTTGAATCGCTTTTGTGTGAAAACCTCCTCAATCATATAATAAGGCAGATAAATACCTCGAAGCTCGGCTTTTATCCATATACATATGTATACACCTATTTCAAAAAAGGTTGTCACCGCTAAGAGCGATAGGCGATAGGTAATAGGTCATTCCAAGACCGCAAAGCACTATTGATTTCATAATTAAGCCATCCTAATAGTGCAGGCATATCGTGCACAAAAAGTGCAGAATTGTTCAGTTTTTTGCTACAAGCATGAAAATTGGCACAATGATAGAAGACAACATGCTGACTAATTCCTGATATAGCGCCACGCCCAAAAATCAATACTTCCAGTTTTACACATGTGGAATTAATTTTCACTTAAAATTAAATACAATTGTTGCATTAACTAGTTGGTTCATGAAATGTGATAATTCTTTATGAGTACTGTTCCTTCTACCTAACTGACTATAGTGCCCCACCCTATTCCTCGTACTTCCAGTTTTATGTTAATGGATTTAATTAAATTCAAAATTACTGAAAATAACCGTTTTCTACAATGCTATCACTACCAACTAATCCAAATTGGTCTAATGATGCATGCCCTTTTCATTTCACATGCACTGCCACACCCTAAACTTAGTACTGCCAGTATAGATACATATGAATACCTCAAGTCTCTCAAGTATCAAAATTATTCACCTTGTTTTAAAGTCAAGGAGATAGAATAATAAACGGATATGATTGAAACAACGCAATTTGAATAACCACGGCAACGCCTTTTCAAAAGTACTTCCAGTAATAGTACATTGTAATTGATTATTGGGGTTACTGGAATTTATTAATTTTGGATTATGGAAAATCTAAGAGGTAAAAAAAAAGTAAAAATCTTTGACAAGCACAGGAAAAAATATGGTTTTTCACATTGGGAAAATGTTGGAAAAATTCACAATCTTGGAGAAAAAATGGGAAATCATGAACCCATTATTGGGAACCAAAGGGGAATTTTTTGAAATTTTTAACGTCCTTCTGAAACAAACCCAATAAAATCTCAATCTTGGAAAGTGACTGAGAGTGTTTTTTTTAATCAATTCCCTTTTTTGTGCAATTAATGGGAATATTTATCCAGCTGAATCCCAGAGCTGGGAAAAGAATGGGAAACTGTTCATAACATAATCCCAAACAAGGGAAATAAATGGGAATGTGTTCCCAATTGAATCCTTAACTTGGGAAATGAAAGGGAATGTGTTCCCAATTGAATCCTTAACTTGGGAAATGAATAGGAACATTTTCCCAATTGATTCCTATCCAGTGGAAAAGAATGGGAAACTGTTCACAACATAATCCCAAACAAGGGAAATAAATCGGAATGTGTTCCCAATTGAATCCTTAACTTGGGAAATGAATGGGAACATTTTCCCAATTGATTCCTACGCAATGGAAAAGAATGGGAAACTGTTCACAACATAATCCCAAACAAGAGAAATAAATGGGAATTTGTTCCCAATTGAATCCTTAACTTGAGAAATGGATGGGAACATTTTCCCAATTGACTCCTACCCAATGGAAAAGAATGGGAAACTGTTCACAACATACTCCCAAACAAGGGAAATAAATGGGAATTTGTTCCCAATTGAATCCTTAACTTGAGAAATGGATGGGAACATTTTCCCAATTGATTCCTATGCAGTGGAAAAGAATGGGAAACTGCTCACAACATAATCCCAAACAAGAGAAATAAATGGGAATTTGTTCCCAATTGGATCCTTAACTTGGGAAATGAAAGGGAATGTATTCCCAATTGAATCCTTAACTTGGGAAATGAATGGGAACATTTTCCCAATTGATTCCTATCCAGTGGAAAAGAATGGGAAACTGTTCACAACATACTCCCAAACAAGGGAAATAAATGGGAATGTGTTCCCAATTGAATCCTTAACTTGGGAAATGGATGGGGAACATTTTCCCAATTGATTCCTATCCAGTGGAAAAGAATGGGAAACTGCTCACAACATAATCCCAAACAAGGGAAATAAATTGGAATGTGTTCCCAATTGAATCCCTAACTTGGGAAATGAAAAGGCTGCCAGAAATCTTGACAGTTGAAATTAGTTGTTGTTTGATTGACACACATAAAAAATACTTTCACCCAACCTGCTTTTTCTCATAAACCATTTTTGTGACAAAACCTGTTGATCTTTGCTGACTGTATATAATATAGATCTAGAATGGTCCTATTGGTCTTGTGGGCTTCCTGTGGGTGAGCCCTGTTCATTTTGGTCAGCAGTCTCGCGTTTTACTAGGTTTTGGCGGGAAAAGTTGAGTTTGGCGAGTTTGCACACATTTCACTTGCAGAGCAAACAAAGGCTGCTAAATCAACACTTCTTTCTTCACTTTATGAGAGAAATGTTTGAAAATCACTTGAAAATGAAGGTAAGCTAGGATTTTTAAAAGGATTTTTAAATAATACAGGTGATATTGCCAATTCTATCTGAGTTTCATTTTGTTTCTGGTCTTTCTGCTGTTTGTGAGTGCTATATCACTTGACTGTTTGGGCATTTTAAAGACTAATGTTCAAGCTAAGTTAAGCTTATATCTTGTTTTAATTAGTACTTGATTATTGGAATTATGAGTTATGGTTTCCCCTTTAAATTTTTCTTTTAGGAAAAATGTAAATATTTAAGAAACTCTTCACTTGAACAAAATATGAAATCACTTTTCTCAGTGAAGCATAAATTATATGGCTTGACAGTGACACATACAGTTGGGTGTGATTATTAAAGGTAATTAAGCTGTCCAAACTTATCTTATTATTCAATTTTATTGTAGCTTCAAACCTCATCAAACCAAATTTCATATTCAATTCAGGTCAGACATCAATTATATAAGTTATATTGTTTCTTTCAGATCAGAAGCTGCCTTGAAAAGACCACAAGCTGCCCCAGAAGTCATTTTTGCTTAGCACAAGATATATGGGCTCAAAGAATGCAATATTGGCTGTGAAAGGCTAAAGAAGGAAAATGCCAGAGATCACTTCATTACAGATAAGAACTTACTCAGAGATGCAATATAATACATATATTGTTTTTTTTTTAGTAATTAAGCTTATATTTGTCATTTTTTGGAGGGTTTGCAAGCAATTGTGGTTTAGGCCATCGTCCTCCCCTCTGTCACATGCAATTAGCTTCACAGAGTAATAAATCAGAATCAGGATCAGGACTTGCAGCTTAATAATTCAATTTAAAAGTTATATATTATTACTATTATTGACAAAATCCTGCCAATTTTCTATATATACCCAATAAAATTATTGCATGCAGAACTGAGTTGCAGTTTGGGCAAGAAAACTTAAACAATTTAAAAACAGTAGTTGAAATATAATATAGTTGACAAGTTGTTAATTGTTTGTTAAAATTATTCTAAATAAAGCTATGGATCTCAATGAAATCCTATCAAAATGTTTCAACTTGGGGTTAAATAAATATAGGATAAATATATCCCTACATTGGGGGTAGATTGGAACAAAAGCCAGAATTTTGGGTTAAGTGTGGGATCATAATATCCCCATATTGGGAGTAAAATGGGAACAAAATCCCAAGTTTGGGTTAGGTGTGGGATCATAGTATCCCCATATTTGGGAGTAAAATGGGAACAAAATCCCAAGTTTGGGTTAGGTGTGGGATCAATTCATAATATCCCCATATTGGGGGTAAAATGGGAACAAAAATCCCAAGTTTGGGTTAGGTGTGGGATCATAATATCCCCATATTGGGAGTAAAATGGGAACAAAAATCCCAAGTTTGGGTTAAGTGTGGGATCATAATATCCCCATATTGGGGGTAAAATGGGAACAAAATCCCAAGTTTGGGTTAGGTGTGGGATCATAATATCTTCATATTGGGGGTAAAATGGGAACAAAAATCCCAAGTTTGGGTTAGGTGTGGGATCATAATATCCCCATATTGGGAGTAAAATGGGAACAAAAATCCCAAGTTTGGGTTAGGTGTGGGATCATAATATCCCCATATTGGGGGTAAAATGGGAACAAAAATCCCGAGTTTGGGTTAGGTGTGGGATCATAATATCCCCATATTGGGGGTAAAATGGGAACAAAAATCCCAAGTTAGGGTTAGGTGTGGGATCATAATATCCCCATACTGGGGGTAAAATGGGAACAAAAATCCCAATTTTGTGTTAAATATGGGATCAAAATATCCCTCCACTGGGAATAACATTGCCCGAAATGTTCAAACTTCTGGGAAAATATTGGGATCAAAATATCCCCATATTGGGGATAAAAGAACAAAAAATTCCCATTTTGGGAGTAGATTGGGACCAAAATTTCCCAACATTGGAGATTGTATGGGATCAATAAATCCCAAACTTGGTTTTGGTAACACTTTCCCAATATTGTGTTTTTCACAATGATTACCCAAGGAAAACACAATATTTTACCAATTTAATCCCATGTTGGGAATCTTAAAAAATTTCCTGTGAAGGGAGAGGGCTATTGCAGTTCACTCGTAGCAATCACTAAATTTTGCATTGTTAATTATTTCAATAACTTCCCAAACGAATTAATTCCATTTGCAATCGCCTCCACAATCACACATGGCTGTGCACACGAGCTGCAATTTTGCACATTTTTATCTTGCTGACATTTACATCTGGTCAGGTGGCTACACATTTCCAAAAACTCTTGCTTAGTTTTCCCACAATTGCGTTAATTTAATCTTTTTGGTCCGCCTTTGTCTACTGCCAAGTGCGGCGCAGAGGGTAGCTGCAACGACTGACCTGGCTTGATAAGCAGTTAGTCTCTTAATGTGATTTTGGCGGAGTGCTACAGATGGGATGCTGCCCCCATTGACTTGGCTTTTTTGAAAACATTTCCTTCTATAAAGTCAATAACTATTTGGCAAAAGTTAGTTTAACTGTACAGTAGTACAACAAATTGCTGCAGTAGACTGACATATATTTCCAACAGATCTTTACATACAGAATCATTCAAAGGCCGTTCAAATGTTGTTTTTACTTCTGCAAACAATACCTTCAAGTCTCCAAGGCAGAGATTTTCCCGAATATAGACATTTCATTGCAGCCCGTGAAGACAAAGAAATGAAAAGTTGAAGTTTTACTTCGAAATCGCGGGACGTTGGTGCGCAGATCTCCAGGCCTATTCCGGGCTTTAAAATCGCCCAAAATCGCCTTAAGTTTTGAGTATCTTTGGGGATAATTTTGCTAAAATCGCCCAAAATTACGGCGATTTTAGTGCCTGGAGTAGTCCTATTTCCAGAGCCAGAGGCTCGTGGAAAAAGCAATTGAAGATGGGCCCTTTTCTCCCGCTCTCTACCGATGCTCCATTTTAAGGGTATTTACAGTATATTAAAGCTACACGGAAAGAACAGAAGTCGAAACAAGGATAGGAATTTTTATATTCGATGGGGATCAAACTTGGGACCTCTCGCACTAACCAACTGTGCAATCCTTGCTCCTAAAAGTCGTGGAAGCCATGGAAAGCAGGAAGTGCAGCTGCTTTGCTAGGGCCTAGTGCTCTGAAAGCTTCAAGAACTGCAATATCACAATCCTTAAGTCTGATTCCTCTTAAGTGCATGTTGCCAATCCAGTGAATTTCCGTTCTACATCACATGCTAATCTTTGTCCAAAAGAAGAAATCAAGTGTATGTTTCCATGCAACTTGATGACTTTCATTTGCAAATTTCAACTAAAAGTAAAAAGCTCTCAAAAACCTAAGGAATCCAGCGAATTCCCGTTCAACACTAATTTTTCTCCAACAGAAGAAATCAAGTGTTTCTTGTTGGGCAATATGATGGATTTGCAAATTTCAGCAAAAAATAAAAAAAGCTCAATACCCTAAGGAATCTTTCCCAGTTCTACACGCTTTGGTTGACCATGGCTTTGTTAACTTCTAGATATGGTCTGTGATTTGAGGCTATCAGTGCCGCAATATTCGCTCCACATTACATCAACCCTGGAGACATTCTGTATTAAACTGGGTCTTCACAGTCATGTGTGATTGATCAGGCTATTGTGAACGGGTTTTCTTTATGTGGAAAATTATAAAATAGTGAGAATTATTGATTGTTACGAGGGAAGTGCAATAACAGCGGCCTTTATGTAGGAATCCCTACAGAAAGATGTCAGATTGCCATATACCCAAACCTAATTCCAGATCATCAATTCCAAAGTATTATTACTGGAAGTACTTTTGAAAAGGCGTTGCCATGGTTGCATGTTATGCAAATTGCGTTGTTTCATCTCCTTGACTTTAAAACAAGGTGAATAATTTTGATACTTGAGAGACTTGAGGTATTCCTATGTATCTATACTGGCAGTACTAAGTTTAGGGTGTGGCAGTGCATGTGAAATGAAAAGGGCATGCATCATTAGACCAATTTGGATTAGTTGGTAGTGATAGCATTGTAGAAAACGGTTATTTTCAGTAATTTTGAATTTAATTAAATCCATTAACATAAAACTGGAAGTACGAGGAATAGGGTGGGGCACTATAGTCAGTTAGGTAGAAGGAACAGTACCCATAAAGAATTATCACATTTCATGAACCAACTAGTTAATGCAACAATTGTATTTAATTTTAAGTGAAAATTAATTCCACATGTGTAAAACTGGAAGTATTGATTTTTGGGCGTGGCGCTATATCAGGAATTAGTCAGCATGTTGTCTTCTATCATTGTGCCAATTTTCATGCTTGTAGCAAAAAACTGAACAATTCTGCACGATATGCCTGCACTATAAATCTTTCTTTACACCATTCCATAAAATATTTGGCTATTCATATGTAAATCAATTAGAAATCAGTAGTGCTTTGCGGTCTTGGAATGACCTATTACCTATCGCCTATCGCTCTTATAGCGGTGACAACCTTTTTAGAAATAGGTGTATGGCTAAAAGCCTCGCTTCTCGGTATTTATCCCTTCCTAAATAACACTCCGTACAGCATTTACTACATATTAAGTCACAGGGAGCAGAGGAGGGCCGCCGCCCGGTTGGCTCAGTTGGTTGAGCGTCGGTCTTTCGTGCGGGAGGTCGGGGTTCGAATCCCGGCCGGACCAACACTCAGGGTCTTTAAATAATTGAGGAGAAGTTGCTGCCTTTGTAAACTACATCTGCAAATGGTTAGACCTTCAGGTCGTCTCGGATAAGGACGTTAAACCGTAGGCCCCGTCTCTCTAACACTTCACCACTTGCACCGGAGGGACGTTAAAGAACCCACACCACTATTCGGGGAGAGTAGGCCATGAAGTTGCCGGTGGTGTGGTCTGACCTACACTACCAGCATTGAGGTCGGCTTGGCGTAAATGCAATAATGGGCTACTTGTCAATGGGACCTCATACTATAAATACAGCAAGTAGTCTAATGAGCTTTGCCAAGTGCTGGGACCATATCCGCGCGCCATCTTGTTTTTTTTATTTACCGCTGTACGAATATTTTTTTTTCACATTTTATCACATTGATCAAATTTTATCCCTCTCTCGCGCGCGCGCTCATCTCAACAGTTAGGAACGGCCCGGCTCAAGGATATTCGTACAGCGGTAAATTAGAAAAAAACAAGATGGCGCCCGGATGAAGATAAAATATAGGTGAGTAAATAAACAAGAAAAGCAGCCCTCCTCTGCTCCCTGTGATTAAGTGAGAGAAGAATAAGTACATCTTATTGAGCATCAATAATTGTAATGTAGTAAATTCTACATTTCTGTCTATGTATGTTTCCAAAGCGGTTTTTTTAGTATTTTTGTCCGATAAAATATATTATTAGTGATTAACTCGACCGACATATTTAATAGCATACCTTCCAATACTTGACAGTTTAGTATGGTAGATGATTTAAGTTAAACTGCAGTTCTTGTTTTTGTTTTCTAGGGCGGTGGCGTCGAGAGGCCAAGTCCATTCAACGGGATCATGCACGTTAATACGGTACCTAGTTAGTTACTAGAACCTAATTAACTTTGTTTTGTTCTAAAGGAGAACTTTATCTTCTTGGCTATTTTGGTATTAACTTCAGTATTAGAGTGATCGCACTTAATCCGTGAAAAAGTACAAAATCTACTTTGTACTAAAAAATCTAAAATCCTTTGTTTTCCATTGTTTATAGGTGCTATTTTGCATTATTTAGCTAGTACAATTTCAAGGATTAGAGTGGTTTTCATAAACCTGTGAAACAAAAGTTAATTATTAGCTAGTAATAGCCAGATTCAAACAATAGAAAACAAAGGAATTAGAGACTAATAGTACTAAATACACTAAAATGTATTTCACGGGTTTATGAAAATCACTCTAAGTGCGATCACTCTACAAAGAGCTAGTCTATTTAGTGTCACTTTAAGTGGCTTCACTTTATTGGAAAACCTCGTGCATAATAGTGTAAACTCAGGGAGGATGTGCTTTACTATTGTAGCGTTTTGTGGTTTGAGTTAACAGATAAAAATCGATAGAATTGAACAGCTTTTGCTTTGCATTGAGAAAGAGTTACGTTATTAAACCAAACATGTATCGTGCGGAATATCTTACGTTTATTGGTCACATTTACGATCTAAGTAGTCTGGAAATGATTGCTAGAGATCACGAGTTGTGCGTGTAGTCGACCGCATCTGCCTCAAATCTGAAATCTGACAACTCAACCCAAGTTCTACTAAAAGAAGGAATAATTTTTTTTTACTGCTGAATGAGTTGCCAAATTATTACCGTCTGCAAACTGCTGAGTAAGTCATTATAATGAAGCTTGAGTCAGTGTTGGTTTAATATGATAAGTCGGTTCATCCGCTATTATTTATGAGTCGGTCGTTACTGCATGCTCAAGTCGTAAAAAAGTGCTTTCATGTTTTCCAGTAAATCAATAAATTAATTGATGTATAGCTATCTCAATTAACGTTGTCGCTGAAAAAAGCCTTAAGGCTAAAGCCTTTCAAATATCTTTTGTGTACTACTGACAAACTTCTCTGTAGGCTTTCTAAGAAGTTAAGGAATATGTGTCCAAGTTGTAGAATTTGCAAACATACAGTGAGTTTTTTATTGTAATGACGTCACGGTGATAAAATTTTTCATGATTCCGCTCTCAAAACTTTAGGCTTTTTTCATCGGCAACGTTAATTGAATTAGCATACATGTCATAATGCGAAAAAGGTAATTCCTTTTCAAATTTAATATAAATCAATAATAAAAATATAAAAAATAAAAAGAGAAAGGAATTAAGTCAGACACTATATCAAAATCATATCGTGAACTATTCGTACACTCTGGTGATTTGAAGGGCTTGGTTGGCTAGCCTGATTTCAGACGGTCTACGGGTCATTCGCTTTTCCTTTCCCGTTTGATTATGTTAGCGCGAAAAAATTTTCTTGACGTCATCATGCGCTTTGTTAACAACGAGCCAATAAGCATGGTCGAAAGAAATGAATTAGCGTGATGCGGCTTTGAAAACTGTAAATTTTACAGAGAATGTAATGGCTCATAAGCGCTTTTGCCCCAATGAAATTTGAAAGTTTGGAATATGTTTTTTTGTTTCATTCCTTTGTTCTCTTCAGTAGGGATCTCACAATTTGTCCGGCATAGTACACAAAGGCCTACACCGGGCCAAAAAGCCGCCTGTAAAAAGTCGCCTTAGATCACAAAAAGTTGCACTAAAAATCGCACAGTTGCCTTAAGTCCCATCGACGTTTTGGACAATTTTTGTTTAAATCACCATGACAAAAGAACGCGCCTAAAGCTGCCTTAAGCTGATTCCTCTGTAATAGATCCTACCGATAGAAATCGCTTAAAATTTGATATTTTGTAGGTTTTCAGTTACTTATCTCGTAACTAACAAAAAAAGAGGGGGTCACGTTACTTGTTTAGGAAATATTTGGCTTAATATACAAGGGTATTTTAGCGCTTTCGCGCGAACGTTCAATGTTTTCGAGCTAATTCGTTATATATCTCTATCTGGTCTCAGAAAAAGACTCCAAAACTCAGACTTAGCAGTATTTTAGTAGAAACAGGTAAAATAGTAAACTATCTCGCAAGAAAGCTTATTTTAACTTCGATAACGCATTTCATTGGAACATTTTTTGCATCATTTAGAGAGCAACATATCCCCGAAATGTTCGATTTTTGGCATTCTAGGGCTCAAATATACACAAAAAAGCGTCAAATTTTCCATGTTCCTATCGATAGATTTTCTTAATTTTCAAATATGTTGTGTAAATCATTGCGTGAATGCAAGTATTGAAATAAGAAATGGGGGTCACGGTGCTCGTTTGCGAGATATTTTGTAAAACATCATCATAATAGAGCTAAAAACGGCACTTTTTCGAGAAGGAAATGGGGCGAGTTCCGCAAAACTTGCTTTTTATCGCACCAAAGATTAGAAAAATTTCCAAAATCGAGTTTTGTATCCTTTTTGATTATACCTTGAAAGAAAATGCTCGTAAAGTCGCGATTTATGCTTTTTGAACCATGCGCAGTAGGCGTGCGCGGTGCAAAACAGAGGAATTACCTTAAGTCGCACAAAGTCCAAATTCGAAAAAAGTCCAAAGTCGATTTTTTGGTCAATTTTTGCTTAAATCGCCCAAAAGTCTTTTTATACCAGAAAAGAGTAAATCATCGAAAAAAACATGCAATTTTAAGGACGTTCGCGGGCAAATGATCCTGTGTTTAGATTTTCTTTAAAAATTGGCATGAAAGCACTTTATGGTATGCTGAATTAAAAAAGCAAATAAAAAAGGGGGATCACCGTTTTCGTTTCTGAACTATTAAGTCAACAAAAATGACGATAAATCGAAGACAAATCGAATGCGTATACCAGACAAAGCAGTGGTCGTTTAAGATTGATAAAAGCTTTTTTACCAGAAAAAAACTTCTTTAAGAACATGATTAGACTATTTCAAACAAAAATCATCAAAAACTACGGCAATTAAATGCAATCTAGATTTTTTATGAGCCGTTTTCTTCCGTGCGTTGCTATCCAAATCGCGCGGCGTTCGCTACTATGTAGGGTAAAATTTTAACGAAAAACGGCTGTAGCAAAAAATTGTGTGTTTAGATTTTTTATAAATTTAAATATGTTTTAGTCTTTGAGAATTTCCTTACTTTAAGATTTAAAAAAATGGGGGTCACCGTGTTCGTTTTCGAAATATTTCACGTCAAAATCCGGCAATCCGCTCGCCATCTTGAATACCGAGCGGAGACTGGGTTCCGTGGGTTCCTTTTTTGTCTTTTTCTTTCTTTTTTCTGCGCTTTTTCAACCAAAAGAATTTTTTTTCAACCTTGAATTACCATTATTTTAATGTTTCCTACAAACATGAACAATTTTTTCTTCATAAAAAGAAAAAAAGGAATTATCGAAAAAAAATTTGTTTTACGGCCGCCATCTTGGATTTAGTTGAGCGCGCGCGCTAGCCTGCGCTGTAAAAGTGCGCGTGAACAATGCCCGCGAACGTCCTTAAGCGACAAAGCCTCAAACTTTTGAACGCTACTGGATAGGCCTAATAAAACGAGCTTTAATTCTCAAATACTTTAAAGCCTGCCGGGATTTTGAGGAATTTTCCCAGAAATGAAAAATTGTCTTAAATAAGTTCTAAGAATAAACTTCCAATGATTCATGGTTACGTGATATATCTCATGAAACGTAACCTTTCTGTACCATTTTTGGCGTATAGGATGGGTCACGTGTTGCATTACAAAAAACGTTTTTAAAACTCCGGTGGCGGAGAAAATACAAACAAATGCTGTTTTTACATTTTTAAAGTTCTCTCTAGTGTTGCACATAAATCTGTTTTGGCTGCTTGACCATCGTTTTTAGTCAAGGAGGTATTTACATTAAAAAGTAGAAAACTGGGGTCACGTGACCTATTTTGCACAATATCTCCAAAACTAAGATCGATGGACGAGCAGCCAAAACAGATTCATTATCAACACCTAGAGAGAACCCTAAAAAAGTAGAAACAGATGTTACCATTTTCGTCGCCACCAGAGGGTTTAAACCCGGCATAATTTGTGACTGATGTTGTAAAATGAAACCGGAACCAAGATATTACGTTTGTAAAAATATATCGCCTAGCTGATTGTGTAGTATTGCAAACACCAAAGTTGTGCCATGTAAATCAGACTTTATTCAAATGTCAGAAGTTAGTATATAACAACCCACAACATCGAAAGATGCATATATGCCGGGCAACTACCTCTCAGTCCCTTTCCCTAGCGCCGCTACTCAAGATATGCTGACATATAGATCCATCCATGTTAGGAAGCTTGGGCCCAGATTGTTCCTTAGTTTCTTTAATTTTTATGAAAAGAAACAGCTTATAGCTCATTCTTATTTACATTCGCTTTTTGTACAGGCTCAAAATGAATCAGACCTCCTACAGGCAATAAGGCACAAAGATCGTGAAATTCAAGACCTTAAGAGGCAAATACTCCAAAGGTATCGAGAGATCAATGTCGACCTGGGGACAGATAATCGTCATCAAACTGAAGACTCCGCAGAAGTTGATCCGATAATCGCAGAGTTGAGGAGAAAAATCAGAGAACTTGAAGAAGAGATAAAGAAGCTAAAAGAAAAGGGAAAGAAGCAAAAAGAAGAGATAAAGAAGCTAAGACAAGAGGGAAAGAAGCATGAAGAAGAAGTTGTGGTCCTTAAAAGAAAAGTAGAAGTACTTGAAGGTGATCGACGAGTCATAATAATCGGAGAATTGTGTAGAAGGCTGCAAGAAAACATCTATCGATGTGTTTTACCCGATAAAATATCTGTGAACCCATTGGTGAGCTATAAGGTCAAAAATCTGAGCGAATATCTTGACAAAGGGAAGAAGATGACGGCTACAGATCAGCAAGAATCAAAAGAACGTTGGCTTGCACTGAAGAAAGTTCTGAACTGGGATAAAGGCTGGGAAGATGTGATAGATGAACTTCAAGGCCTCAGAAATAACAAAGTCCATCTGGAGATAACAGGAGAGATAAAGCAAGAAGTCATGGAGGCTATTGAAGCATTAAAGATGGAAAGCGTTTTTGAAACTCTTGACGCAACCCCCGAAGATGTGAAGAAACTCCTGGAAGTGTATGAGAAGACGCGTTGAAGTGGTAAAAGTCGACAACACAGCACAACAAGGATCCGGAACGCTTTTATATACACTAGAAAACTCCGTTAGATCACTAGAATAGAGTACAAGCACAAAGTGCAATACTTTGTACACTGTAAAATGAAAAGAGCCGATCGATTCGACTCCAAAAGCCAAATGGGATTGTTTGGCATGAATCAAATGCATCGTAAATTTTCAAGTAAAGGTCAAGTAAATGCCTTTCAAATTTGATTGTAAATTTCAAATTAGCAATATAAATTACTTCTAGTTTACTAATGCAAGTTAGTAAATAAGCCATTTACTTTAATTTAATCTTGCCATAAATCCCAAGTAAACTGTGAAATATCGAGAAATGTAATTTCCATTATGATAGAACTTATTTTATTTTTTTATTTATTATTTTTTTTATGATTTATTGGGTACAACCCAAAGGAGTGAGTACGAACGGGACTTAATGTCCCATGCGAGGTACCACCCTAAAAAAAAAAAAAAAATGAATCAATAATCAATTAATGGCACGGGCAATTACGTGCTAAAGTCCACGTGCATGCAAAATCTATATCATAAGTTTGCTTTGTCAGATTTACAAAGGTTTCTTTCAAAAATTTCTTAAATGCAGATACAGTTTTTAAACTGCTTGGAGGTTTGATAGCAATTATGTTATTCCAAAGTTTCACTATTCGATTAAAAAAAAAAAGATGCCTGAAATGTGGTGGTCTTACAAGCAGGCATAGTTAAGTTCAGAGAGCACGTGCTCAATCTAGTCCGACCATGAGTCACAAATCTTACACTGAATTGACGGACATCTAAATCTGTATGCCCATGCAGGGACTTATAGAAGAAAACCAGATCTTTCAGTTCTCTATCATAACACAAGGGAAGAAGCTCGAGCTTGATAAGCCTATCCTTGTAGGACATCTCTCCCACTTTGACGCGAAGGATCCACCTCGTTGCACGTCTTTGAACTTGTTCCACCATCTTCTTAAGTGAGTTTTGGCAAGGGGACCATACTTCAGTGGCATACCATAACATAACATCCCGACAGGGAGGAGTAGCAAGCTTTTTTAGCACAAATGGAACATATTAATGGGATAATTATAAACACATATTTTATATATTACTTTTGTCGTCCTAGATTGTATGATTATTTCATGTTTTGAATGACTATGCTGATAAAGCACTAAATAGTTAATACTTCTGAATGCTTTGAAATATAGATACATAGTAGATACACACAATGGTTTCGAGTGGAATATCTCACAAGCCGTCACTTGTTATTTTCTAGCACACTCACGAGCATCTATAGCTATTTTATCCTATACCATCAAAATACAGCCACTTAATTACTGCAGTAGATAATGGGAAGAGTCAATAGAATACTTCCAAATATACAGTGGCTTGTCTGCTTTTTCATTAGCTGTATTTTCTATGGTGTGGATAAAAAGAAATACACAGTACAAGTAGTATGATTATGGGACTATCGATCCACCCCAATTGACCGGGCAGCTGAAGGATACGAAAGACCTTCTTAAGATCGCGGAATTGAACTATACACCGTGGTAAATCGATAGTCCCATAATCATACTACTTGGCACCGGTCACCATGGCAACGTGAGTGTTTATTTTATTGAATCATTTTTTATATCTTACTAAATATAGTAAAATGGAGATAGTAATAAAACAGTTTTTTATCGTCAACTCTGTAAATTTTACAAGAGGTCATTGGAAAGATGTTCATGAGGCGAAAGGGAAATATACCACTTTGGAAAAAGGTTGCTCGAGATTTACAAGAAAACAGGATCTGGAAATACATTTAAAGAGAATATCTGTGATCGTGCAATCGAGTGTCAAATATGTGAGGTGGTTCAAGCAAAAGCACCATCTTGAGATGCATAAAAAAACACCGTGCGATCAAGAGTATGTTATACTTGCAATAATTTTGAAACGAGGAAATGCACTGAAATTTTTTGGCACTCAAAATATTGTACTAAAGAACTTTTTTATTTTTTAAAAAGTTTTCATGTTCCATCTTAGATGAACCCGCCTCCAAAGGGCTACCCAAACGCATTCGCCCTAAAAAAGTTAAAACCGTTTTCAACGCGAATTTTCATCACGACTAAACCACTTTAAAAGGGGCGTACATCTTTGAAGAATTAAGGCAACTTGAATGGATTGAGCTTAAAGGAGGGAGTTTTGGTAATTTTTTTGAGAAGTTGGGAATTATTTGCCCCACATACTCTAGACTTGAGGCGGTTTTTAGAAGATCAAAGATCCTTAATCAAATCTAAGATTCAAGAAGACTAAATTGTTGTGAAACGATTGGGGGCGATCAAAGTTTTACTCATCACAGTCCGTCTTCTTTTGAGACGACGCGAAATCCTTCAAGAAGTGTATTTGAAAAAAGCTCCTTCTATGGTGATTTTGAGAAGCTCAAATGTCGAGGCTCCTTTGAGTGCATATTTTGAGCGGTTGATGGAAAGATTAGCCAAATGGACTCACCAAGGATCAGGTTGGGCTGTTGTCAGTATTGAATAATTGGGTTTGGATGTGGCTCAATACAAACCTATTCGGGGCTCGTCCTATGTACCTCTCCCTACATGGGTGGTGAAGGAAAAAGCCATCGTGAATGTCAACAACAATGACAATGAATGTTTTCAATGAGCGATTCGTTCGGCCGTATTCCCAGCGGAGAAGCATCATCAGCGGGTAAACCGATGATTTGAATTGGGAAGGGTTGTGTTTCCTGTCGAGTTCAAGGTCATTGACAAATTTGAAACTCAAAATGAACTAGCGGTGAATGTGTATGGTATTCGCGATAAGACGATGGGCCCTTATCGCATCAGCGATTGAAAAATTGAGACAACCATTAATTTGATGCATTATGAAAAGCATTATTCTTGGATTAAAAATTTAGACCGATTGTTTGTTTTGGACCAATACGAAAGATTATCATAAACGCTATTATCGCCCTCGATGCCTTCATGGTTTTGTGAAAGAAGACAATTTAAAAGCCCATCATGAAGATTGCCAAAACATTTCAAAAACATCGTGCCGCATTGAAATGCCTAAAGATCCTAATATTTCCTTTCAAAATTATACCACAATTACCAGTTCCGTATGTGATGTATGCCGATTTTGAAGCGTTTAACGCCCCCATTGAACCTATCAAGACTCAATCCACTGTGAGAACAGGAAAACATCAAGTGAATAGTTATGGTTATGTCAAAGTGCGGTATGATGGAAAAACAGAGCCGTCTGTGATTTATCGGGGGCCTGATGCCGAGTATGAGTTTTTGGTGGCGATGCAAAAAGAAAAGGCTCAAATTCGAGAAGAGCTAAAGACGAATAAGCCTTTAAATTTACACCACGAAGCCATTATGAGGCTACAAATTGCCATATTTGTGATAAATCGTTACAAAAGACAGGGAGGCGTGTCATGTCAGTATAGAAGACTGGGCTCGAGTCAAGATGGCGGGACATTTTTTGGCTCCCGCTAATTTTCGAATTTTTGCCCTTCTAGTTATTAAGTCCTATAACAACTTGTCAAATACTGCCAAAGGGTCCTTAATGTTTCTAGAAGGTACCAAAACAGAATATGGTAAATTATTCGCTCCAAGTCACTATCGTTGGACATCATGTTCGTCTACAAGGAGCACAAGAAAGACGTTTCTAAGAGCAAAGCTGAACTATTATCCTAACAGTGACTCCTGTTTCCAGCTGATACGAATTGCAAAGAGTAGAGATATTTCCCTAAACCCTGGGCCCTCTATGAAACAAAATACAGGTTCAGGTAAGCCAAAATGTCAACAATGCACAAAAACTATTGCTACGAACCTTTCAATGCAGAGTGTATCAACTCAATTTCCACACAAAGTGTGCAAGTATTTCACCTAAAGATTACAAAACCGCTATGTCTTGGATGTGTTCTAAATGCTTACAGGAGACTCTATCGGCTCTTAATCTAGCTCAGTGTAGATTCAGAGGGGGCACAGGATCAATTGGTATTTGATGCATACCCCGACGTCCAGTTTGCTATTCAAGGATATAATATTTATAGAAAAGACAGAAAGAAGAAAGGAGGAGGTTTAATGGCATATGTTTCATCTGTTATTTCATCTCAGTACAAAGTCAAGACACCAGGTAATTTGAAACTTCTAGAAACTTTGGCTATAAAAGTCAAAACTATAAACAACATTGACATTCTAGTTGTTGGTATTTATCGTCCCCCGAAAGTAGTGGGCACTGATTATTACAACTGGACGTTGAGGCAAGAAGAGTCGATCTTTGTCTCCGATAAAAATATGATTTGCGCTTTCAGATCTTTGTTGAGTAATTTGATTTCATCAATCTTGTTTTGAATGCTGTTTACATTTAGGTGCACAAGAAGAAGATCACTGTAATTCCTCTTCCTCTCCTCTAGGATATTAATGTCTTGTTTCCCTGCTTGAGCATTAAGAGAAGAGCTAAATGTAGGTAAATCAGTGGAATCTGTTATCGATGTATCGAATTGATTCAATGTTCTCAGCCCACAGTCAAGAATTTGTCTGACGCATCGCGTAATTTATGCAAACGGAGGTAAAGTATACAATGTATTCAGGGAAACGCTTTTGACAACGATTGTTTTTTATACCTTGTATATACCTATTTCAATTAATGTTGTCGGCAAAAGCTTACGCGACTCATCCGAAAGGGAGTATAGGTAGAAATTACTAAAGCTATAAAACCACACAAATCAGCCATACGACAACTCAAAATAGCATACATTGACCATAAACACTAAAGAACTTTACTTGTTGATGCTAAAATCAAGACCAAACCTGAAAAAAGTAATTTTTTGCCCACTACCCATACTCCTTTTCATACTCCTTTTGCGTGCGTGCGTAATTCAGAAATCCCCGAAGTAGACACGAAGTGTCAACCCAAAAGATATGCGAAGTTCGTGCGCCCGTCCGAGGGTGTTTAAGTCGATTATTAATAATCAAATATAAGCTTTGTGGTACGTTATAAAATATATCTCTTCAGACCAAATTGTTCAGTTTAGTTCATTAATTTTAATTTTATCAAACGCTGTACTGAATGAGAGCTTTTGTGCTGTCACGTTGAAATTTCGAAAACAACCACACAAACCTTTATTTGACTTAAAATTTTATTGTATTTCTTCCGTTAACAATCTGTCATTACAAGACACACGTCTTCTTAATCTAACAATACTTAGTTTGAGACTCAGACAGGACAAATATTTTGGAGTATTTTAACAAGAAACCTTGACCTACAATCACCTACAAAGTAAACGTTCTATTTTTCAATTAAAAGACTCTTGCATATGTTCACGAACAACTTTTACACGTCTCAACTAAAATCGGGCTGAAGAATACATGCAACGGCGACAGCCTTCGTAAGTTTTTCGGAAATCAACACCGACTGGACAAGCTTTTCGGAAATCAATACCGACTGAGTTACGAAATTTCCTTGGAGGAGGAGCCAATGACGCGGCAAATTCAAACTAGAATTTATAATGATTTGGAAAGAGCCGATTTTGAATACTGAGGTGCTTTTGAATCATTTTAGATTTCCAACATGTCCCCGATGCTGCACTAAACTCAAACTCAAACATAGATCGTTACTGAATTTTGGTGTATAATAATCATAATTCGGATGAAACAGACAATTTCCTATTGAAAATTTTCAAGATTTTGCGATTCAAACATCGTCTATTCGCACTAGATTCATAAAATTTAACCATAAAATTTCGATTTCCCGCGCGAGTTTTAAATGTAGCGCAAAGGCAAATATATCATTGTGTGGATAAACATTTCAACTTTGATAATCCGGATGAAACAGATTGAATTCCCTTATGTTTCAAGAGTAAGAATCAAAACGGTTGTTGCTGACGCTAATTTGGCTATTTTCTTTGCTAATTCAAGCTTGAGATTTGAACTTGGCAGGCTCAAGAGAGTCTAGTTATTGCGTTAGCACTTTGGATCACGGGGATTCCCAGACCTTAACAGTTTGGGCTTCCTGTGGTCTTTTAATTTTACCACTAAGAATGTATGACACGATATTTTGGCTTGAAAAATTAGCTACCACATATTAACTTCGAGGAAACTTTGAGCTGTTTTGCAGCGGTTCAGCGAGTGCATATATTTACTTACACAAGTGTAAATATATAACTCAGAAGAATTTTGTTTTGATAAACTGCTTCAAAAGCATATTTGAAGTTAAGGAAACGTGAATGGATAACTAAACAAGGTATTTCCTTTGTTTAAGGTGGCCCGCGGGTATCTATTTTGGCGCGGAATCACCCATTTCTGAACCTCGCTGTATGGCGTGAAATTATCCGATTGCTCTCAAATTTCAGATTTAAAACCCCTAAGGATCTATGTTTTCAGTTATAAAGACTGTAATTTGGAAATGCTAAGCGATTAGCCGTTATGCGTTTGTAAAGACAAGGCGAATTTTGAGTTTCGGATAAGATTTAGGAAAAAATTAAAGAGCTTTACACTTGATTTTACATTTACGAACTCGTTACATATACTAGTTTTATGTGGCAAGAGACCAAAGTATTCGTGACCTTAGAAATTTAGAAAAATTGAAGACGTTTCGCGCTACACAAGAAAACATTACTCATGCATTTTGCAACGCAGACCAAAAAATGAAATGTTCCCATGGTAATCGCTACTCACCACTAACAAGACCAATCCATGTACTACCAATGTGACCGAATTTGGAGTGTGTACGGAGAATGGCTGCGGCAATGACAAGACTAGAAAAAATAATAATTTATCGATAGATTGATTTACATGCGAAAGGAATACCACTTTCCCAAATTGTGCGCGTTGTAGATAATTTTCGCTAGTCTTGTTGCACGGCACAGCAGACCAGTACTAATTGAATTACCTTGTATAGTTTGAGCTAGTTCTGTACATACGGTTTCGAGAACATGAAAGGTAAAGCTGGCCATATTCAAGTTTTGAAAATCAGATCTCTAGTTGCATTGACAGTGAAAAGCCTCATGTGTTGTGCAAATATGCGTAACGAAAGGGGTTAACGACACGTCAACTTCGCCGGAAACAATGAAATTAGGCAGACATTTACTCTGCAACAGAGTATCAATTTTGGAAATTTTCCTCTGGAACAGGGTCAGGGTTCGAGGGGCTCAGCGGCACGTCCCTACCCAAACTAGTTCACTCACTAGTAGCCTTAGCTTTGAGAAAGTTTGATAGGTCAATAAATTCCAATGATTATTCTGGACAATGTTGAGATGGAATCCATGGCACAAATGACCCTTTCACTCACCCACAACACCTTCCTGGTTACCCTAGAAACGGCAACATTGTAAATGGGAGGAAGGGGACTGCAAAACACAGGTAAAAAGTTAGATGACCCAAAAATGTCCAGAATGTTATCATGCCAAATTAAATACTCTTGGCATTGTAGTTTGCTCGCTATTGTTTCCTTTCCGAACATTGTAATCGTTTTGCAAAATTGCCAGAAGACTCGACCGGCCAAGCAATAAAAATACTAGGCCTCAATGGCCGCGTTTTAATTTCCATTTATTTGAATACGTACGTTACATAGTCCATCATACGTTGTCATGTTACCAATCAACCACTAATGGAAGAACATGCACTTTAGCTTGAACAAATGAAGCAGAACAATATTTATTTACCCTCGTAAAGGCATCTGTACGTTATGTCAACATGTCGGATCACTTTTTATTAAAATGTCTAAGTAATTGTTTCATATATCTTGGCCGTATACGGACATTATTTATCTCAAATCATTTTATTCTAAAGCGAATTAAAAACTCCTTTTCAAACCATAGGTTTAGCGAATATATTGTCTCTCCCCCCTCCTCCCCCTCCCCAAAAAATAAGAAAAAAATCGAGGGATAAATTGATGGGGAGAAGGTCAATAAAACCTGCAGTAACCGAAAGACATTCTGATTCTAAGTCGCAAGCTCAGAAAAAACTGGACAATGGAGATGCTTGACGGCCAAAACAACGTCAACCCGAAGTAAGCGCCCGGCCTAAAAATTTACGTTTTTGTAATTTATTTGAAATATCTTACAATGCTTCAATGGCCATGAAATGTGTAGGATTAAGAAACAACTTGGTGAAAATGCTGATACTGAAGTTAGAAAAAAATTCATCGAGGGAATCTTAAGTTTTCTAGCTTTTTAGAAAGATAAGTGAAATGATAAACAAAAGAAGAAAAGGCGCAGCTCTATCAACTTGACCTAAATTTGTATTTCTCAAATTTGCACAAAGCAATTTTGTTCTATTTCTCCAGAAGAACAATTAAAGAATATATCGACAATATGAGCTCAAGACAAACTGTTTGTGAGTCCTTTAAGTAAGGCCAAGTGAACTAAATGCTTGGAATTATTTACTTTTTTGGTGCGTAAAAGTTCAAGCGCGTTTTATTCAAAAAGCTTCCATAGAAATCTTTTAAACATAGTAACAGCGGAGAACATTCTATGGATTCTATGAACCAATGAACACGGTTTTGTAACAAGCTTTATTTTGTCTAAATATTTCATGTTTGTTAAAACAGCAATGTCGTCATTATAAATTATTGGTAGCTCCGATCATAATGATTTAAGCGTCAAAAGAAACTTGAAACTATCGCTAGACTTGCAATGAATTTTTTTTTGAAAATTAGGTATTTTGCCACGACGCATTTTGCGATCAAACAGCGGAGGTGCGCCTCAAACAAAACCCAGTCGAGCCACCTTAACTAGTTTTTCTAAATAGGCAATGTGCGCAAGAGCTTGCAAAGCACTCTGGGAGTTGGAGTCCAGCAAATATCTAACAACGATTTCTAGTGACCTACAAGCATTTTGTAACATTTTGATTTTCTTGTCCTAAAATACTTGCATTTTCTGTAAAGAAATGACAAGGACTCAGTTTCCCATCATGCTTTTTTCTAGTAAATGGCGCTTGTGCCATTTATTCCAAATATTCCTTGTCTTCATTCCAGGCGTGAAAAGATGTCATTAAAGGTACGGCGTCAAGTGGATTCTCTGCTGGCAACATTTCTAAAATTGTGTGTCGTTAAAGCAGAAGGGATATAATGTGCTACCAGGATGAATTCCAGATAACTTACAAGCACGTTTTAGGTTTTATTAGGGTTGGTTAGTATATTTTTATCGTGTTTTTTGGGTTCGGGTAATACGCTTTGTAAGGGACGTAATGTTCTATTGTGTATTCACCTGCATTGTCAAATTGTTTACTGAGATTACATAAAATGAAATAAATAAAATTATAAGATCATAAATGGTATCAGAGTTAATTCTGTAAACCATTTGTTGGAGTAATCCCGAATGAACAGGACTTTGTTCACCTCATTTTCCAAGCTTCGCAGACAAGTTAGAAGGTGATCATTAATGGATCACCTAGGGATCTGTAAAATCCAGTTCTGCTAGACCGTTTATTTGCACAATTCCCGCCCAATAGTATGGATACGAATTCAAGAATGGAATATTTCCATTTTTAGCAAATACTGGTATTATTTATTCTCGACGTTGAACGTAGAAAGTTGCTCGAAAAGTTTTGCCTGATTAAAACTGCGTTGAGTTTTTGTTTTTATCTCTTGCCCCCTCCTCCATGACAATAGTATCGTCCATTTTCACGGTGTTGCCTCTATTCTTTAACAAAAAGATTAGCATCAAAGCCAGCAGTTCTACTACCTCAGCTCCTGAGAGAACGGAGACCCCAAGCCATAGACCAAGTTGACCACCAATATCAGATAAAAAGTTCTCAAGCTGAAAAATACCACAACACTTGAATGATGATAAAGATGATGATGATGATGATGATGATGATGACGACATTACAAATCTACACCCTTGTCCACCACAGTAGTTCAGTGGTTAGAGGGTCTGACGCACTAAGAAGGCTTCAATCCTCGTCTGCGGCTCGGATTTTTTCCCGAGTCATCTCATATTCGAAGAAAGTTCACACAATGTTGGCAACCAAATCGGCGTTGCATTGTGAGCGATATTTTTTTCAGCCTCGGTTCCATGTTTTTCTGATTCTTTAATCAATTGCTGATTTGAATAAGCTCCACCCTCATGAATGATTGATAGATCAGAAAAAATCTATATGAATAGTTCACGATGGAATAATTCTGGATATAAAAAATACTATTACAGAAACCAACCGTTAATTTCGGCTTCACAGAAAGGAAAAGAATCACCCATTGAATATTTAATTTTTTTCAGTTTCAATGTCGACTTACCTGATACGATATCGACTCTTGAATCAGTTCATAGTTCAGTTCTTGATAAAAAACGTGTACTTTTAAGTGATTATTGCTGAGATGTCAGGAAAAAACAAAAGTCAATTAGTACCATGATAAAATTACTTGGATACCTTTATGTAACGTATCAAACTAAGGCCAAGTCTGTCTGATATTTATATTCCATCCACGTTTATCTCAGTTTTGTCTAACTGATAAACGCCATGTCTGTACATGGCAAAAAATGTGCACGGCAAAAATGAAGGCAAAAAGATGTCTTCAAATGTATCCAGGTTAAACATAGCCTGAAAGGGGTAGGTCATTCACGTTACGTCGTGTTTGCTAAATCTGTCTAATAACGTTCTCAGTTTTAATGCATAACATTTGAAGACTTGAGTAAATGAAGTCTTCGCAATTATTTAAATCATTCTAATGATTTCTCATCTTTAATAGAAATTGAGAAGGTACCTTAGACCTCCAAAGAGAGATTGATTTAGTTTTTCCTCTTCTAATTCCTTAGCGAGGTGCTTCTGTAAGGTTTAAAAGCAACTTCTTAGTTTTAGATCACAACAAACTTCAAATTGTAACCAGTTTTACCAACCAGTGAAGTCGAAGAAAAGAGAGCTATTTTGCTGGACTGAACAAGTTGCAAAGCCTGAGATGCAAAGTCTGAAAAATAGGTATATATTGGATCCAAGAATTATTGCAAGTTAACCAACTCACCTGGTACTTTGATGAAGGCCAAGTAGAAAACGAAGAAGATATCTGATAAACCTGGTCTCTGAGACAAAAATATCACTTTTTAATTCACGTTGAACCTGAGGTGTACAAAAATGTCTCGCAGCGTAGTTTTTGTTCTCACCACATTTTGACGTCATGTATGCATCTGTTGGGGTACAGACGCACTGAAAAAATGGAATATTTCTAATGCAAATTCTTAGACAATAGCTGCTCTTCACAGTTCCCTGCGCCATCTTGAAAGGTAGCCGTGCCTTTGCATCGAAGCGAGACGAACGATGAGCGTGCAATGATAGATACCTTTTTTAACACCTAGGACAATTATTCACATGTCTCTATCATTGCAAGCTCACCGTTCGTCTCGCTTCGATGCAAAGGCACGGCTACCTTTCAAGATGGCGCAGGGAACTGTAAAGCGGACTATTGTGATTCCTTCATTGTAGGAACGCTTTGCAGTTCTTTGAGCATTCAGTAGAATATTTGTTGATGTACAAGGTTGTATGAACGACTGACATGAGAAGTAAGTGGTGCTCTACTTACACACATAATGGACGACACTTGGATGAACAGTCAAGCTTATTGTTTTGAGCTTTTTTTGTGACATTCCTTAGACACGAAACTAAAAACAATTGCAAAAATTCCTGCATTCTAGTATCCGGCATTGTGACAATAATTATAATTCTGACTGCTAAGCTCGGCATACACAAGGGAACATGTCACTGGAAAATTTTTATCGATTTACACAGTCTGTAAATTTTCTGTAAAATGAAATTTGCAGACAATGTATATCGATTTACATGATATTTATAGAGTTTGTACAGGGTTTTTTACAGGATTTTTAAAGAGTTGTCTTGAGAATTACAAAGTATGTAAAATTACAATTTCCCTGTAAATCTCATTTACAGTATATTCACAGGGATTTTACATGATTTTTACAGACTCTGTTTAAACACTGAACTTTTCCAGTGTGTTGCAGGGATGTTGCAGGGTCAATTGTCTTCGTATACGAACTGAACGTTTAAAAACAATGTGTTATGGGGACAAAAATCTTCAGAGTACGAAGGGACTTGTAGGATGTGCCGGTTTATATCTGTGTTCCTAAGCTTGCTTTTCTCTTGCTCTACATCTTCCGTCGTGTTTATATCACAGTACAGAGACATGCGCGCGCGTTTTATATTCCTTAAACATATGTAGCCTAACTGTGTGTCGAGCCTTATAGTTGATTCCAAAATTATCGTGGTGATGATAATCATCAGGACCGAACAGTAATGGCCAAACAAATCGTCATCATCATCATCATCGTCATCATCATCATCATCATCATCGTGGAATCAAATACGAGTCTATGTACGTGCTACATACCTGTGGTTTTGTTGAGAATGTCACACACGTTTCCTTTATCGCTGGGAGGAAATTTGTATTCCATGCAATTGCAATCCTTTTGCTGTTGAAATGCCAGGCAAGACTGTTCACACGCCTTATCAGAAAGAGAAATTGTTATAATAAGTAAATATAAATAATTTATATTGATATCAAAGTACGTGAACAAGTTCACTTACTGTTTTTGAATAAGTAATATTGTGGGACTTCGCGTAGATGTTTGTAGTTGGGAAAGAATCAGTTTTGATACATGACTGGTTTTTAAACGGGTCCTCACGATTAATTTGCACCTGAAAATCAATATATTTGATTCTTTTGAGATTCAAGTGCCGTGTACAAGTGAGGCCACAAAGGCCTCTAAAAAAAAAAAAAAAAAAAACATGGCGACAACTGTGTAGCTGTATAAGATGTTTTATTTCTTATCCATTTAAGAGGCCTTTTCTTTATGTATTTCATTGGATTCATTTAAACTCATTTGACGCCATGATGGTTTTAGAGACTAAGTGGCCTCGTTCTCATGAAACTCTTTGATCATTTTTGAAAGTCGTGTGTGAGAACACCACCTTACGAGTTACCGACGTAAAATAAACCCTTACACGTTTTACACTTTCTTTACTCACTACTTTATTTAAGCAATATAAAACGCGCGCGCATGTCTCTATACTGTGATACAAACACGATGGAATATGTAGAGAAAGAGAAAAGCAAGCTTAGGAACACGAGACGTAGCCGAGTGTTTCTCTTGCTTTTCGAGTGCTTTACAACTTCCAGAGTGTTTATATCACAGTATAGAGACATAAGCGATCGTTTTATATTGCTTTTATAAAATATTTTCGACGTTTTTTGAGCGAGCCATGTCTCTGTCCTCTGGTATAAACATGGTAGCCAGCCGATCAGCGCGCGCGTTATATCACAAATATTTTATATTTTATTTTATTTTATTATGTTATGTTATGTTATGTTATGTTATGTTATGTTATGTTATGTTATGTTATGTTATGTTATGTTATGTTATGTTATGTCATGTCATGTCATGTCATGTCATGTTATGTTTTATTTTATTTTATGATTTGCCCATAAGGCAGGTGACGGTTACAATAGGACACGAAGTCCCCTACAAGGTAATGTCACCCACACCCAACCCCAACTATAAAAAAATAAGTGAAAAACCTAACCCCAAATCCCAATATAAGAATATATTACTATACATACCATACGGATTCCCATGGACGTGGAATATCCTGGTGCAAGACTGCGACCTTCTTCATAAGGAAAAGGCATTTTACCACGAACTGAAATCAGAACCACTGCGCCAGCATTCTGTGTTAGTTGGTCGATATATTCTTCTTGTTATTCGAGCTTTCTTTAATAGAATATTGCAGTAAAGACGATCAAAGTAAATCGGTGGCATGGGTGACATGGGTGGCGTACGCTGTTACGCGTCGTCTTTCACCACTGTGGTCTAGCGGTTAAGGGTTCGCTGGTTCGATCCCCGCTGTGACCAGATGTGAATTGAGTTTGTTTGATGTGTTGTTCTCTCCCTTGCCGCGAAGGGTTTTTCTCCGGGTTCTCCGGTTTTCCTCCCTCCATAAAAATCAACATGTGAGTCGAGTGTTGTGTACTAAAATAAGAAATGTAGTGGTAGTGAGTGTGAGGGGCAGTAGGTCCACATCAGCGAAAGCTGCCAGATATCCAACCTGCTTAAACAAATAAAGCATTTCTTTCTTTCTTTCTCAACGTTCAGTTATGCAATGAAACTATTCTTGATTTTTACCGATGCAAGAGTTTCAACTGTAGAAGCGAGTTTTAATACTGCATGCTACCCCTTACGAAATTCACCAATTTCACGATCCATAGATAAACTGTATAAACTCTAATATCCTTGATGAACAGAACTTCTCAGGATAGTAATTCATGTCCAAGTAATAATATAGCAAGCGTGGATAGACGTGCACAACAATTTGCAATAGAAGGCAACCAAACACATGTATTTGACTTAAAAATACTCAAAACTAGCAATTACATCAGAAAGGGTTCTTAACATGCATTATCATATACGACCCGTATTTGTCCCCGCGCTCGCACTTAAGGTAATGGGCTGGCGCGAGTTTTTATCGACGAATTTTTCTATAAATCATGTATAGATTGTTTTTGAGTTGGGAACATCAAATCAATAAAGAAAATAGGGGTCACGGTGCTAGTTTTGGTGCTATGATAGCTCGAAAAGAGCGAAATCTCCCCTTTTTCGAACGTAAACAACAGATTTCAGAGTTTGACCTCGAGAGTAGGTAAGTGTTTGCAAATTTGCAAACTAAAGGCTTTCAAACATGCTCAAGTGGGCAAAGCATCATGAAAAGTAATACGCGTTAATTTATTTGTAAGTAAAGCTAAGTATTCACGTTTCAAAGATGAAAATCAGTTGTACTTACGCGCGAATCGGACGTTCATTTTGACGATTTTTTTTGCAATTTTCTCAAAAACCTATCAACTGATTTTGTTTTTACTTTTTTGATATGTTTAGTTTTGATAAAAGTACGCAGAAAAAGCAAAAAATTAGGGTAGGTCGCGGTGCTAGATTTTCAGTTACAAGGCTTTGAATACTGCTACTTGGCGTCCGCCATACACAGGAAGCCCAATCAAATTTGATATCATCGCGCCCGCGCAAAACATGCGCAAACGTTATGCGCACGTACCTTAAGGAAATTTTTGGAAAAGATGACGTAAGTAGGGTCGGACGGCTTTTCGAAGGTGCATGGTCCGAAGAAACCCGCATCCGGACCCGCGCGCGCGTCAAAAATACAAATTATTATTATACAATTGTGACGTAAATTTACCAAATAAGGTATCCTTTGAAGGCGAATATGGGACGGTAATACCCTCTAGTAAACCGGTTTGCGTATTCGGCCCTGTATGACGTCAAAGCTTCAAACCGGTTTGAAGCGCGCACGCTGGTTTTCAAAAAGGACTGTTTCGATAATAAAAATACTGTTAAAAACAAAGCGAAAAAGCAATTGTATAATAAATCCTATATTAGATATTTTCTTGTGTATTACGGGCTGACATTTTACTCATCGCACAATATACGCGACTCGTGAAATATCAGCCCGTAATACACATGAAAACATCTAATAAGTGGTATATATGGCGATTAAAAAAGTTCATATGATAAAATTAAATGCTTATTGACTGAAGTTAGGTCGGACCAGACGTGGCCTGTACCGAAAATCCAATTTTAATCTAATAATCTTTTTTATATAAGCATGTAAATATGTAAATATTGTGGTACGGCATGAACCTCGAGCCAAGTATTTTCCCGTCCTAGCCCTTCCACTTTGTCAATAAGTACATAACATTTCCTTAGAAAAGTAACTATATAAAATCATTTTTATCTTGTTAATGTACCATAAAGAGGTCCAGGCTTGGAAGCCTTGGCACCGCGCAGCTGTTTATCATCCTTGACGTAAGGATTAAATGTAAAACAAGTTACCATACTTGTAATGCCAGAATTGATTCCAATACTTAGTGAAATTCCTAAAAGGAAACAAAAATGCCTAACAATGAAATGATTGATTATTGCATTTTATAGTATAGGGACATAAAGACACTGAATTATCAATTCTCGATATTAAGAAAAAATCGCCTTTAATGTTTGAAAGTACCTGCAATTGACACCTTTAAATGTACAGGAACGGACCATTTTATCAAACTGATGACCAAATGGTTCAAGATTAAGCAATTCATGGACACGCGCCATAACGACTGATAATCTCTCTTCTTTTTTATACATTTCATCTAGCAGACCAGGGTCGTACTCATTCTCCTCCTCATCTTCAAGTGACGGCTCTTCCCCTGGTGTCTTGTGGCCGCCCGTGTAAACACTCTTATCTGTTTAAGTTATAAGATAGAATTAGCAAACGTTCCTAATCTCTGTCACGTATTGATAACAATGATATTTTACAGGGTTTTTCATCAACTCATAATGAAGTCCCGTTTACACAAGCAGATTTTAAATGTCACATTTATAGAGTAGTCATAGAGTAGATTTCGTATGACTGTGAAAACGGCACCGCACTTCACAGCACAGTTACGGCAGAAATTTCGAATGTTTTTATAGACATCACGGCACTGATACGGTCACTGCACGTCGCGGTCCGTTTCACACTCATACAAAAACTGCTCTAAAAAGCTAATGCAGTTTTCAGTAAATGCATTTTGACATACGTACACCCACATGAATTATCAGTTAAAATTTGGTCGAGTTAACAGGTTCTTATTTTGATATATTACGTTATCTGGATGGTACAATACATACCAGAAATATAGTTCTTTAAAACGTCTTGTGCCTGACTAGGCAAATCTCCGATCTTTGATTTACGAATCATATTGAAATTACAAAACACGACACTCGGAAATGCAAGTGTCTGCAAGAGAAAGTACAAAACAATTTCAAATAGTTAAAATATGAAAGCCGATATGATCATCTATGCAAAATACCTAACTCAGGGAATATCGTCGCTATCGTTGCTTTAGAATATATATACCATTATTATTTGTTGTGTATTACGGGCTGATATTTTACGAGTCGCGTTAGGTGAGGCAAAGTGCGAGCGATGGGGAAAATGTCAGCCCGTAATACACATGTACTTATTGACTGAGTTAATTCTGTAAGCTTTGGAGGATTTTTTGCCGCGTGCCTTGCCACAATACGACATGAATACCGATTTAGAAAATATAATGTGAGAACGCGACTCCAACTGGCAACTTACTAGTTTAGTTGCTTTAGCGCCCGCCGCACACGTTGAGAAACTGTGGGAGGAAACTGCCACGCCGAGGCACTTTTCTCACCGTGTGCTCTTTTACCTGCTCTTTTTTGACATCGCGTAGCCAAAGATGTAACGTCTACGGCGAGAAATCGTCTGAGCTAGGTGATTCGCTTGGCAGTTTCCTCGTGCAGTTTCTCAACGTGTGCGGCGGGATCTAGAACGTCTGCGACGTCAGCGGTCATTATGAGTGTAATTTGTTTTTGAGCTAAAGACGTCCTTTCACGCGTCGTAACGCGTTTGTTGCCTTTGCGCTAATAATGTCATCATGTTATTTGTGACCGCGTAGAGGATTAACCCCTTCCGATCAAGACTGTCCTTCGTGGTCCGTATATAATTTTTCAAACAGCTACATATAGTAAGTTCTCTCTCAATGATTATGCTGATACATACACAGGGAGCCCAAGTGATACATACCGCATTATTATGTAGAGAAATTTTGGTACTTATTGGTCTACTTTGGTACTTGTAGAACAGCGGGATGAGTTGATATATAGCCATTCCCATCGCACCTAGAAATAGCACTACCCAAAGGACTTTGAATACCAAGAACTTTGTACCAACCACTCGACCAAGTCCTCCAAACGACGTATATCCACAGAAGTCTTCCAACATTTTGAGAAGTGAAGAGCAACGATTTATTCTTTTAGTTTCCTGGCTGTCTTCCATATTGTTATCCTCTATAGGAGTCACTCTATAAGAAAGTATACTTTCGTATATAATAATATACATGAAAAATATTCTCGATTCTGATTGGCTGAAAGCAGCGATGTTAATCGCCAACACGGCAGGAAAAAGTAATTTTCACTGCAGTACAAATTACAGTTTTGCAATTGCAAAATTACAAACGTAATTCCACTGCAGTGCAAATTAATAGTACCAACCAAAAATCAAAGAAATATCCATACGTTAAAAATTATTTTCTGACTCGCTATCGCTAGTATTTTTCGCGGGATTTTGGACATTCAAACGGCGCGCGTTGCCAAATTTCCCGCCATTCAAACAAAAGTAATTGTTCAAAGTGAAGTGAAGCTCTGACAAATTTAGTGCAGTAAACTGTAGTTATCTGTGTTTATTACCTCAATGGATTATAAAGACAGTTTCTTTTTCCATTTGGGAGTCCAGTCTAACGTTGTCAAGTGAAGGAGCCTAGACTTTATCTTTACAAAGAAAAAGAACCCAAAGCTGCTTTTTGGTACGAATACAGATTCAGCCGCCATTTGCTAAACTCGTCAGTACAGACTAGTTATTCTTTTGAAAAATCCATACAAAATCCATACAGTTTTATCCTCATTTTGGCAGAAGAGAAATGATAAATACAAATTTTGCTACTAAAGATTTGACTTCAGAAATCGTACTACATGGACTGGCTGGACTCGTCAAACTTTAAGTTTTTACAATTTTAAGCAATATTTTTCTGATTTGATGAACATTCTTCGAGAAAAAATACTTTTGGTCCTTAGAAATGAGAAAGTTTAGAGTTTTCTAAAGGTTGAAAACATTGGTTGATCGATGTCTGTTCGCCGATTGACCGAGTGCTCAAACTTTTGTCGAGTTGTGACTTTGAAATTTCTTCATGTATATTATTTTAATTATTAAAATAAGTAATCATACGTTTTCTCGTTCAATTTGGAATTAATTTACACTCTTGTGTCTTTAAAAGATCTCAAATTGCACTCGCCCTCCGGGCTCGTGTAATTTTGATAATCTCGTGTAAATTAATTCCAAATTGAACTCCAATACGTATGCTTACCTATTCTAAGCACTCCACTCAAGTATAATATATTAAGGCTTGGGTTTTGATCGATTTGTATGAAATTTAGGTTTTATGAACATCACGACTTAATATCCATCAACTGAAATGTTTTTCATTAATGTTGACTTTTGATCACGTGACTTGCTGGACCATTTTTTTAGAGAGAAATTTCAATTAAAAATGGGGTACACAACAGCCTTTTCAATATTAATGAAATGCATGTTTTCTTGTTTCTTTTGGAGAGGGCTTTCCAAATTAGAAAATACAAAATTACTGGTTTCAATTTGTCAAATTTCTCGACCTTCAGTTTCCATAAAAATACTTGATGTAATAAAATGATCTCTAAAAGCAACAGAATTATTTAAGAAACAAAACTCTGGCTAATTGACAGAAAAAAAACCCAAGTCTTAATATGTTTGAGCAGAAAATTTAATTTCCGTTTGTTACAGTGCGAACTAGTCCTGTATTATAGGAATTACACAGCATGTGATATATATATCTATCCCAAAAAACGTTGTCGGGCCAAAGACCCCAAGCATACGCGACTCACCTGAAAGGGAGTATGCATGGGTAGAAATGATTCAAACAGTGAAACCACATCATGAATATCAACATACATCCACTTCTAACTTGCTGTACCCTTCAATATATTCTAGAATAAGCCAGTTCAGAGTTTAAGAATCGTTTTCAGTGCCCATGCGACTTTTATCCCGAACTTCTCACCTTCTTTTGTTTAAACCTTTTGTTTTTAAGCAAGCAAAGAAGGTGAGAAGTTCGGGATAAAATCGCATGCACATTACAAACGATTCTTAAACTCTGAACTGGCTTATACAACACAGAACTTCATTCCTTGTCTAAATTCAAGACCAAAGCCAAAAAGTGAATAGTCCAGTTCCTAATTACTAGAGACCGCTGAGCTTCCTGACAAAAGGCGCATTTATGCAGCCTTAAGCTCCTTTTCAAGGAAACCCATGGGAATAAACTCGACTGTTGTGTTGTTCTTTATCAACAATTTATGCATTTCACTGATATTTTTGAATAATTTACGTTGACTCGAGGCTAACGCTGTATAGATACACCTTTTGTTAGGAAACTCTAGTAATTAGAGACTGGACTATTACGTTTTGCATCTACCCATGCTCCCTTTCGGTCTAGTCGCGTGTGCGACAACCTGTTGTGAAACAGGTGTATGCATAATCCCTTAGCATGATCACGTTTTTGTCCTCTCTCTATACCAGAATCCTTTTCGAGTAGCTTTTGTTCGGTAATTAAAATTATTGAGTTTGTATTCTCAAAGGAATATAAAATTTGAATATGAAAGACTCTTGAAAAGTGTTCTGGTATAGAGAGGGGACAAAAACGTCGTCGTGCTAGGGGCTTATACATACATATATTTATAGAAGAACCAATAACCGTTTCCCAAGATATAGTTCAGTGAGTCCTGTACTAGCCAAACTACCTCGGTTTCAGTGCATACTCTCGTGTACTGACAATGCCGATTGCTAATAAAGCAGCTTTAATTTAGCCGCTTATTAATCAATATATAATTTACATGATAACAAAATATATGAACAGCTAGTGTAATGAGAACGAGGCTTTGGCTAGTACAGGATTCACTCAACTGTATTTTGGGAAACGGCTATTCATATCGTGCAAAACAATCCTTGATCCTTGGATCAAGATTTATAAACTTCTTTGTCGACAAAGATCAAGTTAAAAGATTCACGCAAGACAGAAAGGGGCTTTGATCACCCTCTCGAGTGTTCGCGTAACGCCTTGACAATTTGTATAAAATTCAAATCAAAAACTCGTAACGTTAATTGCGTTTAAAAATCGTTCCGTGTTGTGCTAGTACACGATATTTATTCAACGTTAGGCGAAAAATCGTCGTTGCAAATCGTCCCGTGTAGCATCGGCTTCAGATAGGACAGACGTCTGTAAACTGTCAGTCCTTCTAAAATTTTGTGTATTCTAGCGTTGATCAAGAGAAATAATTCATCTATTGTCGTAGCGTAAAGCTAAAGAAAAACCGAGAAGTAAAAACTTGATAACACAATATGTAATAAGAAATAAATCACAAAGAACAAACTTACCAAGACCTGGAGAACCAACGGCAGTATCAAAACTAAAGTGATATAAATTTCGAACTCCCTTTGCACTTATACCGTTGTTATGTAAAGAAATAAAGAAGAATTAAGATTTGAATTTCAAAATATACGTAAATGAGCCCCAAAGAAAAATATAACAAATAAAAAATAAACGGGTCCCCAAGGAACCAGAAAAACAAATGCAAATTTTTGCCGAACTGAATGCACTTACAGAAGCTTTTAAAAGACTTCATGCAGCATGTGGCCGTAACACCGCGATTCGTTACCGGCACCAAACGAGAGGCAAACGATCACTACCTCAAGGTCCGGCACTGTTGGACGACGACGCGACAAAGTTTGCAAGTGAATGAATATCGCTTCGATATCCTATAAGTAATACAATAATGAGTAACTACACGTACTCATAGATTACCTATTTTTTGTAGAGCTGTTGTCGTCACTGATCAACTGATAGTCCACAAAACAGTTTTCGTATTGCTGTGAAAACTGCAGGGTCACGGTACCCCACTCAGGGTCCGTGCAGGGTATCAAAAACTAAATTTAAGGACTTTTCAAGGACTTTTCAAGGATCAAAATTGTATTTTCAACAAGAGACCATAATACTAAGAGAGCGAAGCTCAGTATTGATGTCTGTGCCATGTTCGTGGCGACTAAGGCTATTTTTAGTAACTTCGCCATCGCGCGCGCAAGTCCCTCAACCAATAGAATTTGATTTTTGACGTGCGCGCGGACGGGACCGTTTGAATTCTATTGTTTAAGAGCCTTGCGCGCGCGATGGCGAAGTTACTAAAAATAGCCTTAGTCGCCACGAACATGGCACAGACATCAATACTGAGCTTCGCTCTCTTAGTATTATGGTCTCTTGATTTTCAAGGAACATCAAGATCATGTTAATTGTACGTTCTTACCTCACAAACGTCTTACTTCCAATGTAATGAAAAATAACTTCATATTTCAGCGGAATCACATGTGAATTGTCATTTTTTTACTGGCAAATCCGAATCAAACTTCAGCCGAACGGAATAATTCAGAGATCGCTTGGTGATAGATCTTTTTCAAGGAGTTTTCAAGGACTTTTTCGAAATTTTCAAATTTTCAAGGAGTTTCAAGTGCCCTTGAAAATGAGTTTTCAATTCAAGCACTTTTCAAGGATTTAAGGACCTGCACGGACCCTGCCCACTGCCATGGCATGCAGCCGGAATTACGAATGTGTTTATAGCCATCACATCACTGATACGATCACGAAAATGCGTTTCAACACTGTTAGCGTGTAGTTGATGTTGATTACACCTATTTTAAGATAGTTTGTTGGTTTAGAGAGCATGTACACAATTTGTCTGCGCATGTCTGTAATTCATTTGTACATCGACTGTAAGAAATTTTATGTTGACATGAAACATTTGGTTGGCGATCTCGTTGTTCAAAATTACGTTCATTTACCGAAATACTGAGACAACTGAGACATACAGCCTACCTTGTGTGGTTTAGAGGCTTCAAGCACGTGACTAGACCGAAAAGTAGTATGGGTAGGCACAAATTACTTTATTCACTTTACGGCTTTGGTATTCGTTTCAAACATCAACAAATGAAGGTCTCTTGCAAAACCACTTGAGGCAAGTCAGCTGAGAATAGTCGTGGGATATTCGTGTGCTTCTGTAGCCTAGTAGTAATTTCTACCCATACGTCCTTTCGAGTGAACCGCGTAAGTTTGAGGCCTATTTTCCGACGTTTTCTAAAACAGATTTATATACGTGTATCATAAAACATTGTTGGGGAAAAGACCTCAAGCCAACTCGACTCACCCGCAAGGGAGTATGGGTAGAAATAAATGAAAGCTAGAAAAAAAAATGTCAAAAAAGACTATTCCCAATTAGCTTGCCTCGAGCTTATGCACAAAAGAACTTCATTCGTTGATGTTAAAAAATCAAGAACAAAGCTGAAAAGCGAGTAAAGTTTAGTACCTACCCATACTCCTCTTCGGTATAGTTGCGTAGACTTGAAGCCTCTCGCCCGACAACCTTTTTTGAAATAGGTGTATAACGTAAAATACGTCCTACAGTAAAAAGCGAGACAACAGAATATAAATTGTAATATTATATTACATCAACTGCATGTTATTAAGGTTCTCCCACTGAGTCAGACATTTCTTTCGCACTGCACGCTGAGAAACCGCTTTTTTCCTCGTAAATAAACATTTCGGAGAGAAAAGTGTTTTGAAAATGACCTTTACCAATTTCAGAAAAGCCTATAAATTAACGAAAAGTGAGTCGATGGAGATCTCGAAATCGTTGTACTTTAGCTGGTTAAACTCGCTTTGATCACTCACTTTAATTTTTTAATATTTTACATTTTTGGGGGGCCTTTTTGACATGCAATTTGTCAATAATAGGCCATTTTCATGATGGCGTCATATACTACAACTACCAGAATGCTTTGCCCATTTTCTTTTGTAAAATAATTAGTGCCAATTGTTCAACTATTCTCAAAAGGGAATAAAAATCTGAATAAGAAAGAAAATTCGTAGAGCATTCTGGTAGTTTTAGTAAAATAACGCCATCGTGCAAATGGACGCCATCGTGCAAATGGCCTATAGGTTAGACAATTGAAAAACTGCTTACCAATTACGAAGATCTCATGATGAAAACACAAGGATACTAGATAAACATTCTTAACACCCGAAAATACATTTCAAGCTTATTATCACAGAGAAATTTTGTTTTAAAACCTAAAAGGACAATAGGGTTGAGTAATCGACGTCATAATGACGTCACTTACTCACAATTTAGATGCTAATAACCTTGACAATTGTCTCTCTCTTTTGGTTGTGGAGAAAATATTGCTTCATGGTGATTATTGGTGCCATATGTAATGCATAAAGAACGCGAGAGAGTGCTTTATCGGTGAATAAGGATCCGAGCCGAAGGCAAGGATCTTTAGACCCGATATAACACGCTCTCGAGTTCTTTATATCACTTATCAAACATCTTGTTGTCAATTATCATATTTTACCAGAATTTTCCAAGTTTGATTATTTTTGGCTTAGAAGCAAATGAATAAAAATCTTTATCCGATATAAAGATCTATTGCGGTAATGATTTCCATTGTGTTTTCTGATGAATTAGTAATGAGTTTGATTTTATAGGTCTCATTGAGTTTCAAGTCATTTTCAATTTTCACTGATTTTGAAAATGGACGAAAAGTGAAAGCTTTTTAGCTTGTTTCTAGGTTCGGTGCAATTCGCTTCTCGTATCATATACGAAATAAAATTTGTATTGACACAATCTCTAAAAATGACATTGAATAATACATAAACATGTTTAGGGATTATTGTCAGCTGTTCCTAAAGTAACTTTCACAGGGGAATGGTTCCAAATGGATCCGGTCCAAAATGGAATCCAGAAACCTTTACACGGGACCTTTTCAGACAGTTTCTGTATGAAATAAAGTTTAAAAACAGTATTTCGGATGGTTTTCAGGTATTACTCACTCCTCGGTTTCTGTCTTGATCACGTATGCAGAGAAAATATTGACAGTTCGACCCACGGATAGCTCATGGGGTCGCGTAAGGGCGATTCCACGTGATCTGCTTTTTGAACTACACCCGTTTATAATTAACACTCACGAACCTAGGTTTATTGCTAACATAATTCATCATTCAAAATCGGGTTCGGAAGTTACTTCCCAATTTACCATGTCTTGTCTTAAGAATCCTGACTATGACGTGCAACTGTTGACAAGAACTTTTTATATGAAAAAGAAAAAGAAAACATCGCTCGTGAATTGATCATCATTTACATTTGACTTAGAACTAGAACTGATAATCAATTATCTATTTTGAAGTAGTAATCCTGATCAGTAATTTGAATAGTATGACTTTTTAATACTGTGTTCTCCTTCATGTCTGTCTTATTAAATCAAGCCATGATGGCATGTAATGAATAATCAGCAAAATGATAACGTGATTTAGAATTAAGAAACCTTTAAACATGTAATTCTAAATACACCGCACCGTTGTAGTGTTGCCTCAGGGGAAATCGCAGGTTATTTGGTCGACAAGCAATTAAGAAAATGATAAACCTGAAGGATTCGAATAAGAAGATTATTACTGTAATGAGTTAGAGACCTTACCTCATTAATATTGAATGAAGTCAAGTAAAGTTCTGAAGAAGTTAAATAGAAATCAGAAAACCCAAGATCTAAAGGGTAACAGTACCCCAGAGTGTTATATAGTTTTGATCATGATCTCCCAGGTAACTCATTGCATGATTCCAGAAAAATAAACTCCGACTGAATTACGTGAGTGGTAGATAGCTTTTGTTGTAGAGTAAACAAGGTGAACCGTGAATTGATTCAGAATGGTAATTACCACTAGTGAATTTAATTTCTGTCACGTCAACAATATAGAACAAGGTTATTGAGGTACATAGTTACCGTTGCTATATTAGAAAGCTTTTTAGTCGTCACTTAAGCTGCTGGTGGCTCCAGGGTATATATTTGGTTGACAGGTCTAAATTACAATCGCATCTTTCAGCATAATAACCTTTACCGATTTCTAAGACTAATTTAATTTGGATTAATTATCCCTCAATCATGGAATTGCATAGAAATAAAAGTTTTGCGAATAGAAGTATTTATAGAGATATCAATGATCTTGAAAAACACTATTTTGAGAGATAATGCTAATAATTTGACGAGTGACGAGTAATTGCTCTGGTCCTTCCGAAACCGATCGTTCGGAAGTCAGAAAATGATTTTCTCTTTTTTGGAGACGTACGAAGTAGTATCTGCACATGTACGCCTATTTTCCGGAAAATCCGGTGAAATGTATCCGAATGGCCGCGATCACTACCGATTTGAGAGTACCGATTTCGTAAATTAGCTTTTTTCAAGCAAGATTAGACAAGAAAATGACAATAGAATATTGGTCACTTCAAACAACAAAATATCTTTTTCATTAACATTACAATGTAGTGAGTCAAGTTTGAGGAGATTTTGTGTGATAGTAAAATAACATGAGAAACAAACAGTTATGCCAATGCATCACACTCATGGAACATATAATTTTGAACGGTATCGTGTATAAATAAAGTTTATCTTATCTTGTCTTAACAAACTGACCATAGCATAAGTATATCAAATAGAACCCTTTTGAAAAATAGAAAATAATCCACTTAAGTACGGGCTTATATGACTTATGGACTGATGTATGTACGCTGAACACGTCACTCCCAGGTTCATATCACACGACTGAGCTAATAAGTGGTTTCACTAGTTTCACGCCGGTGAGATAAACAAAAACTTACAGAAAAATTCAAATATTTTATTCCAAATAGCGGCCAGAGCGAGAAGCCATTTTGGCTCTTGTTTATTATTATTATTATTTTCATTTTACAATGAGCAAGTGTACAATTGTTATTGAGGTTACCAACAAGATTGTTTTAGGTGAATCTAGCCTTAGGGGCTGTTTATATGGAGGCTTCTTTTGTTCTCCGACCCCTAGGTAAAAAAAAAAAAAAAAAAAAAAAATCAGCCCGCTTACCAGGCTGGATCGCCTTCATATAAACAGCTCCTTAGATGTCGCTGCAAATATTGTGCTAAATTTGGGGCTCAGTTGTCTACTTTAAAAATCGAAGAAAATGAAAAATTTTACCTGTTACTGGAAAGTTCAGTGCACTGAAGCCGGTCCATTTTCGAATGGTTTCTAAACTTTTTCAAAGTAGATGTATTTCACATTCCCTTTTCATTATTACAGCTGTTACACTGCCTTGGGTTTCCCTAGGGCTGTATCAACTCAGGCAGAAAGCGAAAATAACACATCTCGAGGTGTTGTTTGAATAAATTAAGGAACCAAGAGAATTTTACTTGGTGTTAAGAAGTTGGCAACCAAAGGACGACGAGTGCTGGAAGGTGTTAATTGATAATATTGATATCGTTTTAACCATTAAAATCTGCCATAACTTCAAAAATTTTACTTTTTTCTTTCTGCTTCCTTCTTTATGAAACCTCCCCGAGTTTTATTAAAGCAAAATTTGTGTGGAACATGGCAAATTGGAAGCGGGTTTGACGAGATCTTTTAGTACAAAAAACCCCTTTGTTTTGAAACAGGCGTTTGACTACAAAGGACTTGAAGAAATCCAATCAGATTTATGGTCCTTTTTAGGTTTAAAGCAAGGGAGCACTTCAAAATAATGTTGTTAGAAATCAGCTTGTGTGCTGATTTTTTTTTGATCGGATACATAAATAAAATCACAAATCGCGCGATGTTCCAGGCCCTCCTGGCGAAGATCGAAATATACCAGGCGTTCCTCGTTGCAGAGCTCCCACTAAAAGCAACGCAAATGTGCGAGGAGGCAGTGATAAGAATAGGTGGGGGGAGTGAAACAATTGATCACGTGATCCAATGGAAAAGCCCAGTTTGAGAAATCTTTTCGCTCGATACTCGTAGCAGTTTCTATGGAAACTGAAGACCAGCAACTGAGGACGGGATATTCCACTGACAGATGTAGTCACGTGTCTTTAGACTAAGTTCTTCTTAAAATCTGTTGAGTGCAAGACAAAGAACATATTTTGGAAAATCGGAACAGAATAGAAAAGTGGCACAGGATTGATCGCGATGAACGTACAGTCATGTTAGCACTACTCCCTAGTTTTCACAATTTAAAGTCGTAAGTACATTCACCAGGAAAATGAAGTTTTCAGTCTTATCCTTATGGGGGTTTTTGTGTCAAGCATTTTTAGGAAATGAAACTAAAGCCCGTCACGTTGAGAACTGTGTGAGGAAACTGCCACGCGAGACACTTTTGTCACCGTGTGCTCTTTTATCTGCTCTTGGCCTCGCGTAGCCAAAGATGCAATGTCTGTAGCGAGAAATTGTCTGAGCTAAGTGCCTCGCGTGGCTGTTTCCTCGCGCAGTTTCTCAACGTGTGCGGCGGGCTTAAGGTATGCTCAGTTTCTTTTTAAATTAGATGTAGAACGTAAGCTAATTTTCGAGCAGTTTATTTTCCTTTTTCATTCAGGTAAAATTGTCTACTTGAATTCATCGAAGTCCCGCGTTTGGTCAAAACAAAATATATGAGCGCACAGATGATCTACGCGCAACAACGCTCATCGGTTTGAATCCAAGGCAGTTTTTTTCCGCACAGCTTTAGACGAGGTGGGACCACTTTCGCATTTTCTTGCTCAGTACCTTCTGGGATAATCCATTAGAGATTGACGTATAGCGACGCTTTTTCTAATTATCTAGAATTATGTCGCCCGAGCAAAAGTTACGCGCCTCAAACGCTATGGCTAGCCGTATTTACTCATTCTTTTCGTGAATCCCTTATTATTACGTGTATTTTACATATAGATATACACGCATTACATCAATTCTAAGTCTTAGTTAATTTTCACCACACCTACCAGTGTTTGGCGATTTTAGCAAGGGCTTATTACTCGTGCCCAGGCCTACGGCCGGGAACGAGTTATAAACTGCAAATGTTTTTTGTGGTTACTGGCTTTTTATAAAGAGATATATGGTATGAAGAGATAAAAAGCCAGTAACACACTATGTCATCGCCTGGGTGCGTGCGCGTGTAATTCGGAAATCCCCGAAGTAGACACGAAGTGTCAAGTCGAAAGATATGGGAACTTCGTGCGCTCGTCCGAGGGTGTTTAAGTCGATTTTATATAATCAAATATAGGCTCTGTGGTTATAAAATATATCTCTTCATACCAAATTGTTCACTTTAGTTCATAAATATATCTGTGAGGGAAACGTTTCACAAATTTTCGATAAACATGGCGTTTACGAAGCCGTTCCGAGTGAAATAGCAAACCCTAGGTTTAGAAATAGAAAACAATAGGTGCTCATTGCTCCGGCACGATGGCGCCGCTCGAAGATTGTTTGATATTCGATGCTAAAAGCCATGTTGTGGTTTTCGTTCAAGTTGCTTGGAGTCCAAAATATGACCCGCTCGTATTTTTGACGATTTCTGCTTTGAAGTCTACCTTTTGTAAAATTCAACGCCTTTCCATTCCGCCTCTGCCCCCGTTTAGTATATCCTTTGCCGTTTATTATTCATATACGTGGGGGTTTCACTGTTTGCATGAATATTGGATGGTTTCTCTCTCAGTAAAAGTGTTCGTGAGTGTGATAAATATTTTCCTAATAAACGCGAATGCCGTGATATCTGGTATGTCAATGAGGTATTTACATTTGGTCATCTGGCACTTCAAACAATCTTTAATTGAGCACAAGGTGAATGGGTCGAATTTGTGTCGCTGTGTGTAAAGATGTAAAGATTTCTGTCATGGCAGTCCCGGTGTGCCCTTTAGATGCTACACAGGTAGCGCAATCTTTGATCGATATATTCAAATATAGAAATTTATCGAAAATAAAATAAATCACATCTTTTACCTGCATTTTAGTGTTCTATTGCATTCTTTGTAGTTTTTGGATGGTTTGGTTGCATTTTAAGGTGATTTAGAGGAGGAAAGGGGAATGCATTGCATTTCCCAAAGCAGTCAGTTTGTCCAGGATCGTTGTTGACACTATTCTTTGTCCTTTTTTGCATTTTCGTTTCTTTATCTATATTTGGATTTGAGGCCAGTAACCACATGGCCTCATAGAGGTCTATATTTTTTCCTGTCGTCGTCCTCGAGAAAAGGACATTCTTGGGCAATCGGTCACGTGATGCACTCCTGATTGGTTAAGAGCATAAGAAACAATGCCCTTCATTCATCACCTTTGAGCGCGTGCGAACTCTTCGCAGTGAAGGCAAGCCAGGAACTTTAGGAATGCAAGATGGCCGACTACAAAGAAAATAGCTTTCAGAGACAGGCTTTTCCAGCAGTAGAACAATGTAATTTAGAGCTTTAAACTCGAGATATACCTATGCACTTATAAGAGCTTCAGAATGGGCCATTATTTTGAGCTTGATCTCCAATACTTTGACCAAATATCGAACTCTAAATGGAGTACTTGAAACGAGGCACCCGCGATAAAGACTATTTCCTATGAGCTGGAAATCTACGAATTTCTCACCCTACATGTTGCTAAACGAACATACATAGAATCACGTCAATTATATTCCTCATTCAAGCATTCAAGAGATCTTGAGAGGTTTTTGTACTGAATTATATTATCGGAATTCTGGACCAGGCCATTGCATGGAAATACAATCTTGCTCTAAAAACCTGAATCACTTCTCCTCACGTCCCCTCCTCCAATGTTGGTCCTTCCATATCAGCGACATTTCACAGCGCGCTGTACAATTCTGTCATACCTAGCAACATTGTAAGGGGGAGAGGGGATAGCTGAACTTTCTTGCCTCCCACTGATTCAGTTATTTATGAGCGGGATTGTAGGTTCCATTTGACCTTGTATTGCGCGTTTGGTCACGTAACGTCTTTTATTCATAGATAAAACATCTGAAACATGAACGAAAAAATACACGATTTGCTATTGTGTCAAAAACGCCATTGTAGAAGTCTTTACAGCAAACAATTGAGGTATATAGTGAAATAAAAAGTTGAATAAACTGGTATATTCGCAGGTAATATTTTGCATGTCGGAGATATATAATACCCATGCATGATAATAGAAGGACAAAGGCAAACACTAATAGCTGCTGACAGACAAATTGACTAATCAGATATTGGACGGACCATCTGATCCGGCATCACCCGGTGGTCGACGATAACAAGCTCCTATTTTTAAAGTTGCTGGGCTTACAAAAGTTTAATTTCTTTAGTTTAAGTTAGCCGATTCAAAAAAGGCCTTTATTACTACTGCGGCTTGTTGAACTACAAGCAACCAGTGTACGCTTCGAGGAGCGTCTTGTTAAAAAGTTTATTAACGACAACAGGTCAACCACTCTTACTCTAGAGGCAGCTAATCTAAATGTCCTTTTTAAGCCGATTTTGGGCTCCCTTTCACATGGCACGAGTGAACGCACGAGTGCGTCTAGTTATACAAGGGATAGTTGTTATTTGCAATACAGTCATTGATATTCCGTTCGAATGCTGTTGTGCTATATCATTGTATTGTCTTTGTTTTTGTGTATTAAAATCTACCAAGTATTGGAATTCAGAAACTTTAAATGCAATTGTTGAACATGGAACAAAATTTTACAGCTTTGTACTTGATACATTAATGATCTTCCCTGTACAGTTGAAATATATGATGCACATATTACTGTTAACTGTACTCTGGATAAACAAGGAATGCTAAATTGTGGATCTCTAAGTAGCAAGATAATGCTTCAAAAATTAATTGAAGACAATTCAAAGGATAACACTGGATTCTTGATGTGGATATCAAGTTGTTGTGTAAGTTGTATTTTTCAAAACAACAAGAAAGCAAAGTACTTTTTAGCAAAATTCATTCGTGATGGAAAAAAGTAAATGCATTTGGAAATATTACAGGCATTGATTGTTTGTCCCAGATGCTTTTTGAGATTGCTGAAAAACAAGCTGAAAGTAATCATGTAAAATATTGTGTAAAGTTTTTATGTTGCTCAACGAATTTGTCAAATAATGTTAGACAAAGGTTAATGGCAAAACATCTGTCTAATAATCAAAAGGAACAACGATCAAACAGAAAGAGAAAGCTATATGGAGAAATGGAGCCTAAAAGCAAAAGAAAGTGTTTGCAAAAAAAGGCAGATAAATATAGATTATTGACTCCCATCGGAAAAGAGAGTATTTTACAAAAGGGAAGAGAATTGAGGAAGAAGTCGTATAAATCACTAAATCCTGAACAAAGGGAATCACATTTGACTAATCGAGCAAAACGTTATAAATCACTAAATGCTGAAGAAAAGGAAACACTTCTGACTAGCCGAGCAGAATGGTATAAATCACTAAATGCTGAAGAAAAGGAACACTTTTGACTAAACGAGCAGAATGGTATAAATCACTAAATGCTGAAGAAAAGGAAACGCTTTTGACTAAACGAGCAGAATGGTATAAATCACTAAATGCTGACGAAAAAGAAACACTTTTGACTAATCGAGCAGAATGGTATAAATCACTAAACGCTGACGAAAAAGAAAAACTTCTGACTAATCGACCAGAATGATATAAAACACTAGAGCCTGAAGAGAAAACGAAAATCACGTCCTATCAAATAGACTAAAGGCACAACAAAACTCTGACTTGAATTCTAAGATCTTAGTATTTCAAAATAAAATAAGAGAGGGTCCATGCTATGTATGTTCGGTTTTTAGCATACTACTATACAAAAAACAAAACAACAACAACAACAACAACAAAAAAGAACAAAAAAAGAAACAGTGATTAAGTTCAAGGAACAGAAGTACAATGTTCGCAATGTGTTTACACATGTTCAGTCGTTTGATGGGAAGGAGTACATCTGTAAAACCTGTCACACAAAGGTTATGAAAGGACAAATCCCATGTCAAGCTGTGTGCAATAAATTATTTGTATACGAAATACCTTCGGAACTATCAGTACTTGAAAAGCTCATAGCTAAAAGAATTGTGTTTGAAACGATAGTGATAATGTCGAAAGGGCAACAGAGAAAAATTAAAGGTGCAATATGTAACGTACCTGTTGAATGCAATGAAACATGCAGTATATTACCACGTCCTCCGGAAAGATCAGGTATAATAAGATTGAAGCTGAAGCTTCCCTATCAATGTTGATGGCAGCCTTGGGCTCCGTAAAACTCGCGCTAACAGCTTCCAAATGAACCACCGAACGGCAATCAACATTGAGAGGGGAAAGGGGTTGAGGTGATTCAAAGATTAATTTGGAGATCGTCTGATTAAAGGAATGTTTACCATTTCCAGTGGTGTAGCGCAACACTGAGTATCAGCCGGAAACCAAAGAAGGACTATCAATCGGAATACATGTAAAGGCTGTATACTCTGAAATGTGATAAATATAGGGAAATTGTAAACGCAAATCTCTATGCAGAATATTAACGATGACGTAATTTTTGTTGACAATAATTACTAAGTCCAATCAAAGACACGATTGAGACAAACATGCGTGAGAGCCGTCTGTAATCCGGCGTTTGTACACTACAGTTGGCAACGTTTAATACCGACGGCTGGCGCAATATCGCGATTTCTTGCCGGCGCCAAAACTCTCAACACATTCGCCTTCAAAGCTTCTATTTACACACAAAGTTTACATTGCCGAAGCATTGATTATGAATTCGAATGATCTTTTAAATCCACGTGCAGTAAGGTCTATTTATCTAATCACGTACAGTCAAGCTGACCTCATCAAAGTGCCGTCGCGAGAAAGTTTCGCGCGAATAGTGAACGAAGCTTTTCACAACACTGACAGTAACAGTTTGAGAGCTACAATGGCGTGCAGAACCTGTTGAGACACTGCCCCAATTTTGGCCTAAATTAGTCGCGCTTGTTTTATGCTCACCCCTTCCCCCTCTTTCAATGTTGAGTAGGCCTGGGAGATTCCTGCTACTCCAACACTTGACCCAACCGACATTGTGTCGGGGGAGGGGGGTTTAGAATATATGGCTGTTTCAACACCTCCATGGTGGGTCATCGCCAGAAATGATAACCGTGGCGCCTGCCGTGAGCGGTCAGCAGTTATACCCTAAAGCTCAGAAATTCCAAAATGACGGATAGAACAACCAGAGGTTCGAAGCTAGCTTTTTCTTATTCTTCTTTGCATAATCCAAGCAATATTTAGTATGATAAAAAATATAGGAAAGGCATCCCTCTGATGAAAATGTTATGGTTGACTTGACTTGTTATGGTTGACTTGACTTGAAGATTTTCATAAATATTCAATACGTCTGACATATTCAAATAAGTTGCCGGGAACTCATATTTCGCGCCAAGGATGCGTCCGCTGTCCTAACTACTTAGAAGCTCAAGGAGTTTGACTTCAATTTGGTGTATCGATCGCGAGCTTTCGCCTAATATTACTCAAACTATTGCCCCAGAAGTTATTGGAATATGGAGTGTGGTATCGTAGGTTGCCAACAACACGTCGAAGAAGTGCTTTTTGAATTGAAAAAAATGCTATTTCAATTTACTCCTCAATGAAGTAGAGAGACTTCGAATGTACAGTTGGTCAACCAAAATTCATCACTAGAGGTTCAACTTTTTTACTAGTACCTTTATTATGGTATTATAAGCCCTTAATGTTAGTTGCTACCTGGAGGATTCCAGTTTCATGGTACTGGTTCTTATGGAGTATTGGACGAGACTTTGCATCGAAAGATGCTATGCGAATTTTACATTTTGGTTAGGGATTTTTCTATTTTACCTTAAATTATATGTTTAATTTCAACTTTTGAGGTTCAACTTTTTGGCATACTATATTCGAAATGTATAAATCGAGCTTGAGTAAAAGTTTCGCATACATTTTCTTGTACGATTTGAGTGATAGCGAGCAAGTTGAAAGGGACCGGTGCGAGCAACACTGAGCTGATTTCTGGCGATGATGATATCAAAGAACGTCAATGTTAGGGCACAGTGTCTCAACTATTCTGCACGCCGTTGTAGGAATAACGAACAATCTGTAGTACAACAGTGGGTATGTTGCCAAGAACCCCACACACAAACCGAAGGCAGTCAAACTTTGTAGAAGACTTCGGTGGATACAAGTTCGACATTATCTTGCTCGGCGCTATCAAGTAAACGTTCATTATGTATGAGCTATGTACAATCTACTAATCATCCAGATTTAACAAACACACGGGCACCACAGACAACCGATGCGAGCGTTAGCAGACTAAGCCATATTAGTAATACGAGGGCCAGGCAGAGATAAAATAAAAGGCACCTGAAAGGTGCATGTATCTACTGCAGAAGTATTATAGAAATATTTTTGACAATTTGAAATGCATTGAAAAGAAAAACACGAGAGTGATGAAATATTTTATGGAGTTGGACAGGGCAATTTGTTATTACCTGGAATGTCTTTCGGAAACGTTCGGAAAAACTTGGTAAGTGATATTTTTAACAATGTTTTTATGTCCATCAATAGAGACAGCTACAACCCTGGACATAAATGTTAAGAAAAAAATGGTATTAGTATGTCCAATTGAAATTGAAGGCTCTCACACCACGATACTGTATAACGTTGCTGCCCCCCTACCCCCGCAACAATGTTGCAGGCGGACTCAAGCATCTGGACCCTCGGACGGACAACATTGTGCAGGTTGGGGTGGGGGGGGGGGGGGGGGGGGGGGAGGGGGGGAGGGCAGATTTTGGTACCCAATATAGGGTGACGTACGCATTTCTTTCAAAACCACAAAATTCTTATAACCCTTTTTGTCCAAGATTGTAGCTTCGTAGAAAGTGTCCGTAGGTTTTGTAAAAGAAATTGCTAGTGTTTGTTTGGTCCCGTGTTTGAGCTCTTCGTACATACGAAGGCCATTACATTAATAAGAGCTGAAATATTGTATAATGAAGTGAGTTATTTGATAGTTTATATGCAATCGTTGCATGTAAACTTGTTTACTGTTGCTAATGCACCTACCAATGGTTTGCCCCAGGGTGCGGTGGGGTGGGGGGCGGGCACCCCCCGGAAATTTGATCATTAAAACCTACCATTGGGTGGGGATTTTGACATTGGTTTGGTCCCCCTGGAGGGGAAATTTGACACAGCAATTTCAAATGGACGGGCGCCATTTTGAATGTCGAGTAAACCTGGAAACTAGTTATATTTTACCCAGAAGTCATCTGGAGCGTTTGCCATGAAAACGTGTGCAAAGATGGCGGAAAAGAAGGTAAAGAAGGACTTGATTTATATAATTTACATATTTTTTTTATATAATTCAGTTTAGTTTATTCATCATAATCCTTCAATACATAGTGAATATTTTTTCAATAATCGGCTTGATTATGTGATAATGATAGGAGTCTAATTGAAAGCATAGTGCCTTTAGTTATTAACTCCTTACATATAATTACTAAAAAGTTTAATTACATATTGAGCGTTGCCACAATAATGATATTCAATAAAATTCAATAAAGCACCCTTGATTTTTGTATCAAATTAGATTTAGTTATGAACTAGACGCACACGTGCGTTCACTCGTGCCCTGGGAGCCCCTTTTAGGATAGGCTTCAATGACCGGCCCCGTTCGTACTCTTCCCCGAGCCGTTTCACGCATTCTTCACCAACCGTAACATAATAAAGACCTTTTTAACCTTTTTAAATATCTGATTAGTCAATTTGTCTGTCAGCAGCTTATTAGTGTTTGCCTTACATATCTTCAACATGCAAAAAATATACCAGTTTATTCAACTTTTATTTCACTATATATCTCAATTGTTTGCTGTAAAGACTTCTACAACGACATTTTTGACACAATAACAAATCGCGTATTTTTTCGTCCATGTTTCAGATGTTTTATCCATTACGTGACCAAACGCATCAGGTCAAATAGAGCCTTAGTTCAGTGAAAATATATGAATAAACTTTGTGGTCAAGAATTTAAAATTCAGTATAAAAACCTCTCAAGATCTCTTGAATGCTTGAATGAGAAATATAATTGACTTGCCTCTATATGCGTTCGTTTAGCAACATGTAGGGTGAGAAATTCGTAGATTTGCAGCTCAAAGGAATCACTTCTTCAGATCGCGTCGCGAGAGCTTCGGTTTCAAGTACTCCTTTGAGAGTTCGATATTTGGTCAACGTATTGGAGATGAAGCTCACAATAACAGCCCATTCTGAAGCTCTTATAAGTATATAGGTATATCTCGAGTTAAAAGCTCCAAATTACATTGTTCTACTGCCTGTCTCTGAAAGCTATTTTCTTTGTATAGTCGGCCATTTTGCATTCCTAAAGTTCCTGACTGGCGTTTACTACGAAGAGTTGCACGCGCTTAAAGGTGATGAATGAAGGGCATTGTTTTTTATGTTTTTAACCAATCAGAAGTGCCTCAGGACGAACCAATCAGAAGTAGCTGAGGACGAAAACAGAAAAAAAACATTTGCAGTTTATAACTCGTTCCCGGCCTAAAGGCCTGGGCACGAGTAAAAATATCTTGATTAGTCAGTTTGTCTGTCAACAGCTATTAGTGCCTTTGTCTTTCTATTATCATGCATAGGTATTAGATATCTCCAACATGCAAAAATATACCAGTTTTATATTCAACTTCTTATTACTCGTGCCCAGGCCTTTAGGCCGGGAACGAGTTATAAACTGCAAATGTTTTTTTTCCTGTTTTCGTCTCGAGAATGCAGCATTCTTGCGCAATCGGTCACGTGTTACACCCCTGATTGGTTAAGAACGTAAAAAACAATGCCCTTCATTCATCACCTCCGTAGTGAACGCCAGCGAGGAACTTTAGGAATGCAAGATGGCCGACTACAAAGAAAATAGCTTTCAGAGACAGGCTTTTCCTGCAGTAGCACAATGTAATTTGGAGCTTTTAACGCGAGATATACCTATATACTTATAAGAGCTTAAGAATGGGCTGTTATTTTGAGCCTCATCTCCAATACTTTGACCAAATATCGAACTCTAGATGGAGTACTTGAAAGGAAGCGGCTCGCGATAAAGACTATTTCCTATGAGCTGGAAAACTACGAATTTCTCATCCTACATGTTGCTAAACGAACATGCATAGAAGCAAGTCAATTATATTCCTCATTCAAGCATTCAAGAGATCTTGAGAGGTTTTTGTAATGAGTTTCAACACAATTCTGGCCAGACAATTTATTTATATATTTTCATGGAACCAAGGCTCTATTTGACCTGATGCGTTTGGTCACGTAATAGATAAAACATCTGAAACATGAACGAAAAAATACACGATTTGTTATTGTGTCAAAAACGTCGTTGTAGAAGTCTTTACAGCAAACAATTGAGATATATAGTGAAATAAAAAGTTGAATAAAATGGTATATTTTTGCATGTTGGGACAAAGGCAAATACTAAGCTGCTGACAGACAAATTGACTAATCAGATATTCTTTAAAAAGGTCAAAAAAAGGTCTATATTATGTTACGGTTAAGTGAAGAATGCGTGAAACGGCTCGGGGAAGAGTACGAACGGGGCCAGTCATTGAAGCCTCTCCTAAAAGGGGCTCCCAGGGCAGGAGTGAACGCACGTGTGCGTCTAGTTTCACTATATATCTCAATTGTTTGCTGTAAAGACTTCTACAACGGTATATTTGACACAATAACAAATCGTGTATTTTTTCGTTCATGTTTCGGATGTTATATATATGAATAAAAGACGTTACGTGACCAAACGCGAAATACAAGGTCAATGGAATCTAGTTTCATGCCATTCCGATATTAAATTAAAATTCACTACAAAAACCTCTCAAGATCTCTGGAATGCTTGAATGAGGAATATAATTGACTTGCTTCTATGTATGTTCGTTTAGCAACATGTAGGATGAGAAATTCATAGTTTTCCAGCTCATAGGAAATAGTCGTTATCGCGAGGGCCTCGGCTTTCAAGTACTCCATTTAGAGTTCGGTATTTGGTCAAAGTATTGGAGATGAAGCTCAAAATAACAGCCCATCCTGAAGCTCTTATAAGTATATAAGTATTTCTCGAGTTAAAAGCTCCAAATTACATTGTTCTACTGCAGGAAAAGCCCGTCTCTGAAAGCTATTTTCTTTGTCGTCGGCCATCTTGCATTCCTAAAGTTCCTGGCTTGCGTTCGCGGTCGCTCAAAGGTGATGAATGAAGGGCATTGTTTGTACGTTCTTAACCAATCAGAAGTTCCTCAGGACGAACACAGAATAAGAAAAAACATTTGCAGTTTATAACTCGTTCCCGGCCTAAAGGCCTGGGCACGAGTAATAAAAACAGATGAAGCCATTTCTCATACGAAATGTTTCTCTCAGGAAGAAGAGCCCAGTTCAGATGAAGATGGCTTTATTTATTGGGTTCAATGCGATGGGTGTCAGCAATGGTATCACCAAGTCTGCGTCCAAGAAGATCAAATTGATGATATTATTTGTATCATGGAAAATACAATGTGAATCAATGTGGTTTGGACTGTTTCAGAATGATCAAGTAAAATTTTCTTGTTGATATTGTAGTTTTTTGTCCCCAGGGACGGGAATTTGACCTCTAACAGTAGTCCAGGGGTGGGGAATTTGAACTCTAGGAAACGGAAAAAGTAAAATTTCCCGGGGGTCTCCCCCCCCCCCCCCCCCCCGCATCCTGGGGCAAACCATTGATAGGTGCATAAAAGATAGACTTACGAAATTAAAAGGCTCCAAAACGAGATCGCGACGAACACTTCAATATTGTATTACTTACACTCAAAAACGACCTCAAAATTGAATGACGATTTAAAAATTCTCCATAAGAATATATAAACCTGACACATTCCATTAAAGCTGAGCCTTATCAATGGGCATAAAAGCATTGTTAAAAACACCACTTACCAAAATTTTTGACTTGAGGTCCTGTCAAACTTGTCATGACAGTCTTCAGTCACATGGAACTTCGTACTCACTTCGTGCTTGTCAGCTGAATGTTTCCGAAAGACATTCGGTCGATTTGTACGTCATTTCGTCTTTATGAAAAATGAAATGAAATGAAATTTTTGCATTTATATAGCGCAAATATCTATTGGTATATAATCAAATGCGCTTAGAGTTTGTTAGTAGTAAGGACAGACTGTTGTACCGGGCGACAATCCCGTTTGTTCCCGCGTATTTTCTGAAAACATTCCGACTTTTCTATTGTTAACAAATTTCTATTGTTAACAAGCATAGAACTTATTGTCAGAACTCAACATGTTCTGGTGAATACCAATATACTGTGATCTCATAATTTGAGTGAAGCATGAAGTATATCCATTTTCAACACGATGACATAGTATTTACTGCATTCTGCAGTAGATACAAAAAGAAAGGCTTAAGCGTCTATGAAGTGTCGCAAATAGCAGTGACAATTTAATTTAATCTATTTTATTTTTGAGGGCCATATTGTAAACTACTGGGCCACCAGTAAATATGTTTTCACCCTCCATAAATAAAGTCTTCATAATCATCGAAAGGGCTTCGCACTAGATTACAAGTCCTTGCTATGGCAGAGTCGCAAAAAGGAGGGCAAATTAGAGCTGGCCCAGTTTGTGGCAAATAGGGGCTAGCTTAAAAATAGTGGATGAGGCTGTGCGTGTTGGATGGGGTATGTTCGACGCCCCTCAAGAACTGCAACAGCAACAGGTGACTAGATTCGAATTGCTGGAGAATGCATTTACAGAAAACTGTATTCCCCATTGCAACGGCACGTGGTCTAGGCTGAGACGCGAAACTGATTCTACAAAACAACGGCATAGCTGTAAATGAGTTTGCACAAGCGGTACGCACCCTGTTGATTGAAGGGCGTGGTAAAAAGCGTAATGTCCTTTTGCATGGAAAAACAAATTGCGGAAAGGCCTTCCTTTTACAGCCATTGAACGTTTTGTACAAAGCCTTTACCAATCCAGCGTCAACCAGTTTCGCGTGGGTAGGGGCCGAGTCAAGTGAAGTAATTTTTCTAAACGATTTTAGGTGATCACCACAAGTGATTGCTTGGCATGACTTTTTGCTCCTGTTGGAAGGCCAAAAAGTACATTTGGCCGCGCCGAAGACCCATTACAGTCAAGACATTCTACTTGAACGTGACGTTCCTATCTTTTGTACTACCAAACAGCCATTCACGTACGTGAGAGGGGGAGTGGTAGATTTAGTTGAGGGAGAGATGATGGCTTCTCGTTGGAAAACGTTTGCATTTACCCACCAAATATCAGTAGAAGACCAAGTGGAAACTCCACCTTGCGGGCGGTGTTTTGCCGAACTGATGTTATCAGTGTCACCCTAATTAGAACGAGTGTGTGAGCGTGTTGTCATGGACACACAGGGAGCCCAACGGCTGTACGTCCGTCCGTACATACATACATACACAAATATTTCCAAAGTAACCGGCATGTAACGCTTTTCGGGCACAAACTTTACTCGTTGTAACACGTTATTTTAACACTAATTAAAACTACAACATGATTGTCATGACACTGTTATCTTTAACAATCCTAATTAATGAACTTCTCTCACACCTAACCAATATACCACCTTTTCTTTTCTTTGTACAACTTTTTGACAGATTTCAGTCTTCCACACGGACTTGACGAGCGGTTCATCGATTCCCAAAACGATCTCCAGACCGACGCCACCCAAGATGGTATGTATTTCAATCCGTTCCCACCCTTGTATACAATCCCAATTAGTTGTTATTGTGAAATAATTCTCCATTTCACTCAAAGACCTTGACGATAATGAGGATGAGTTACTCGCAACTACAACATTTACTCCACATCTCGATTCCGGTACGTACCAAATCCATCAAAGTCGAAATTTTATCGCTATACTAATATTACGTTTTAGTGTCTACACTAAGTCACCAATATATTCTTCAATAGTTCCCACTTTTCTCTTTTTTAAATACTACTAGAAAACCAATACAACATTGTATCAATATACTTAAAGAAATGTTTTCTTTGACAACATCGTCTTCGCCATACGATGATCTTTATCAGATCAACTCTTCCGAAACGTTACGCAAAGCACCTGCTTGCCTTAACGACAACAACGAAACACCAAGTGAGTATTTACACCAACAATGCCTTCATTTTCGCTCCCCTGCTTTATTATATATATTGTTTAATTAACTTGAACACGTTTTGACAAAAACCGAACTGAAAACATAGATAAGCTAAACTTTTTCGGTGAAGTTTACAATTCATTTTTACCCTTTATGCTAATCGACAAGTTTTTGATCAGCAACACAAACATTACAAGCCGGTCTCTCCCCATCCCACCACATCCGCTCTCTTAAGACTTTTCTAAAACACAATCTAGTACATAACTTACGCGTACCGAATCCAAATCCATTTATAGACTTCCATTTTTCTCGCTATACTAATATGGACAACACAATCAAGTACTTAACTTGCGCGTACCGAATCCAAATCCATTTATAGACTTCCATTTCTCTCACTATACTAATATACACGCTCTAAGATCTATTCTAATTCACCGATATATTAATCACTCATTCCTGCCTTTCTCCTGTTCTCATACTAGTACATACCCAATGTAACATTGTACTGATACACTTACCCCAATCCTTTCTTTAACAGAACATCATCGGCATACGATGATCTTCTTAATACAGACTTTTCGAAGATGTCACCCAAAACAACTACTGGCCTTAAGAATGGAGACAAAACACCAAGTTAGTATTTTCACAAACGATACCGGCAGTTTCGCACCCTTCCTTTATTATACATACTTATCGACTAACTCAAACACGTTTTCACTAACGTTTAACTGAAGACATAGATAAGCTTACTCTTTTCTATGCAGTTTACAACTCCTTCTCACCCGTTGTGCTAATCAAGGAATATTTAATCTGCAAGACAAGAATGAAAACCAGGTCACTCCCAACCACTCCTCGTGAACTTTCTTAAACTAAAGCGTGATTCAGTACGTAACTTACACATACCGAATCCAAATACTTTTACACACGATTTAAACATTTCTTATCTCATACTCACACATGAAAAACCAAGTCACAAGGTATATCTCAAGCCCTCCCCAGGAGCAAATGCCTTCCTTGGATAAAGGTAAAGCATTGTACACTAGACACGTCTGTACTGCAATAATCCTATCTTTAACACACTTCCTCCATATCTTTTTGTTGTTTTCAGACAATCAGTCACATCTCCAACAATTGCCTCTACATGGATACATCCACAATGTCAAGGAAACTGCCAACAGTAAAAATAATATCTTTCATTCCCAAACCGAGCACACAACAATCAAAGGAGTATCTTAAAAGCCCAGTTTGCGAAAAATCCTTTTAGACAAAACAGAAACTCAATTTCCAGTCCGAATTTCCAACTATTTCTTAAACCAGTCTTTTACATCTTCTGACATGTCAATTGTAATCAATAAGCGTACCAAACTCGAAAACCAAGACGTGGAGTTCAACTATATGCCACTTGTGAACAACAATTAGCACAATTACCCATGGCGAACACACGCTCCAAATTGGGCCCCGCTCAAAATGAGAATGACACTCAAATGGTGTCTTTAAATGTTGTAAAAGAACTCTTAAAGATTCATGAGTCATCTACGAAGACTTTCTTCTCAACCTTTGTGGAAGCCACTGATAAGCGAATCCACACGATCGTCAGAGAAGTTCAAAGCATTAAGACCAGCCTTGAATTTACTCAGAGCCACGTGGAACAACTCATCAACTTGAACCTTGGCGAAGGACTTCAGAATATCCAGAATGAGGTTGACCAACTCAAAGACAAAGTGGACGATCTGGAAAACAGATCTCGCCGCAATAACCTTTGTTTTGATGGCATAGAAGAAACCCACAAAGAAACCTGGTCAAACACCAAAGAAAAACTCAAGATATTCATAAAAGATGAGCTATAGATATACGGTGACATAGAGATCGAAAGAGCTCATCGTACTGGACCAAAAAAGGAAGGGAAGTCAAGACCCATTGTAGCAAAGTTCCTCAAGTATAAAGACAGGGAAAAGGTCTTCAAAGCAAAGAGAAAACTGACATCTTCTGACATGTCAATTGTAATCAATAAGCGTACCAAACTCGAAAACCAAGACGTGGAGTTCAACTATATGCCACTTGTGAACAACAATTAGCACAATTACCCTTGGCGAACACAATTGCCTCTACATGGATACATCCACAATGTCAAGGAAACTGCCAACAGTAAAAATAATATCAAATACTTTAACTTTCATTCCCAAACCGAGCACACAACAATCAAAGGAGTATCTTAAAAGCCCAGTTTGCGAAAAATCCTTTTAGACAAAACAGAAACTCAATTTCCAGTCCGAATTTCCAACTATTTCTTAAACCAGTCTTTTACATCTTCTGACATGTCAATTGTAATCAATAAGCGTACCAAACTCGAAAACCAAGACGTGGAGTTCAACTATATGCCACTTGTGAACAACAATTAGCACAATTACCCATGGCGAACACACGCTCCAAATTGAGCTCCACTCAAAATGAGAATGACACTCAAATGGTGTCTTTAAATGTTGTAAAAGACCTCTCAAAGATTCATGAGTCATCTACGAAGACTTTCTTCTCAACCTTTGTGGAAGCCATTGATAAGCGAATCCACACGATCGTCAGAGAAGTTCAAAGCATTAAGACCAGCCTTGAATTTACTCACAGCCAAGTGGAACAACTCATCAACTTGAACCTTGGCAAACGGCTTCAGAATATCCAGAACTAGACGCACACGTGCGTTCACTCGTGCCCCGGGAGCCATCTCAACTTCCCCGAGCCGTTTCACCAGTTTCACGCATTCTTCACCATTCCGGGAAATAGTTAACCGTAACATAAGACCTTTTTTGAATCGGTTAACTTAAACTAAAGAATATCTGATTAGTCAATTTGTCTGTCAGCAGCTATTAGTGTTTGCCTTTGTCCTTCTATTATCATGCATAGGTATTGAGGTATTTCACGTGACGTCATATCCATTGTTCGTGCCATACTGGCGGCCAAATTTGTGATGAGTTTGACGTCTTATCGAAGAGTTTGGAAATTTAGAAAGTCGCTGGAAAGCTTGATGAATGTCCATGTTTGTATAATCAAATTCGTTCCTTGTGATTTTTCCGCTGTTTTCGCTTTCCTCGGCTTACGTTTGCCCGCCAATATCATGTGAATGAAAAACCTCAATTAGAAATCTCCGACATGCAAAAATATTCTCTGCGAATATATATACCAGTTTTATTCAACTTTTTATTTCACTATGTGTCTCAATTGTTTACTGTAAAAACTTCTACAACGGTGTTTTTGACACAATAACAAATCGTGTATTTTTCGGATGTTTTATATATTGAATAGACGTTACGTGACCAAACGCGAAATACAAGGTCAATGGAACCTAATTCCATGCAAAGTTCCGATATTAAAATTCAGTACAAAAACCTCTCAAGATCTCTTGAATGCTTAAATGAGGAATATAATTGACTTGCTTCTATGTTTGTTCGTTTAGCAACATGTAGGATGAGAAATTCGTAGATTTCCAGCTCATAGGAAATAGTTCGTATCGCGAGGGCCTCCTTTCAAGTACTCCAATTAGAATGAGATATTTGGTCAAAGTATTGGAGATGAAGCTCAAAATAAGCCCATTCTAAAGCTCTTATAAGTGTTTAGGTATATCTCGAGCTAAAAGCTCCATTTTACGCTGTATTATTCCTAGAAGAGCCTGTCTCTGAAAGCCATTTTCTTTGTAGTCGGCCATCTTGCATTCCTAAAGTTCCTCACTGGCGTTCACTACGAAGAGTAGGTGATGAATGAGGGGCATTGTTTCTTACGCTCTTAACCAATCAGGAGTGCATCACTTGACCAATTGCGCAAGAATGCTGCATTCTCGTGGACGATGAGAGGAAAAAAAAACAATTGCAGTTTGTAACTCGTTCCCGGCCTAAAGCCCTGGGCACGAGTAATGAGGTTGACTGACTCAAAGACAAAGTGGACGATCTGGAAAACAGATCTCGCCGCAATAACCTTTGTTTTGATGGCATAGAAGAAACCCACAAAGAAACCTGGTCAAACACCAAAGAAAAACTCAAGATATTCATAAAAGATGAGCTACAGATATACAGTGACATAGAGATTGAAAGAGCTCATCGTACTGGACCAAAAAAGGAAGGGAAGTCAAGACCCATTGTAGCAAATTTCCTCAAGTATAAAGGGAAAAGGTCTTCAAAGCAAAGAGAAAACTGAAAGGTTCGGGAGTATACATCCGAGAAGATCTATCTAAGAGGGTGATCAATAAGCGTAAAGAATTGGTGTCAAAGCTCACTGAAGCTAGAGATAGTGGGAAAATTGTTTATTTCAGATATGACAAGCTGATTGTGCATGACCCGCATCCACCATCCACTTCTGATCCACGTCGAGGAGCGGTACGTGGATGGGGAGGTGTATTTCTCCATGATGGCCATGGCTCACTAGTTCAAGCCGCTGGACGTGGATGGAGAGATGTTTTCCCAGAAGATGGCGGTGACAAAACAATTTCATCAACTCCACAACCCAGCGATCAAGAATGATCAAGAATGTACTTTCACACTGCTATCTGCATGAACTGAAGGAACATGACCTATACTGGATACCATAAGTACCTAACCTTAAATATTTAACTTGACTCTTGTCGTATTTTCAAATCGGTTTACATACATATAATTATTTAAATGATGCCAACAATATTTCTAAAGATCTACCTTTCTATCATTTAGATGATGAATCGTTCAGCCTGGCTTTATTTGAGCTTAATCACGGCAATGTTAACTTTGACCCTGATCATCTGGAATCTTTATATTACAATCCCTTAAACGGTTCTAAATCTATTTATCTTAACTTTGACTTAGATCCCGATAAACAATTTTATTGCATTTCTGACAGTAAATACTTTATTGCAGAGGAATTTAATGATATTTCCAAAACAAATATATCCTTATCTCACCTGCATTTAAATGTATGAAGTCTTAATCGGAATTTAGCTGGACTTATAGAGTTAAATAGTCTGCTTAACATTGATTTTTCAGTTATTGGTATAACCGAAACTTGGCTGCAGAATTCTATTTATATATTTCTGGATGGATACGAATTCATTCATAATTTTCGTGCTGATAAAGCTGGCGGCGGTGTGTTTTTTTTATGTCAAAAATGAATTTAGCTATGAACATAGACGCGATTTAGACTTTTTTGACACAAAAGCATTTGAATCTATCTTTATAGAGATTGAAAGGCCATCATTAACCAATGTTATCATAGGTACTCTATATAGACCCCCAGGGACAGACATTCCTCAAGCGAAAGCTTTGTTATTTAATGGGTGATTTTAATATTGATCTTATAAAGCACCAACAGCACAATCATACGCAGGAATTTCTTGATAACAATAATAATAATAATAAGGACTTTCTATAAATAGACAACCTGAGTGGAGATTCAATTTCACACTACAGGTGTAAAATACCACTTAGCCTCAACCCCATGACCTGGGGCTTAGAGACTAAGCACTCTCTGCAGAATGAGGGTGGTGCCAATGATTGCAGATGTCTGCATGCCACCCAGCACATCTGGAATACCGAGATCTTTCAAGTACCCCTCAAGATTGCTTGACACGACCCCTAAAGTGCCAACGACCAATGGAATCACCTTTGTTGATACCCGGTGCAACTTTCGTATCTCCTTTGCAAGAGGAGAATATTTGGCAATTTTCTCCTCTTCCTTCACCATCACATTGCGATCCCAAGGCACCGAGAAATCAACAAAGGTCCACTTACGAGCCGCCCGATTCAACACAGTAACATCTGGACGATTATGTTCCATCTTCTGTGTTGTCTCGACGCTCCTGTCCCACCAAATCTCTACTTCTCCATCATCCGAAATCCTAACTTCATCTGGAACCTCCTTATACCACACATCAGCACAATTCACCCCATACTTCCGACACAACTCCCAATACACCCGCAACCCCATCCGATCATGTCTCTTCTTATATTGCTTCTGGGCCAAATAATAATAATAATAATAATAATAATAATAATAATAATAATAATAATAATAATAATAATATGCAACTTATAGAGCGCTATTTCCTGTAGCTCAATAGCGCTTTACATCGATTAAAGAACAAAAATTTATCAAAAAACTGTCTTGAAATAAAAAGTCTTTAAACTTGATTTAAAAACTGTTAGGTCTTTATACTTGCGTATACGGTCGGGAAGTTCGTTCCACAGCTCGGGGGCAGCATAAGAAAAGGACCGTTGGCCATACTTTACCAAGTTGGCGGATGGTACCTCAAGTAGATTCTTTGTAGATGATCGCAGACTTCTTGTAGGAAGGTAGGGTCATAGCATATCCGTTACATAATGAGGAGCTAGACCATTAAGTGCCTTGAACGTGATTAAAAGTATCTTGTATGCAATACGTTTGTTAACGGGCAACCAATGCAATTGCTTGAGAATTGGAGTGATGTGCTGAAATTTCTTCTCTCTGGTTACCAACCTGGCTGCTGAGTTCTGAACATTCTGGAGGCGGTCGATGAGGAACTTTGGCAGTCCATATAGTAAAGAGTTGCAGCTGTCGAGTTTTGTTGTGATAAATGCATGGACGAGAATTTCAGTGTCTGATTTTGAAAGTAAACATGATAACATGTTTTCTCACTTTCTTTTACCACTTATTAATCAGCCAACTAGAATTACTTCTCATTCAGCATCTCTTATTGACAATACATTTTCTAACGATATCACTAGTGATTTTACTAGCGGGATTTTGATCTCAGATATCTCCGATCACCTCCCGATTTTCTCTCTGTTATGTGATTCAACATCTACCGACAGTAACCTAGCTATTAAAATAAAGAGACGTAATATAAATGCTAAGACAAAAGAACATTTTACAAATGAATTAATTAGCTAAGTGTAACTGGGATGAGGTTTATAATGCCGATAATCCATGCTCAGCATACGAGTGTTTCGTATCTACATATCAAAAAGTTTATGAAGAAAGTTTTCCTCTTCAAACAGTATCCCATAGAAAAGCAAAGTTGTTTAGTAAACCAATGATTACCAAAGGTCTCTTAAAGTCAATGAATACTAAATGTAAATTGTATAAAACATACCTGAAACATCCATGTAAAAATAACGAAGAAAAGTATAAAAAGCATAAAAACAGGTTAAACCATCAAATAAATATTTCTAAGCGTAATTACTATGATTATAAGCTAAATGAAGCAAAGGGGAATTTGAAAGCTACTTGGAGGCTACTCAATGAAATTATTAACAAACGGAAATCATGTACTAAACTTTCCACTTCTTTTTGTCATGATGGTCATGAAATTAAGGATCCTGCACAAATTGCAAAAAAAGTGACTTTTTTACAAATATTGGCCCTAGTCTCGCAGATAAATTACCTACTCCACAATTACCTTACCAGACATTTCTTAGAAATGCAGTTTCTCAATCGATTTTCTTAAGACCTGTTTCTGCAAGTGAAGTCAGCGATATGGCAGGTAAATTTAAAACAAGCAAAGGTGTTTGTGGTATATCCAGTACCCTATTTTGGGGGACTGGGGCGAGTGTAATAAAATGGCGGTTAGATGAAACGTGTGTGTGGCTCACTCTCAACAACCCCGTATGTTACACTGGCGACGAGGAAACAAAAAGATGTCAGGAGTTAAAATTCCACAATTTAAAGCGGAGATTGAAGATTGGGAAAGCTACCAGGAGCGATTAGAATCGTATTTTCGACTTAACGACACAGAGGATGATGAGAAGGTTGACACGCTGATTGCCGGCCTTTCGGCTCAACAATACCAAACCTTAAAAAGTCTAGTGTTTCCGGATAAGCCTTCGCAAAAATCTTACGATGATATTAAAGAAATACTGGGCCGTCACTACAAAGGAAAGAGAAATCCTCGTTCGGAGAGATGCAAATTTCGGGGGATTTTTCGTGCAGAAAACAAATCAATTCAGAGTTTTGCCGTATGACTACAAGAAGCAGCTCGTCATTGCATGTTCGGCGCAAATTTGGATGAACAACTCATTGATCAATTCTTACAAGGAATAAAAGACCAAGAAATAGTAAAGAAAGTGCTGGAAGACTCCAAAGGTTTAGGTTTATCATTTCAAGGAGCTGTCGACATCGCTTTGGGTGTAAAAAACAGCAAAAAAAAGTTCAAGTTTGTATTGTGCAAAGCCGCCAACAGCCGACATGCACCAAGTCACGAAAACGCGTACAAGTTCTTCTCCTGCTACGAAAGTACAAGAGCCGCCTAAAACACAACCATTTCGAAGAATAAATTCACAGGATGTCAAAAGATGTTATCGTTGCAACTCGACTACTCATTTAGCGGATTAATGCCGTCACAAATCCTCAATTTGTCATTCATGTGGAAAACGCGGTCACATTGCCGTCGCTTGCATGAAAGGAGAAAGATTTAACTCAACTGCCACTACACATGGAAACCGTCAGAAATCGCCGCAAAATGCAGTAGAAATAGAAGAAGATGAAAGTTCTGAAGACGAAGCTCTGGTCGGTGAGTACAGTATGTATGGAATTGACAATGAACAATGCGAAAGCAACGATGTAAGTGATTACTTTAGTAAGCCAGTCAAAAAGTTGACAGTACCTTTAAAAGTGAACAAAAACCTAGTTGAATTTGAGTTAGATACCGGAGCAGTAGTATCGTGCATAGATGAAAACATGTTAAAGGAAATCTGTGCCCCTGATGTCATGCTTAAGGAGACAAAATTGAAGTTAAGAGATTACAACAAAAATCTTGTAGAAATTTTAGGCACAGTCACAGTACAAGTAGAGTACGAGAATCAGATTAAAGAGTTACCCCTAGTGGTCGTTCGTGGTGATAGAGCACCCTTGTTTGGCAGGAATTGGCTTCAGGATATCAAACTAAACTGGAAAAACATTTTCTCAGCAGAGCCAAATTTGCAATCTGATCCATCAATCAATTCTGTAGAAGAGATTTGTGAAAGATATAAAGAAGTTTTTGAACCTGGACTAGGATGTTTAAAAGATTTTGAAGCAACCATCTCAGTAAAGCATGATTCCAGTCCAGTTTATAAGAAAGCCCATCCAGTTCCATATCATCTACGCCCTTTAGTGGAGAAAGAGTTAGCTAGATTAGAAGGGAGTGGAGTGATAAAACCTATTCCTCATTCAGAATGGGCCAGCCCTATAGCACCAGTTGTGAAGTCAGATGGCCATACAGTAAGAATCTGTGCAGATTTTAAAGAAACCCTCAACCTTGCTAGCGACATGACGCAGTACCCATTGCCTACCCCAGAAGCTATTTTTACAAAATTAGGAACCGGAGAGTCATACACAAAGTTAGACCTTAGCAATGCTTACCACCAGCTTAAGTTATCAGACGAATCTAAGAAATGCATGGTTATCAACACCCATAAAGGTTTATTTGCATACCAAAGATTACAGTTTGGCATTCAAAGTGCTGTGGGTATCTTTCAAAGAACCATGGAAAATGTTATCAAGGGCATTCCTAACTGTGCCGTCTACATTGATGATGTGTTGCTAACAGGTGCTACTGAAGCTGAGCATCGAGAAACACTAGAGTTAGTTTTGAAGAGGTTAGCTGATGCAGGTTTAAAGCTCAACAAAGACAAATGCTCCTTCATGCAGCCAGAGGTTAACTACTTGGGCCATAAGTTGACCCCACAAGGTATTCAGCCCTTAGAGAGTAAAGTTCAGGCCATTTGTGATTTCAAGACCCCACAGAGAAAGCAGGAACTTTCCACATTTTGTGGAATGGTAAGCTATTATCGTAAATTCTTGCCTAATGTATCACAATTCATGTCTCCTCTTTTTGAGTTAGGAAAGAAAGAAGCCAATTGGCAGTGGACAAAGGAACATGATGAATCTTTCCGCAAGGTAAAAGATTTGTTGTCATCTGATACACTGTTAATCCATTATGATCCAAATAAGGAGTTGTTTCTAACTTGTGATGCGAGTCCCTATGGCATTTGGTGCAGTGATTGAACAGGAAGTAGAGCCAGGGTCTTTAAGACCAATTTCTTTCGCATCCAGAACATTGTCAGTACATGAGAAGAATTATTGTCAAACTGAAAAAGAAGGTCTGGCAGTGGTATGGGCTGTAAACAAGTTTTCCAAGTACTTGCATGGCAGAAGCTTTGAGATAAGAACTGACCATAAACCCTTACTAGGTCTGCTAGGAGAACACAAAGCTGTTCCCACTACAGCTTCAGGAAGAATCATACGTTGGTGCCTTCAACTATCTGCTTACAATTACAAGTTAGTCTACAAACCAGGTAGCAAAGTTGCTAACGCTGATTGTCTGTCTAGATTTCCATCACAGGTTGCCGCTCCTGAACCATCAAATGTTGGCGAAGACGTTCTACTGCTAGAACACTTGAATTATACTTGTTCAAATGTTAATGCTGATGATATAAGAAGATGGACTGATCGAGACCAGACGCTTTCCAGGGTAAGATCGTTACTATTAAAAGGAAGGAGTAAAGGAGAATGTAAGTCAGAAGAGTCGTTACAACCCTACTATTGAAAGAGGAATGAGCCGTCTGTCCTAAGCGGTTGTGTACTTTGGGGGAGTAGAGTAGTTGTACCACCTCAAGGCTTGGATAGTATCACTGAAGAGCTCCATGCTACTCACCAAGGAATTGTAAAGATGAAAAGTTTAGCTCGTTGTTTTGTCTGGTGGCCAGCCATTGATCGTGATTTAGAGAGACATGTCCATTCTTGTAGAAAGTGTCAGTCGGAGAGGAGTTTTCAGTCTCACCAACATGCTGTGCACCCGTGGGAGTATCCCAGTACCCCATGGTCAAGAATCCATGTAGATTACGCAGGCCCATTTGAGGGGAAAATGTCCCTAGTAGTAGTAGATGCCCATGCCAAATGGCAAGAAATTTTTCCCACTTCTGGCTGTACATCAAAGATAACTGTAAACAAATTGAGAACATAACGGACCAGCATTTTTTAGATGTGAATTTCAGGACTTTGTAAAACAGAACAGAATAAGGCATGTACCAATAGTACCATACCATCCAGCAACAAATGGCTTAGCAGAAAATGCAGTTAAAACATTCAAAAATGCCATGAAGAAAAGTGAAGGTGACATTGAGTTAAGATTATGCAGAAATCTTTTTGATTACAGAATAACTCCACATGTAACTACAGGAATACCACCTTGTGAATTATTGTTCAAGAGAATGATCAAGTGTCGATTTGACCTACTAATGCCATCAGTAGAAAAGAGAGTGTTTAACAAGCAAACAGCCCAGGTTGCAAGCCATCAAGCAGCTAAAGTAAGAGAATTTGAAGTTCAACCTGGAGACCATGTGTACACTAAGAACTATTCTCAGTATGGTCCACCTAATTTACCAGCTAGAGGTGAAACCCAGACGGGTCCAGTGTCCTGCACTTTGAGAACAGAAGAAGGTCGCCTTCTGCGTTGACACAGCAGCCAGTTATTCAAACTACCTCCAGAACCAGTGAAAGAGAAGCAGCCAGAAGAGATTCATGTACCTGAAATGCAACAGCCAAGCCTTTACCTACTGTACCAAGTATTCAGAAAGAAACCAAGCCAGAATTAAAAGAGGATCAAACTCCAAACCCTCCAGTGCTAAGGAGGTCAGAAGAAGGAAGCCTGCTGTAAGACTGAACTTATAATGTTGTTAAAATGGACATGAAGTTATATTCAAGTTGGAAAGAAACTTTATTGCTTTATGAAACTTTATTTCACTTTAAGGAATTTTACCTTTGACATAGTTTACATGAACACTTTGAACATTAAGGTATTTTCCTTTTACAGTTTATAACATGTTACCTGTACCTGTCTGCACTAGAGCGGGGAGGGGTGTGGTATATCCAGTACCCTCTGTTGGGGGACTGGGGCGAGTGTAATAAAATGGCGGTTAGATGAAACGTGTGTGTGGCTCACTCTCTACAACCCGGTACGTTACAGTGTTGGTATGGACAACATAAATATGGATGACATTAAAAATAATATAGATACCCTTGTCGAACCATTAACTTTCCATATAAATTTTTCCATGAGCTCAGGTGTTGTGCCCCATTTATTGAAAACAGCAAAAGTTATCCCCATTCATAAAACAGACAATACATCTCATTTCACCAATGCAATTATAGGCCGAACTCAATTCTGCCTGCTTTTTCAAAATTCTATGAAAAAGCAATACATGACAGAATTTTGGAATTTGTAGACAAATATAGAATTCTTTATCCCAATCAGTATGGATTCAGGTCCCATAACTCAACGAGTTTATCTATTACTTATCTAACTGATCAAATCAGTCAGTCAGTGGATAATAAGGAATTATGTGCAGGTATATTTTGGACTTATCAAAAGCCTTCGACACAGTTGATCACCAAATACTACTGAGCAAATTTGAACATTATGGAATAAGAGGCCTGGCTCTTGATTGGCTTGAAAGTTATTTAAAAGATCGTAAATAATCAGTACTAAATTGTAATAAATTTTCTAACCAGCAAACCATTAAATGTGGGATCCCACAGGGCAGTATCCTTGGCCCTCTGTTATTTATAACGTACATAAATTGGCTTGTCCATAGGTATCCATGAGTATCCATGGCTATCCACTGTTATATATTAACTGTCATGGTGGACATGGATCATGTTGCTCTTGAACCTAACGCTTCTTGTGATCGAATTGTTAACCCGATTTGTATCTCTAAAGAAAAAGACAAAACTAAAATCAAATGGCTTGCTAAACTGGAAGATTTAAAGGAATTTGTTGAGAAAATCTTGAAGTTATCTGGCACATAGTCATTCACTTCGAATAACTGCAGCTTCGATACATTTAAATCCTCTGTAGTTTAAATGTCGCATTTAATATAACATTTACATACGTTTTGGTACAGCATTAAATGTTGAATTTGCTATAACATTTACTATAGGTTTTAGATTGCAGTAAAGTGCGCGTTTACTGACTTTACGGATGATATTAAATTATACCTAAATTTCAAATTTACAGCAAGGAAAGAAAATTCCTGTAAACGCAAGTAAAGTTGGTGTTTAATAGACATTTTCTTGGCATTTACATTTGGATTAAATTCGATTATAACAGTGCTTTTCTTTCTTCAAAACATTCATAAATATATTTTGCCATCATGTTTTTTTTCATTTGGATTAATTGAAACATGGAATTGTTCTTCATCGCTTAAGAATTCAAGCGATTTATTTGTGATTGTATTTATCTTATTCTATTCATTAATTCTATTTTTGTCAGAGGTCACGAAGTTAATCCAGAATGGTACTACTATTTCCATTCGGCTTTTAGCTTTGTAGCAAGCATTTTGTTTACCAATCGACACTACAGTTTACACCTAGAATACCATGCTATAAAAGTTGTCCAGAAACTGTCAATTAGGCACCCAAACTATCGTGGGAACCTAGGCAGTGTTTACCAACTAAATGTGTTTCCTAAACTGAGCCAGATCCTGGATAAGTGTTCTTTTTAGGAAAGATTAAACTCCCATCGATAATGTTTCAACAACTTTGATTGCTACAATAATCCGAAATTAAGTACATGTAGTCAGTACATGTACTCATCTGGCCTCCTGGGAATAGTACAGTACAGTAAGTGACCTGAACAGAAAACGAGAGAAAGTCGCATTCGAAACGATAAAGAATGTCAAATGTACTCAATCAAATGAAGGTGCATTTTGGATTTGTTTCACTGGAAAACCAATGCTTGTCATGTCTTTTTCAGATGTCAATCCAATCAGTACAAATACACTTGCACAACAGTGCTGTAGCTGCACTTTTTGGCTTCGTAAGTGATTACCTTTACTTTCTTATGTGTTTTAATAATATTAGGTTCGAATATATAGACCGCATGCTTAAATACTTAAATGCATAGCCAAATTCGTATCATTACTTGATAATGGTTTAGGATTTAGGGCTTAGCGGTAATTTCTAATTTTGATTTTTTTAGAGCTCATTTTCACTGTTCTGTGTATAAATTCCCACACACTTGATAATTCGCTAGAGTGATTTTCCTGTTCCGCAAACTTCAAATGACTATATTTAGGGATCATCCTAGCAGACGAATCATCCTACCTGCTATACATTTACTGCAAGGATGATCCTAGTTGTCATATATGGACGTCGATAGTTGTCTATTTATTTTACTGTTTATTTTAGCTTGATTTAGGGGATATGGGGTCAAGTGACCTGTTAGTGCAAATGGCCTATTGATAACAAAAAAATATATTGTCAGATGAACTTCTAGTTTTACAGTAGAGCATATTACTAAAGATTACTGTCGCCATTTTTTACGGAAACCTTAGTCACCTTGATATTTTCTATCTTCAGAAAGAAAGCGATGGTGGTGTGGTAAACGTAGAGGAGCTAGCGAAAGCTAGCTCCTCTGCTTACCTCTATTTGAAAGTAGTAAGTAAATCAACACCAAATTATCAACAGATTTTGACCTCCCTCCAGCGGTCAAAATGCGATGAACTAAAATATGCCAATAACACTCAAAATGTTTGAGTCTGTAGTACATTTGTCAAATTAAAAGAATATCTGATGATTTTTGTTTGTTTGAATTCCAGAATGGCATAGTCAACAACAAATTCTGTGTAGTTAGAAGGGAATAACTGACAAGCCCGCTTAACTAATGCTCAATATCCTTTTTATTTTCAGCATTTCCTAGACGCATAAATGTTCAAAGTAACGAGGGACCAAAGCATCTTCTAGACACTAAGCATTGTTTGTGCTTTTATTTTCAGATTAACTGATATGTAAAACTGAGAGTTACTTGTAGTTGTTATTGTATTGTAATAAAAATCTTTTATTGTTTATTCAGTTGAAGTTGTTTCCTTCATTTAAATAGGATAGAGTTCTGATTTTCTTACCACAATGGAGCTTTTTCCACCACTAACGGAGCTTATAGCCCACCGCTAACGTTGGAGAGAAAACTGCCATGCGAGAGGGGATAAAGATATTGAGGGGGGGGGGGGGTTGAAAATTTTCGGAGCTCTAAATCTCTAGCTCTTCATTACATGGGGGGGGGGGGGGACTCTGAATAGGTGTGATAAATAGGCAAAAATGCTTATCCTCAAATCAACAGTTATTTTGTAAACAAATCTCAAGCCACTTAAGGCCTGGGTCAGGCAAGATTTTAAATCTGAACTTTAATTTAACTTTTCTTTACCTATTCTTAATGAAATACTATAAAACTTGGTGTGTTGAAATAGATTGATGTGAAAAAGAACTTAAGCTTGACAATCCTTATTAAGATTGGTCACGTGACCAATTATGGAATCTTAAGCCCTGAATCGCTCTTTCAGGGCTCCGGTTGCGAGTTTTATCGGTAGATCAAAGAAAACACTGTTTATCAGTTCTAATTGGTGTCCTTTTTACATATCTAGCTGGATAGTATGACATTTCCGATTTCGTGAGGAGTTATTGTGCGAAACAGGTCACGTGATCAAACTCAAAAAATAATTTTTAGCCTATATCTTCTGTTAGTTGCAACAATGTTCAATTCTCCAATTAGAGTGGGAATGGACCAATAGTGGACTTCAAGGTTTTGCACTCAGAATTTTCCGATATCAAACACTGGGAGCCGGAAAGCATTTTTACTACTTTTTTCAATTATGACGTCACAAGTCACGTGATCACCAAACCATTCAGCTAAAAAAATTAAGAACCACAAATGGCATACCTTTACGAGGCTCTATACAAACATAAGCAATTTCTGCCAAGTTATAAATAAAAACGTTTAATTCTTAAAACTCTTATGACCCAGGCCTTAAGTAGCTTGAGTATATACATATAGCTCAATGTTTCTAATCTAAATAAGTAGATATGAATTAACTTATTCTTAAAATGAGATATTATTAAGGGATGTAAAGAAAAAAATTAAATCTTATGTTTCTGTTGTTTGATGAAATTCGATTTCAATAAAATTGATGTCAACATCAATTTATGTCTTCAAAAACACCTTTTTCAACTGTTAATGTATACAAATGGAAAAATAGAAATTAAAGTGATGTGAATCAAGCAAGGCAAATAATACTTGCATTGCTATAGTAAGGAGCATGTTGATTTGCTGAGTCAAACTGTGTTTTGAAAAATCTTCCAGCAGGTCCAAATTCATTGCCCAAGCAGGATCTCTCCTTATGATTATTACTACAGTCTGTTTAGTTACCCATGTTACAAGATAGCAGATCTCTCTTTTCACAATGTGGAGCTGTCCTTGAACTTGGTGCCAGTAAACATGGCTTGTTTTGAGTTTGAACTTCCCTTCTTCTTTTCTGAGAAAGAAATCCTTGCATTGTGCAACAGCTTCATCGACTGTCATGTCCCTTTCAGTAAAGGGACATTTTACCTCCACCATGGCATTGTTGTCAACAAGCCCATCTGGAGAAGCTCCCAGGATTCCTGAGGTGGTTAGCCATAGTCCAGAACTTTGTACTTTTTTGTGCATTGCAGATTCGAAAGCTTTAATTCCTTCTTCTTCATTGCTGATTCCCCAGCTGACGGCTTTGACCCTTGAAATGTCATACTGACCCAAACCTGTTTTAATTAGTGAGGGGGTTACTCTTTTGGCGTTAAGCACATGGCCAAAGTTGCTGGTTGTTAAACCTCCTCTACGAAGAATATGCCACGCAGGGGTGTTTCTTTGCCCAATCGTGATTTCATGGACAGCTTTTCTTTGTTCGTTGGTAATTTCAAGTTTGTCCAACAGATAATCGAGGTTTAAATTATTGTCAACAAAGTCTTTTGACATTATGATTTCTTAAACAGACTTGACAGGGAGATCGTCAATCTTGTTTGGCTCAGGACTTAGCAGCTATCCAATTTCAGTGAATTGTCCGTACTCTTTCAGATCGTTGTTGAAGTCAACACGATCTGCTTCTTTTTGAAAAATAAATGTAAACGTTTCAAGCGATGAAAAGCACCCCAACTATAGAGCAAAAAGGACCACAAAGTCGAAAGTCCCTACCGTAACTGTATAACTTTTATTTTTCATGCTTGAAATAACAGATCCTCTAAGAACACCAGCTGAATATGTAAAAGCCTCTATGTGTCCTGATGAGTAATGGTTCTCAACCCTAGCAATAGATTTTGGCTCGTCAATGAAGAAAGAAGCGAGAGCAGGTATTGACAACGCCACCATATTGTTTGTCTCCAGAAAAATCGTTGTCATGATAGCGTGACGTCACACTTCGGTACTCTATTCAACTGTGGGTATATTTGAACAGGATCACATGCTTATTAGAGTTAATAATATGAAACTACTAACAATAGGCATTATGAATCGCTTTCTGTGACTTAAGTCATTGCATGCCTAGTATTATTTCTTATAATATTTTTGCAAGTTTTCGGAAAAGCAACAAAGCCAGATGTTCATAGACGACTTTCAAAAATGACGGCCTAGTACATGAGAATGAGGCAACATGAGAATGAGGCCTTGTTACCAGAAAATATGTGTGGCGAAACTTCTATTTCTATCAAAGATGATGTGTTCCTCTTCCTTTTGAAATAACTATTTTCTGTGCATTTTACAGGATATACTTAAGCTCATTTGGTGTCATGATAATTTTGAGGCCTTTCTGGCCTCGTTCTCATGAACAATGAGCCCGCCATTTTTGAAAGTTGTCTATAACACATTTTCTTTTGTTTTTCAGGCAAAACCCACAAGTAGGGGTCAAGGATCCTGCCCTCAGTACAAACCTGAGAAGTGCTCAGAATGCAATTATTTCCTCGGAGGGACACATGTCCTATCCAAAAAAATCAAACTGGATATACCCAAGGCAACAGTGGTTGCAACAACATCAAGCTGTTCTATTTACTCCACAAAGACGAGCACGCATGATGAGTGATGCCTTGTCATTGAACAAGAAGGAGCAAGAATTTGCCACCATGCCCTTTGCTTGGAGAAAAGGGCTATATTTTTAAATAGTCAAATGGCATCACAATTCAGCTGCAGTCATTTGGAACTTTTAAGAGAGGTGAAACAACCGTCGAAAATAATAGACAACATATCTGAAGAACATTTGAGTCAGTATCCTTTAGTCAAACTGAATAAGTTGTCAGGAGATCTCCCCATCACAGTTCAGGTCTCTCCCACCATGTACTGTGTGTTTGGAGAGGCTGACGCATCTAATCCAATGAGCTATTGTCATGTAAGGGTGTCTGATACTGTTATAAAATGTACAGCCAAAAGATGCAAATCATTTATTGCAAAGGGCAAACAAACCAACGCCACAAAAATATGCCAACATCTTCATGTGCTATTCTGCCTAAAAATATTAAAAACAAGTGAAGAGATCGAAGAGATAAAAGATCCAGAGGCCATAATACCCATTGTAGATCAGCCACAGACTTCAAACGCACAAGTAAATTCCAGGCAACAAACAACTGACATGAGGATGGCTCCAAGTAGTTAAATTCCCATATGTCATTCCACCTGACATTTTGAGAAGAGATGGTATAACATTCCCCACAAACCAGAGGAAAAGCAGTGTCAGTGCCATGCACTGCTAGGACAGTCTGTCAAACACCTTGGTTCAAGGGGAGCCAGCTATTTAATTGCTGATGAATGTCCATTTCAACAAGTAAATGTGCTGGTTAAAATCTGCAAACATTGTGGAGTCATACACCAGTCATTTCCATACAATCAAGGTAATAACTATTTACATATTTTTGTTGGGAAAATGATGCTTGAAATATGTCCATGTTTCTTACTAAAAGCAACAAGCTCAAATTTTTTTTTACAATTGTTTCTAGTGAGGAGTCAAAAGGTCTAAATTAAGAGTACTCTATGATCATGTTGTGTTTAAGTTAACATTTATTTTTCAGGTCTTTTCAACATCTGTGACAAAGTAATTGATATTCTGGTTCAGTGGAGGCATCTTTTCAAAAGAGGAGTACCTATCTCAGTTGGTATTGAAGGCAAATTAGAGGCATTGAAGGATAAAGCACAGGTAAATGAAGTTCATTCATTGTGCAAGGAAAAATATTTTGAGGGGCATCAAAGTAGTACCCGGGGCTAATCTGATAATAAAATTCCTGATATCAAGATACAAGGTAGCCATGTGTATGAACCCACAAAAGCTATTGTTCCAAGCTTCTATTGATCAGTATCTTATTATGAGGCTAATCGTTGCCTTGATATTGAATAATAATAACATTTTGGGGAAAATATAGACCCATAGATCACGTTAGTGTGACATTATAAGATCTTTGATGTATGGATAAAAGGAATTCACTGAAGAACTGACGAAGGTATGAACTTTAGAAGCTAGATATTTTTGTGGAATTTTTATTAAGAAATGTACGTGTTTAACGTGATAACAAGGCTGGTCATGCATGTATGCACACGTCCACCATACATTTCTTTGTGCTAACTTTTGAAAATTCATATCTTCGTCAGTTTAAGAGCAATCTCCCCGAAAATTTGCATTGTTATTATTATTACTATGACAAATTTGATAGTGAATTTGTTTTCCCATAAATCAAATAATTTATATGTCATGCTTGCGTGACATGGGTGTATTCTCAAATAATTGATTCCAATATAAAATTTGAATGGGAAATTACAGCATTTTGTGTCACACAATACTACCTTCAACAAAATAATGGCTACTTACCTTACGATTTGTTCAGTGTGGTTTTGGTGGCGATTTTTACTTTAACTCTGTTACTTTTTCGAGTCAATCGCAAAAACGTTGCATGAAGTTTCATGTTCCTCTGCGCCGCCCCACATGTGCAATCGTTTTGAAATCTCACACGTAAGACGCAACAGAGCCCCATTCATTAAACAGAGCCCCATTCAAACCAGCTTTGCTGAACTGGACACCTCTGTCTAATAAAACTTGCACCTGGGCATCCATCTGATCTAATATAATTTATTTATAAGTTACGCACATCGCAAATCATAAGGAAACAAGCATCAAAACACACACACACATAACGGTTTAGATGTTTAAAGAGATACAAGAAATATTTATAAGACCAAAGTAAAGACTGTACCTACTGTAGATTTTAATAGGTGCACCCAGCGACCACTCGGCGGAATGCCAAAAACGTATGAATGAACTCGAAAGGACTGGACTTGAAATTCTATTATCAACTGGAGCCAGCTTTGCTTGGGGCATCTCATATAAGAAAGTTCTAGAATAGGTCCAAATAAAAAGAACACTGAACAGTTATTCTTAGATTTTTCATGTTAATTAGAAGATACAGGCTGAAGAAGTCTTAGATTTCAGGTTGAAACTTGACTAGGATTGTAACCACTGCAACCCTTGAGACCACTGCAACCCTCGAAACCACTACAACCCTCAAAACCACTGCAACCCTTGAAACCACTGCAACCCTTGAAACCACTGCAACCCTTGAAACCACCGCAACACTTGAAACCACCGCAACCCTTGAAACCACTGCAACCCTTGAAACCACCGCAACCCTTGAAACCACCGCAACCCTTTAGACCACCGTAACCCTTGAGCCCACTGCAACCCTTGAGACCACCGCAACCCTTGAAACCACCGCAACCCTTGAAACCACCACAACACTTCAAACCATTGCAACCCTTGAAACCACTGCAACACTTGAAACCACTGCAACCCATTAGACCACTGCAACCCTTGAGACCACTGCAACCCTTGAGACCACAGCAACCCTTGAAACCATTGCAACCCATTAGACCACTGCAACCCTTGAAACCACTGCAACCCTTGAAACCACCGCAACCCATTAGACCACTGCAACCCTTGAAACCACCGCAACACTTCAAACCACTGCAACACTTCAAACCACTGCAACACTTCAAACCACTGCAACACTTCAAACCACTGCAACACTTGAAACCACTGCAACCCTTGAAACCACTGCAACCCTTGAAACCACTGCAACCCATTAGACCACTGCAACCCTTGAGACCACCGCAACCCTTGAAACCACTGCAACCCTTGAAACCACTGCAACCCTTGAAACCACTGCAACCCATTAGACCACTGCAACCCTTGAGACCACTGCAACCCTTGAAACCACTGCAACCCTTTAGACCACTGCAACCCTTGAAACCACCGCAACCCTTGAAACCACCGCAACCCTTGAAACCACTGCAACCCTTGAAACCACTGCAACCCATTAGACCACTGCAACCCTTGAAACCACTGCAACCCTTGAGACCACTGCAACCCATTAGACCACTGCAACCCTTGAAACCACTGCAACCCTTGAGACCACTGCAACCCTTGAAACCACTGTAACCCATTAGACCACTGGAACCCTTGAGACCACTGCAACCCTTGAGACCACTGCAACCCTTGAAACCACTGCAACCCTTGAAACCACTGCAACCCTTGAGACCACCGCAACCCTTTAGACCACCGCAACCCTTGAGACCACTGCAACCCTTGAGACCACTGCAACCCTTGAGACCACTGCGACCCTTGAGACCACTGCAACCCTTGAGACCACTGCAACCCTTGAAACCACTGCAACCCTTGAAACCACTGCAACCCTTGAAACCACTGCAACCCTTGAAACCACTGCAACCCATTAGACCACTGCAACCCTTGAGACCACTGCAACCCTTGAAACCACTGCAACCCTTGAAACCACTGCAACCCTTGAGACCACCGCAACCCTTTAGACCACCGCAACCCTTGAGACCACTGCAACCCTTGAAACCACTGTAACCCTTGAAACCACTGCAACCCATTAGACCACTGCAACCCTTGAAACCACTGCAACCCTTGAGACCACTGCAACCCTTGAGACCACTGCAACCCTTGAGACCACTGCAACCCTTGAGACCACTGCAACCCTTGAGACCACTGCAACCCTTGAGACCACTGCAACCCTTGAGACCACTGCAACCCTTGAGACCACTGCAACCCTTGAAACCACTGCAACCCTTGAAACCATTGCAACCCTTGAAACCATTGCAACCCTTGAAACCACTGCAACCCTTGAAACCATTGCAACCCTTGAGACCACTGTAACCCTTTAGATAGACCACTGCTCCAACCCTTTAGATAGGCCACGGCTGTCAACCCTTTAGATAGACCACTGCTGTCAACCCTTTAGCTGGACCACTGCTGTCAACCCTTTAGATAGACCACGGCTGTCAACCCTTTAGATAGACCACGACTGTCAACCCTTTAGATAGACCACGGCTGTCAACCCTTTAGATAGACCATGGCTGTCAACCCTTTAGATAGACCACTGCTGTCAACCCTTTAGATAGACCACGGCTGTCAACCCTTTAGACAACTGCAACCACTGCAACCCTTGAGACCACTGCAACTCCCTATCAAATCAAATCACCACAAACATTCCTCTTTGGAGATAACAAACTATTGATTACTATTTTTTTTTTAAAATGAAGAGTATCTTGCATCTACATCAAGTTGCATATGCACTGCACACTAATTAGTTAACCTGCATAAACCTTAATCAGAAGGAACTGTAAAGAAAGTATGCATGTGTTGGTGTAATTTATATATAAATAATGTAATAAAAAAATAGGTTTGCTCACCGGCCAATCATATCACAGCTTCTGAGCACTGCGGACTGACTCAATCTAAGCACTTCATGTCGCTTATGCATCTCTGCATCTTCTTTTTGAGTAGGAGAAGTGTTTTCTGATTCTGGTTCTTCGTCTGATATTTTCATGTACAAATGATCAGTATTACTTTATGCAGACTTACTTTGATTCCTCCAATGGCATAATTTGTCAACCATAAATCAGTACCATAAATCAATCTAAAATGCGGTAATTTGATGAATTTTGTAGCAATAAACCATTTTAAAACCACAGATAACTCGATCCAGCAACTTGTTTTCTTGATGTAATCTTGAGGTGCAAATTTACGATGCCGTACAATAATAACAAATTTCAACGATTCCAATCCAGATGCCAGTCTAGAGTAGACTTGCAGATGTAATTCGATGCAAAACAATCACAAAAACTCCACCATATTCCACTTGTCCTGGTGTGGTCGCCAAAAAATGTTTCGGTGTTAAACTGCTATATGTTTTCTCGCACTAAAAACTCTCTAAAACTCACTAAAACGCTCACACTACTCGTGCACCTCGAGCTCCTCCTCCTATCGCAACCAAAAGTACCTTTCCGGAACTGAAATTAACCCCTCTCAACCTTTTCATATTAAAGTGGTTACTTTTGAAGAACCCCAAACACCGAACGGTTTTATGACATTTTTATGGTTATTTGTGTAATGTTTTAGTTTATTAATGCTTTCAACCTCTAAAAGCCTGCAGCTAGAGGACCAAAACCAGGATCTGAGAGTATAAACGTTTTTTGTCGAATTTGCAAACTAAATTTAAGGATTTCAAGAAGTTCTTCGGAGAATCTTTTCAAGCCGTCTGAGAGAACGGAAGGAATGCAACATGATGCAAAGGGCTGACCTCTCAACCTATGGATAAAATACACATAGAAAACATAAGTTTTTAACGTAGATTTATTTGTAAGCTAACTGTAAACTTAAGTTATTTAGGCTATGGTAAAAGATTACAGTTCGCTTCCTTTTGCCTCATGCCGTTACCGTGGATTTCGATTCAATGACAACACCGTTTTCCAAACCATACTAAATCTGCTCTGTCAGGTACGTTGAGTAAATTAGTAGCCAAGTTGTAGCCCAACAAGAAGTTGGCAATAGAAGCCCAAGCCTAAGGCTGTTCCTCCATATTTCGCCCCAGATTTGAGAGACAACTAAAATGTAAACTTCCAATTTCAACTTTTTGAAACTCGTTATCTCTTTGCAAATGAGAGCAACTTAAAAATGTATTTAAAAAACTCATGGAGAGCCCTTTGATCAAAACATTGTTGGCTCACATTTTTGGTCACGCAATTCAACACTTGTGATCGAAAATGTGATGGGAGAACCTACGAACTAATGAGCTTTCCTCACACCTTGAGCTTTCCTCACACCTTGCGTGATATTTTAATCAAACAGGAACAAAAAAGATAATGTTTGAAAAGAGCACATGAAAGTTAGCAAAAATTGAAATTTTGAGTCAGTTTCGATAAATAGCACCAGAGTTATAGGCAGTTAAAGTGTGTGCTTTTTGTATAGAAACGTTCGGTGCAATAGCATGCCCTCCAACGAACGTTTTTATACAAAAAGCACAAAGTTCGGCCGCCCATATTTTGGCGCTATTCATCGAAACAACCTCAAACTTCCAATTTTTGCTAACTTTGGTGTGCTCTTTTCAAATATCATATTATTGTTGCTGTTGGAAAAAATTATGGATGGCGGTAAGTTACTCTAAGAGACAACCAGTCTTTCTTCTGGAATTGTAAGCCAAACTTTTTGGATCTATTAGCTAGAATCTTTTTAACTGACTAAAAGCAGAGTTTCTCATCTTAGGGCCAGCACAAGTAAATGATAATATGGAATTCCCGTCTTGTGTTTCCATTCCACGCTTGTCAACAATCACTTGGCATGTGGCCCTAAAATCTCCTCAAGCTATAAACATTTCGATTTTGCAATATTAAACACTTGAACGAAAGACTTGTGTATATTTTATCTTTTGCAAAAGCCTGTAGCTGACTGTGTGAGTACATCTTGAAAATTGCAAACGCCAAGTCAAAAGCATTATAATTTTGGTATTAAATACGTATCTTTAATAAACGTAAAATCCGTCAGGCTCAAAATGTCTAGATTTTCAGCATTGATTACCCTTTGTAATTATTATTCTTGTATAACCACCTAGAAAATGTCCGTCTTTTTGCGTAAGCGGCCGTGAATAACCCTGAATTAAGGTCAAATATGCTTGTTCAGGGTGCACTAGAACAGGCTAGAATCTACGTTTTTATATGGCACCTGTGGCGAAAATACGGCAGCGCCCAAAAATCTTTTCCACGTTTTTTAGAGACGAAAGGTTTGATAAAGAGGAAACATTATAATTGGTGTCATATCTTTCTGGCAAGGAGAGATATTTGATCTCAAAATCAGCACATTTTTGAATGGCTAAAAGGGTGGTCTCATATTCACGTGCACTGATTGACAAGCTGTTCCTAGCATTTATCGACGATGTACCATTATGTATACAAACTCTCATTGCCATAGGTTTAATACAGATTTTCTGAGAGCTTTCTACTTTTACCTGATATTACCTTGGTAAAAATCCAAATAAACACGGGGGGGGGGGGGTGGTCTATCTCCCCCCTGAAAATCCCAAATTGATACCAGTTTGTCTTTTTGAGTTTTGGGGTAGACACTTCAAACTGGCTGAGTTTCATTGAAATCGGTGAGATGGCATGTGGCGGGTCTGCCTGGTACACTCACAGACTCATTCTTAATCTGGAGTGTTGACATCACATGTCATGAGCATACTGCCGGTAACTATCTTGCAAAGAACCCTATAATAATCAACATTTCCGCTTTACGCTTTGCCAAATGATCCTGGCGATGTGTGACTAACCAGAAATGATTACCCTTCGAACGACTCAGGAAAAATGTCAGCCAAAAATTCGAAAATGAACTGAATTTCGAAAAAGACAACTTAATCCGCACAAGAGTGAAGTTGGTGCCGTTTCTCATTAACGACTACCACAAATCACATGAACAAATGAACCTCATATAAGAGAGACCTCCCACATTGTCCACCTATAGTACAATGAATGATTGAAATACAACACTACTTAAGTTCAGTATAAATACTCAGGATCACATGCCATGATTCACACCCATTCAAAACCCTCTTGACTGGAGTGCAGATCAAGGAGCAAGCTAGCTACGGTACGTGATACTCTCTGTATTAAGGTGCATTTTTAATTGTTTTACTCGAAAACCAATGCTTGTCATCTTTTTCAGATGCCGACGATCAAAGTGCATTTGCACGAAAGTGCAATTGTCCAACTGTTCGGAATGGTAAGTGATACAACCTTTAATTTATTACAGGCTTCATATTATGGTCAATATATCAGGCCCCACAAAGTCACTAGTTCAATTACCCTCCAGATAGGACCTGACTTCTCTCGACGAAATGTAAACGCTAAGAACTGTGGTGCGATTGTTGGGGCGTTGCTTTATCATATAGTAGTTAAATAAGTACGTTTATTGATATTCTTATAGATCGATTTCACTGACGTCACCGAGAAAAATAATGTCAGTTTCAGAGCATCAAATAAAATAAAAATACTTGTACCTCAAAGAACAACCAATTCTTTGCAACTCTAGAAAATATTGAGTCAAAAGAGCTTTTCACCACGAAGATACGAATGTTTGAATGTGGGCTTGTTGTTGGTAAGAATGTATGGGGCCGCCATATTGGTGTACACCAATATGTACACCAATATGGCGACCATAAATACCAAGCATCGAAATGATATTAAAAATACATTTATTTGTTCATTTTATTGATTTCATATATAGAAAATGACAATTAAGTTCATTGCCAAAGCAAATGAGGTGAAATTTGTCGCAAATTGATGTGTTCTTACGTCGTTTGAAAATGTGTGACTGCTTGGCGTGACACAATTTTGGTGCCAATAATTTGCCAAGCGATGAACAGAATCAGACCAAATTTCCAGAGACGACTTCTTTTCATGATACATACAAAATATCAGGCAATCAGCTTTCTCCGAATTTTAGTTTAGATTTTAGTTCTCTCGTGACGTCACGTGAAATCGATCTATACTGCTTTCCATCAATGCTTACCGTGAATAGCAAAATTTAAAAGTACCTGATAATTTGCTGTTTTCTCCGTCCGCAATGTAAAATAACTGTTATCAACTAAAACTGACAACAAAAGGAGAATAATTACAAATGTTCAAGTTGTTGAATGAATTCCATTTGGAAAGAAGGAATTGAAATGACAGTCAGTGTTAGGAAATAAAGTGTGACACACGTGTTTGTCAATGCATCTCTGGCGGAATTGACACAAATCATCCATCTTATATATTTACTAAATTCTGTTTAGTAGGATGATCCTACAACCCGAAGTGAAGACATGCACAAATTTCCATGTAAACAGACGGCAGTAAATGTTTAGCACATGAAGTTGGAAGATTCGGCTGCTAGGATAATCCTAGTGCCATGCAAACACCCCCTAACACAGGCTCCCTAACATAGGTGTCGCATTTGCGGTATTCACAACTAAAGAACAAGAAATCTGTTCCAAGTGTTCGTGCAGGATATCTTTGTAAAAGTTCATTTCTTCTTCGGTATTTCTTACTGTTGTGTACAAAAAAACAAAAATCAGTACACAGTATGTCGTTTTATGGAACTTTGAATTTATTGTCTCTAGCTGTTGAAACAGCAGTTTAGCCGATTTTGTTGATCGGTAAAATATTTTCGGAAATATAATTTCAACAAAACTAACTCTGCCCTCATTCAAATGTTTGTTCGGATAAGAAATAGATAAGAAATAGATAACATACTTAAAATCAAACTAAAATGAATCAGTCTCCAAGGGGAACGAGTTTTACATAAATTGTCAATTTATTTGTCAACATTGACTGGCTGCCAAAAGTGTATTCTGAAGCAACCACGAACCTCCAAATTACAACGGAAAGGCAACAATGTCTACCTAAATAAAAGTAAAAGCGAAAATGTCCGAAAAGCTCTGACGCACTTTTAATGCCAGAATTGGAAAACTTCATTCATATTCCACGCACAAATTTCGAAAATTAGCTTTAAAACAAGAAAGTTCTACTGACTTCTGACTTATAGCATTTGTTCCATTCCGGCTCTCGCTTTTTAATCAGGGCAAAATAAAAATAAAAAATTGCTGTCGTCATTTTATTTTGCAAACCCCGTAGTCACTTCAATTTTAAATTTTATTTTGTTATATTCTATTTTCAGATCGAAAGCGAAGGCGGTGTGGTCGCCATAGAGGAGCTAGCTTTGGCTAGCTCCTCAGCTACCATCTACATAAAGCTAGTAAGTACATCAACAACAAACCATTTACAAATCAATTTCAACCTCTCTCATAGACTTGCAATCACGTCAAAAGCGCATCAATTTGATTAACATTTACGATAAAAGCACCAACAACAAACATTTAGAAAGTAAAGCTTTGGGAAAGTATATTGTTCTACACGTTTAGACAGAAGATAGAGAGAGTGAGTGAGAGAGAGAACAAGAAAAGAAAATAAGTAGGACCCAACTGAAAAGGGGAGGGTACCGGCCCCCTTGGACCACCCTTTGTCACTTATCTGTAGGTAGTGTAATTTTCAAAATAAATTGTGCCAGAACGATTTTTTCGCCTTTTTTTTTTTTAATTTTCGGGGGGGGGGGGGGGACGCTCTGGCACCCATGGTATGATAAGCCAGCTAGCTTAACTACTTTGCACTATTCTTTTTTTATTTTCAGCACTTCCCAACAGCACAATTCGTCCAATTAACGAGGGACCAAAGCGTCCCTCAATATTTCAATGACTTCGTCGTTGAAATGGTAAGTCAATTTAAGGGGAAGAGTGGGGCAATTTGAAAAATGGGCTATACAAATGTTGGTTTAATACCCCCTAAGGCCAAATAAAAAATGAAAGCCGGGTTTTTTTCCCAACTTATAAACTTTATTCAATTTTAACACAACTAAAAATTTTAACAAAACCTGCATTATCCTTGAAAACAGGCTAGGTGACAACTGCTGTTAATGTCACATGCTTCTCATTGTGGTCCTCCACAAGAACTGTGTATATCAAGTGCACCTTTTAATGTCTCACGCAAAATAATGAGGATCGATATAATCAGTTGTTTTAATATTGTTAATATAAATCTGTGTAGATTTCAAGCATTACTATAGGCAACTACAAACAAATGACAACAAAAACTACATTTTCTTTGTTTCTTGTTTTGTTTTGTTTGTTTGACATATTTTTCTCTCTCTTCTTTGCTTTTGTAGCTGGCCTAGCGCTTTTGCGATGACAAATAAATTTTCTTCTGTCTAATATGGTCAAAAAGTACTCTTCAATCTCAGTTTTTATACTGACAGTTTCTTACATATAAAAATCCTTCTAGATAGTATTTCATTACCTAGTATCAAATGCCAACTTGCTAAGAGGTCAAGGTGAAACAGTATGATAAACAAATGAAATTTCATCTGACTGAAAGAAATTGAATGTTGAACTTTACAGACCAATTTCCAAACCAAGGCCCAACATCAGGAAAATCTTCACTTTATCCCACCTCCTGGGGCATCATTGCTTGTCTTATGTGATCCTAAGTTCCACATTTCCACCACTCTGTCCCTGGTTGGAGGGGTGGGGTTTACTTTGATAAGTGCATAAGAGCCATACAAGCCCCAGTTACACGACACCAAAAAACAGCAAGGCAAGAACAATTTTAATTTTTGATGTCAAAATGATAACATTTTATATTTAAACAGCCCTGTATGGTTTCTCACTGCCTATAAAGATAGATAGATAGATTTTTGGTGTTGTGTAAATGGGGCAACAGTCATGATAATGTTCAAGCACAAATTATGTCATGTGTCCATCCTTATGCATAACATCGGTACTGCTGTCCGATTGCATCTCAGCAGACAACCAGCCTTCTAGACACTAAATCTTGTTAATGTTTTTATTTTCAGATTGCTTAATCAAGAACATGATAGTAATTATTTTATGATTTATTTAATGATTTTTATTTAATGATTATCAATGGTTATGATAAAAAATCATCTGAATCAAGAACATAATAGCAAATATTTTATGATTTATTTAATGATTTTTATTTAATGATTATCAATGGTTATGGTAAAAAATCATCTAAAATTTATATTGAATTATTTGTAATCTTTATATATTAATAAAACTTTTTACAGTGTTGAACTGATTTTGTTATGATCATCAATGATTTTTTATTTTAATTTTATTTTATTTACATCAGAAACCAAAAAGATGCCAAGTTTAATAATTGGGCGAGTTTTCTTGATTTTAGTTTCATAATAATTTGTCACGGTGACTAAAGGGATGGACCATTAGAAAAGTGAAGGGGATGGGGCAAAAGCAGGAAAAATTAAAGATTTTAATACGACATAAGAGACAAAATTAATGATTGCACTGAATTTTGGAGACGAATAACAACATACATAGCAATGAGGCTCGTCTAGAAACTATTTTACCAAGAAGGACTTAGGAGTGAGACGTGATAGAAGATGAACATGAATAGTGATCTTTTGCTTGAGGAAAGAAAGGATAGACTGAAATCCTTTAGTGCTTTTTTGTGAGCATTGCAATTGTAAGGTGTCAATGCACAGTGTTAATGGTGATAGTGTGAAAAATGACTAAAAAGAGTCACCGATTTCGTTTAAAGAGTATTCGGGATCTGGGGGTAAATGGGCGTGGATGATCGTCAGAAATTTTTAAAAATACCCCCTAAAAGATACCGGAGTCTTACAAAGGTGGGCGTGATAACAAGATTTTTACCCCTAAAAGATACCAGCTAAAAGTGAACAAATTTATAATTTTTAAGCATTTTTAATATAGTTCCAGGGACGTCAACTTCAATCACCTTCTGGTTGAAATGTATAGGAAGGCATTGTCATAATTCTCAGGTACCCTAAAAAATACCCTAAATTAAGATGCCAGCTCATACTTTGGTGGCTAAAAAAACATTAAGACCCCCTAAAAGATACCAAATCCCTGATTTTGACCCCTAAAAGATACGACGATTATCCCCGTGCCCATACGATATATCCCCCTGGGATTCCGGATGGCTTCATGATTATTGTAAATTATAGTTTGATCGTATCCAGGACTACAGGATACACTGCTCTAGAAACCATTTCGACAAGAAGAGTAAATGTTAAAGAAGAGGTTATAGAGTGATCATTTTAATTTTATCTGGCAAATGTGCTTGAGGATAGCTAGTAAGAGATTGAGTTATCTTGCGGGTAAAATTCAATATTTCTTGTCATCCATATGCAGGACAACAATAATATCACATTGGTTTAGAAAAGTAAAATGTTAAAAACATGGGGGTAGAGGAGATAATGTTTTTTCCTAACTGTCCTAACTGGTTTTAGTTTTCAGTACAGACATGTCGTTTTTCCTTGAATGTTTTTTCTTGAATGTTTTTTTCTTAATTGAATGTAGTTCCCTCCCTCCCTCCCTCCCTCTTGTTTCGATCCCTCTTCTTAATAGGAGGTTTTTAGAGGCTTGTTTTATTTTTTTGCTACAAAACAGATCTTAATTTCAAAGTTATGAATCAGAAAGTCGAGTGAATCAGCGAGATGGCCTTCTTTTTATTTTTGTGATTTTTTGTTTCCTCACGGAGTTTTCAAATTTCAAAATGCCACGATTTCACGTTGGCCAGTTCATGAAGCGGCGGAAACAGTTAAATGAAGCTAACAGAACAACCAAGATTCTCGACGATGAACTGTCTGGGAAGGCCAGAGAAATCAGGGCAAAAGGTGCAAAGCTTCGAAGATTGAATGTCAAGGTAAACTTTATACGCTGTTGTGAAATACTAATTCAAAGAAACTTTGATATTTAATAATTAATTTTGCCTGATTTAATCAACTGTCAATGATTGTTTACGTTTAAAAGCCAAACAGGCATACAGTTAAAGGTAGTTAGTTTAGTTGCAGTGCGTAATACACTTGCTATAATTTCCAATCGAAGTTAAACTCATGTGCAACATAACTCTTATAGGTAGATAGATTAGTGGCAGAACTTGAGGAGGTAGACAGTATTAGGATGGAACTGAGACAATAAGATGATCTAGATAAGGCAGAATTTTTACCATCGCGCGCAGTCAGTGCAAGGAAGAAGAAGGAAACTGGAGAAGGGTTGAAGGGGACAACATCGAGGAAGCGTAGAAGAGAAACCTTTAGAGCTGCAAAAGAGATCCATGGAGGTGAGAAAGGGGCACGATTTGGCTTGGTGGATACAGTGGACAAATCAGTCAAGGCGGAGGAGGCAGTTAACATTATAGAAGAGGCCAAGTGCAAGAATCTGAAGAAGAAAGTTTTCCCTAAGTTATATAAGAAATATTTGGTTGCGTTTGAACAGTCTGATGTCAGCATGATTAGATCAGTAGCTGTTTACTAAAGTAATGGGGTAATGGGTAAGAAAAAATATCGCTCCACCTATAAAGCTAGTTCCTAGTAGGTTAGTAGTCAGATAGGTACTCGTAGTCGTAGATTGAAAACTAGTTGTTTAACGGTAGCAGGCTGCCCCATTCCAAAGTTGGTGCCGTATCACAGGTTAATTTCTTTTATCAGTAATATTAACATAGGTACTTTGTATAGTGTTTGGGATACTCTTTGCTGGGATTTGGGCGAGAGGGAAAAGGTTGTGGGGGTGTATCGAAACCTGGAAGAGCTCTTAGTTAATCTAACTTCTTTTTATCTTAATAATAATTATGATATTCTCAATTTTGGTGATCCTGATACATTCCATGTAGCATTAGGTGGTGATGGAGCTCCTTGTGGCAAGGACGATACAGCTGTAGCTTGGCTTGTCAGTATTTTAAACATTGGACAGGGAGTATTAAGTAGATCTGAGAATTTCCTCCTTTTTGGAGCTAATTGCGATGAGAGCTGTGTACCAGTTAGAAGATTTGTGTTGCAGCTAATGAAAGATATTGATAGAATTGAGAAGACTAAAAAGTTGAAGAGTAAAGATACTATTTGCATACAGTTGTATTACCAAATCTTAGTATTTATTTTTATAATCTCTTAAATCAGGTGGAGCACTAACGTGTAAACATTGTACCTAGGTACAATGTACCTAGGTACATGTTGATGGGTTTTGTACATGTACATGTCTCATTGTAATCGACTTGTTGTATGATGTACATTATATTTATGTAAACATGTAAACATTGTACCTAGGTATTATTGACATGTTGATAGGTTTTGTACATGTACATGTAGTCTCATTGTAACTGACTTGTTGTATGATGTACATTATATTTATGATATGTAAACAACAGTCAATTGTTGTTTGTAAAAAAATATTTATCTCAACTCAGCACTATTTATTGTATATGAATATTTATCTTAATTTACATATAGTCACCGTAAACAACAGAACAGTCAATAATTGTTTACTTTTTAACAGTGTAAATAGAACTGAATCCATGAAGAACATATCATTTCAAAAAGCTATTTATATGCTATCTATGTCTCATAGTTCAGCAGCAAAGTCAATTGCTGTTTTTTTTCTTGTCACACTTTGTAATACTAGAACTGAATCTATGGATAAAAATACTACATATAAACTAGACGCATAACTGCGTGAACATGGGCTTCCTGTTATAATTAGTCATAAGCTTCGTTTTTATTACGTATAACAGTGTACAATTTAGCTATAAAATCAATATGTACTGATACTTCTATTAAACAAGCTACGCATCTATTCTTGAAAAAGCGACTTATTATCCAATTTATCTTCAGCTTCAGTAATATGTGTTATATCTGTGTGCTCATTGCTAATATTTGTACAATCAATAACAACATCTTTATACAATGTGCTACTAGCTTTAAGCCATGTATTAAAGTGCTGCTTGTACAGATGTTGGTCTGGCAGCTTCAAAATATACATGACCTCTAAATTGTAGTTTTATTTTTAACTTAATCGCTGGAGGACGAGGCAGAATGTTACATGTCTTACATCACATGTCTTACAATGTTACATCACATTGCACTGGTACATTGCAAATAGAGCCTTTAACCTTACGTTGCTGACCTTTAGGCATAATGACAATTTTTTCAAATACATGTACCATACGCTGTGCTATCAATATTTGTTCTAATTTTCGTAGACATTCAAGTTCAGTTTGTAAAACTGTTGTGGTACATTTGAGCGTATTTTATGATAAACAAAGCTTGCTACTGAGTTCACGGCTACGATGACAACGTAAATGCCTATAATTATAATAAACAAATCTTGAATAACGAGATCTAATATTATCTGTGATCTTTATTGTGACTCTGCATCGATCATTATATGCATGTATAATCAAGCAACTAGTCTTATCTAATACATCACAATCACTGAACGATGAAATGACAACAGTTTGAGTATAGCAGTCGAAGAACTTGACTGTTTTGTACCCTAATAAAGTTAATAGTATTAAATAAGGAAAATAAAACATACTTTCTTGAAGTAAAAAGAATAAAAGAAACAGTGTACTTAGCATTATTATAAAAGAAATGATCATCTTTGATGTCGCTTTGCCTTGAGTGTGGGATGGTTTTGTGTAAACACAGTCGCTAGTCTTGTATCTTGTTCGCTTGAAATCCTCATTTTTTGCTCGGTATATCTTTGTTCACATTCTGTACTTGGATTCTTTGTGGTTTTAGAGTTGGTATAAGCTGAAATATAAGTCGCTTTTGTATAGATAGGTAGCTTGTTTGGCTTAAGTTTCACGATAAATTCACGGTATCTCGACAAATGCCCTTTTGCGTGGATAATTCCCGATCAAGACGACAACACGCATGCGTGGACATTTTGACGACCAAGACGACAAACATAAATAAAGGCGAATTTTCAACATGGGCTTCGCTTCCACAGGAAGCCCATGTAATTAACCTATTTATGCTATTAATTATCTCATAGCTGAAAACAGCAGAGTCAATTTAACTGCTGTTATATTTACTTTTTACTCTTTGTAAATAGAACTGTCCTTGAAAGAGATATTTAAATGCCATTTATGTTTCCTACATGTAGCTGTAAACACCAGTAGTCTATTTGATTACTGTTTTGTTTACTTTTTACTCTCAAAAAGATTATTACATAACCTATTAATACTATTTATATCTCATAGCTATAAATTTTATAAATTATCAGCACAGTAGATATTTTATACTGCTCTTTATACTGAGTAATTTTATTATTTATATCACGACTAGAAGTCAATTTACCTTGTTTGGTATTAGAGTACAAAGTAACACTAAAAGTGTGCAACATAAATAGTACTAAATTTGCTAAATTCTGGCTGAATTGGCTGAATTCTTATATTTCCTTTTCCCTGGGGACCAGAGAACAAAAGAAGTCAGCCCACTTACCGGCTTGGGTTGCCTCCATATAAACAGCCCCTAAGTTCTCTGTAAACTTATTAGTTTGTGAAAATAAAAATTATTTTTGCTTGTCCAGCAATTAGTATGTGTCTAGCGACTGGGGCTGTGGGGAGAGGGGTCTATATAGAACTTTCAGAGAAAAAGATATGTAAGCTCATGAGTGACAGCAGACAGCACAGTCTATAGCTGTTTTGTTTAGAGTGATTTTCATCGGACTGTGAAATAGTAACTGGCTATTAGGGTATACAAGTCAACAATCAACAAAAGAAAATGGTGCACAAAATTAGCACGGGTGAATCAGGTGGAGGGAAAAGGGTTAAAAAGATCAGTCAAAGCATGTTTGACTTTTTAAAAGGAAAAACAACAGAGAAGCCACAGGAGTTGATGCAAGACATTATAGTAAGAAAGGTGAAAATTGGCAATTTAAACAATGCAAAACGAGAAGCTGTTTTAGTTTTAAATCTTGTTGTGACTTAAAACTGTACTCATACTTAAGCCATGATGTTCATGTGCTGAGTTGACGATGAACATGAATGAGCCGCATGTTCCACCATCCTCCGCTCCCATGTTACCCACAAAGACCCCCCTCCAACTAATACCCTCTCTCCCCACCCCACCCCACCCCACCACACCCCACACCCCAGAACTATCCCCTGAACATGCACACCTATGGTCTGAAACTTTACACCAGGCCATTCAGTCCCTTACTAAGATCCTTCTCTCCCATCATGAACAACGACAACAGACACTTGCACAACACACTCTCCACCTCCAAACACATCACTGCATCAATCCATAACTCCGATACAGCTCTTTCTGTAATTGCACAGGCAGAAGAGACTGCTAAACTTAAATCCTCATCCTCTGACCTCCCCATCACACACACAACCACCAACAACACACCACTACCCCATTAGCTTATTGTAAGGTATATTACTGTCAAAATGCATGTGCTGTTCAATTCAATTCAATTTTCAATTTATTCAATTTGATGGCAACATATTTTTACATGAGTAAAGAGAGGTAAAGCCAAAGCCAGTGGCTTACATGGCAAAAATGCAGTCAATGGCTATTGCTGTTAAATTATTGATTTACGAATATAAATATGGCAAAATACATAATGCAGCAAAAAAATTATAGCAAAACAAGTAAAAAATCTCCAAAAAATTGTGTGTGCGTGCGTGCGTGTGTTAACATAATGAGCATCCCATACTAGAAATGTTTTTAAAAAACTCATTAATAATTCATAAGGCAAACACAATGAAAATCGCCACCGTGAAGAGTGTCTTTATATCTGATAAAGATTCGGCCTAATTTACATCAACTTTAACCTCGATTTTCTCCAAGATAAATGAAGATATTTTTGAATTTCTTTTAGAGAACTACTCTAATATGTGTTGGAGTTTTTTAAGCCGTATAAAGAACTCGAGATCGTGTTTTATCGGTATAACACTCTCTCTCGTTCTTTATACTATACATAATAATACTTACACACATCATTAACTTCTTGATATGAAAATTGCAGCAAATTCCGATAACTTGAAAACAAAGGAATTTAAGCATGAATTTACACTTTTCTCATTTGTATATGAAGTACTTAAATTGTGAAACCTGACATTCACTCCCTTTTCGTTGCACTAATAGGAGAGGTCCTTTGGTTCGTAATTGGTCTATGCGATTTGAAGCCAAACACATATTTTAAAAAGCTTGCATTGAAAGACAAACAACTTTAAGGTGAGCTGGAGATAATTATTCTTACAAAAACACAACTAAATATTGCTTTTTAGATTAGGTCCCATTTCCCTTTACTCTTATGTAGGCAGGCTTATAGACAGCTTTCAGTTCATTTGTAAATGAGAAAAGGGTGCTGGTTGCATGATGGTCACTTTGAGAAAAAGTGAACACTTGAAATATGTCATCTTAAATAGATATTAAACAGCTTCCTTTCAACATTTACATATTACAATACCTTTCCTTGATTCAAAACGAGTTGCCCTTGTTGCTAATATCAAAAACATAAACCAGTGATAAAGTTCTGCAATGTTTTTTTTAATAAAGAACATAACATGCTCATTGGTCAAAAGACATCACGCACTGCAAGCCTACCAATTGCAATGCCATCCTGGCAACTACCTCCGCCATCACATTGAAATGGGAATAATTTATATCTTCATTTTTTGTTTTGTTTTTTGTTTAAGTAATTGATAACATCTGCATGCAGTTACAACACTAGCAGAGCTTCCTGTACCCAAGTGCATTTTTCATAACCGTAGCTGCATCTCAAATGCTAATGTTCGATGTGGGTAAACATTAAATGTCAATATACAATTACAACATTGGTGATAACAACAACATATTTCCAACAAAGATGTATTAACTTTCATTGCATGATAGAGTATTACAACATTCTTATTCCAACACTCAAATAACACTCATTTGAAGGCTTAAAATCTTCGGCTCAAAATCCTCTTATGTCAATTTATTCTAAAAAAACATTCCAAAATTGCATGTGAACATATGTAATAACATAATAACATAATGTTCATACATTTACTGAGCTACCCATTAAATCAACAGAATGTCATGATTTTGAAAGTTAACTGAAATCTTCCCGTGTGTGATATTGTGATTAATTAATAGGTAGCAATACAACAATACAAGAAGAGGGAATGGAAAATCTTTTTCCTGCTATTTGTGCCAACATCACTGAAAATTATCACATCACACAGTACGTAAGAAGTTAATTTAGATAGAGGAAAGCTTGGCTTAATTAATGACTTCTTTCTATAATGGTACACATCAAATCATTCTTTGGTGACAACAAAACATAAAGTTTCATGAATCAAAAGAAAGTCATTGGATGAGTGCATGATTGATAATAATTCTTTTGTTTTAACATTGTGGATCTTATTGGCATGCAAAATAAGTGTTGCATGCAAATTAGCTTAGATGACTACTACACAACAAATTTAATTTATCTAGCACTAAATAATGCCCTGTCAACACATTATTCTCTTCCTTCACAGAACATCTTGGGTGAAAGTGTATGGCACGACATACAGTTATAAGTTTAGAGAGTGGTACGCCAGTTTTTGGAAGAATTATCAAAATCTTTCTTGTCAGTGCATCAATAATTTTTGCTTACACACAGCTAGACACTGTTTCCTATTGTAAGCACTTAAATGCATACGAAGTTAGTCAATCACGCGATAATGTTAAATGCACAACTCAAGAAAACCTTGTGGACTTCCATCCTCTGAATGCAAGTAATGGCTTTGGGAAATATGCCTCCAAATTATAAATTGTGCTCCGATATCAAATGGACTGCATTCACTAGAAATAGCTTTATTAATCACTGTCACAAGCTGACTGCAGCAAATTCGAAACTGACCACAAGTCCTTAGAAAACATCATGAGAAAGAATTGCTGGCAAGCAACACTACGCCTTAAAAAAATGCTGCTGACCTTGCAGAAGTACGAGTTGACAGTCAAATACAAGCCTGCTCAAGACATGCAGCTAGCAGACACACTAATTGCTAGTCCTGTATTCATTATTTACACATCATTTATTCACCTACCCCTTCCTACGTTATGGGACACAATTCAGAACAAATATTTTGAGGTTATTTTGAATCTATTTTTATTATGAAATCGTTTTGATAATTATTAACGCTTGTGCACGCATGTGCAAAGTACAAATTACAAGCCCGCGTTTTATTAAAGGGAAACTCCTTTAGAGGGCCAACTGCTACACACTAAAGATGCAAACTGGTAAATCATGAGCACTGAAGTTTGCTCACAGTATCTCGTCCGCGTTTGTGAAAGCCTGAAAGAACTTGTTTTATCGAGACCAGATAATTCTCAAGCCAGTGCCGAACTATGCAAAACGTTTAAAGAGTTTTACGAGTCCCTGTTTACTGACGGTAAGCAAAACAGAACATTTTACGAAATGAAAGATTATTCGTGCCTGTGATTTGTGCTACCCTCTATAAATAAAGAGTTATTATTTTTATTACTATTACTCTTAGTTCATAGTGAATTTTGAGGATCATTTCAGTGTTAATTGTACAATTGTTGTTTTTAACGATATTTTAACCGCAAAACCTCCTTCGATGAAGCAGTTATCAACGTGCCGAGCTTTGAAGAACACATCGACCCACTGACAGACCCCATGGATCATTCACCTTCATCTGATGGCGAAAGAGGGCAAAGCGAGGACGATGAGGACGATGAGGAAATGAGTCTTTTGTCAGAGAGTGACCAGTTCGAGTGTTCACCAACTCCAACTGTAGCAAAATTAAACCAACCATCCCCAGGAAAGGTATTGTGCACTTGCCTGGATTTACTATAAATATTTTTTTTTGTTAAGTTTTTCATTTTGTGCATTGATTGATTGACTGATTGAATCTGAATATGTTTTCAATCAAAGCACTTTATTCTAAGCTTGGGATTTTCTATTTGCAAGAGCACATCAGCTTAAGACAGAAACGGCGAAGGAAACAAAAGGCCATAGCATTACCAAGAGAAACGCACGACTAAAGTGGGAGTCGGTAAGTTATAGCCTCATAGATCAAATGTTTAATTAATCCTTTTTAATGACAATTAAAAATAATAATGATAATTCTGAAGGCTTTTTACGTGTCACGGATTAAGGACCTGTTCACATGAGGGTAACCCTACTACATAGGGGCACCCTCCATAGGTGGGTGGCAGGGTGCCCCTTTCTCCTTTGTTTTACAGTTCGTTTCACCTGCGAGGGAGGGTACCCCTAGGGGGTAGGGTGCCCCTTTCCTTTGTTTTACACAGTTCATTTCACAAGCAAGGGAGGGTGCCCCTAGGAGGTAGGGTGCCCCTTGCCCCTAGGGGCACCCTCCCTCGCATGTGAAATGAACTGCGTAAAACAAAGGAGAAGCTAAGGGGCACCATACAACCAAGGGTAGCCCTACTACATAGGGGCACCCTCCATAGGTGGGTGGCAGGGTGCCCCTTTCTCCTTTGTTTTACAGTTCGTTTCACGTGCGAGGGAGGGTGCCCCTAGGGGGTAGGTTGCCCCTTTCCTTTGTTTTACGCAGTTCATTTCACACACAAGGGAGGGTGCCCCTAGGGGGTAGGGTGCCCCTAGCACCTAGGGGCACCCTCCCTCGCATATGAAACGAACTGCGTAAAACAAAGGAGAAGCTAAGGGGCACCCTACCACCTAGGGTATAGATGGCATCACGGACGTCTGCTGTTGTATTGTACGCCAATGACACAGAGATCAACACTAGCTCTAAAGATGTTAAAGTTGCTGAACAGTGTGTCAGTGATGATCTTGGACAATCAGGGAGATCTTGGACAATCAGGGTAAATGGTTGAGCTGGTATGTGAATTTCATCTACTAGTTCAAAATAAATTATGTCAAACTGCCATCTTGTAACTCTTGGGAAGTTGCAGTCTCACTTTCTCAGTTCGAATGTGAAATACAGCTTTAAAAATTCCTTCGAGATTTGAAATTGACTAGTCTGAAGAACAAACTGTCACAGAATTTTTAAGTCTGGCCTTGAAACAATAATATTGTATAATTATTTATAGTAAGTATTCCTAGTGCTATTTTTGACCTTCTGATTCTAGTGTTTGATTATCGTTATTATTGTCATCATCATCATCATCATTATTCAACTGGCGCTCAACCCTGACGCACAACAACACAAGTTTTACAGCGATTTTCACTTGACCGCGCCGTGCGCCGAATTTGACGATATCCAGACATTCGCTAATTGCCGCATTTGAAGTGTCAGACAATCTGTCTTGGTCGGTCTAACCTTGCTCCGTAGTTCAGTGAACGTTTTGCTTTGGGTGTGGGAACGCACTCGGGAACGATGGTGCTGTACCAGATAAAAGTGGAGTATTCTCCACAGAAGTTTGTCAAATTCTATCTGGACGTAGACATAATCAATGGCGTAGTGGATTATTCATACTCGAGACTCGTAAGAGAGTCACTGTCCAAGGGTTGCACATCTCTCTACTCAAACGATGAGGATTCAATATAAAGACGAGGAGGGAGACTTTATCAATCTTCTGGATGAGGAAGATAACTTAAATTTGAAAGAAATGTTTCTACGTGCAAAGTCTTTTGAAGACAGGCCTCATCGCCAAGTAACTCTAACAGTTGGTCTGATAGGATCTCCAGTCGTAGATAAAAACCAGAAAAAGAAACATACAAAATACGCAGAAAATCATGCATATGGCAACTCCGGTATCTGCACGTTCTCTTTCAAGAAGCTTTTCAAACCCTGGGATGAAGACTTCACCCCCTGTAAATCCAGATCCAACCAAGAAAATCAGCGAGAGTCCAATGGAAAGATATGTGATTGTTGCGGAACAAGAAGTCGCCCTCCAACAAAACAAAGTGAGACAGCTACGAGAAGAGAAACACGACTTAGTTTCCAAATTAGAAATAGCCAAAAATTCAGCTCGCGTCATACCAGGATCTATCTGTGCCCAATGCCATTTACAAGTGGGCCACACAGAAAAAATGTGCTCTCAATCCGTGTACTAGTGTGTTCCAATGTGGGCAAGAAAAACGCCATCCCAGTAAGGTCAACTTAAAACGTATCGACCAATTGTTACAGAAGGAGGAAAAACGTCTTCAAGAGTTGGATTCTGAACTCAAAAATCGAAGAAAAACAATCGATCAAGTTAAAGTCCCCAAAACAAAACGATTGAAACCTTACTGCTCGAGAATTGTGACAGCTACACACAAACTGGAACATTGGACTGGAATCTATTGCGACAGCACGTGGCGCTAGTCGAAAGTTACGCTAAAAACACCTTGGCGGGAAAATTCCAGGAAAAGATGCAATCCCTTCGATACTCGAAGAACAATATCAGGAGCAGGAAAAATTGGGGAGAGTGAAAATGACGAGCCAGAGGAAGGGGAACCCTTTTGCAAGTATGTTAACAAGTCACGGAGTAATCTTCCTGCGATCGACGACCACACACGCACAAGAAGCGGAAGACTTCGAACTAGCCGTGTCAATGCAAAAAGAAGAAATAGATGATGCAAATGCAGTAGATGCACTTCTATCTCTTCAATCACCAAAATAAACGTGTAATTGACTGATTCAGCACTTTTAAGAACACTTTATGTTGCAGAAAAACTGTTGAGTTACTGTTTATAATCAAGAATACAATTGTTCATCCATCACTTTCGAGATGAATACTGAACTGTTTACAATCAAAGTTCAGCAACAATATAAACTCTTTATTTATCATATAGTCACATAAACTGTTTGTACAATCAAGAATTTATTTTTTCGTTCAGCAAATTATTAACCTTGAACTTTTATAATCACAGTTCAGCAAAAATGTAAACATTTGATTATTGGAACAATTCCATGTATTGACGGTTGTGTTGAAAAGACTCTAGTGTTTGCAATGACTGATTATCATGATTCGAGCAATGATGCAAACACTTTGTCAACTGAATATTATTTACCTTTACACATGATTTATGGTTAGACATGTCATTCTGAAGTTGATCAATTGTTCTTAAATTAAAACTAGTCATATTCCTCATGCATAATCTTTGCTTTATGTAAGCCGGAAATTTTCTCACACAAAAATATAACTGGTGTTTCTATAATAACCAGTCACATCGAGTGGTGTGATATAAGAAACGGCCTGTGTAACAGCAACTTTTAAATCAAAATACACCAACTCTTGAAGGTCATAATTTAAAACAGTTTTAATTTTGGAAAATATTGATTTTACAGGATTCAGATCTGGTGAGTAAATAGGTGTGTATAAAAGTTCAACTCCTTTATTGATCAAAACGTCTTCAAGAATTTCCCCTCCTTTGTAATGATGTACATTTAAGTTGTCCATTATGACAATGTCTCTGCATTCTATAACAGGTCGGCCGGTCCTTGGAGAAACGGCCGTTAACGCGTCGGTAAAAAAAATTAGAAATTCCACAGTGTTCGTTGCTCCATCGATCATGTTAAAGTACGCAACTCCATCTTGCATTGAAGCTAACAGGTTCAATGTTACATTCGGGGATTGGCATTTACGTGAGACTTCTACACATCGCTCTCCGTTGAGTGGGTGACCGTAGCTCCTCTTACCAGTATCAGGAAGTTTTACTCCAGATTCGTCAAAAAACTACAAGTGATATGGATCCTTGCTACTCAAATAGTCGATAAACACCTGAGTGTATGTCATGTTAACAGGGGTAAATCGTTCCCTGGCAAACTGTGTAATTTTTTTTCTAGAATAGGGTCCTGATGGTAGTCTATTTTTGATTGCTTTGCTAATAGCTGATATTGAAGTGTTTTGTCCACAATCTCCCACCGCGTCAAGAACATTGTAAATCTCTTTCAGTGATATTGAACCTTTCTCGCGCTTTAAAACCTCAATCAACTCCAGGTCTTCTGCTGAGAGATTACTTGGGTTCCCACCAGCACTATCTTTTGGCTTTTCAGTAAGTTCTGCGCAAAAGCGCTCCCATATTTTTCGAACTATACTTTGACTGACTCTAAACTTGGTTGCGACATTCTGGTAGAACCCCGGAAATATTCCTGTGACGATATCAACACCAAGAAAAACAATTTCATCGATGATTGCTCTTCGAAGGTCAGTGCTCAAAGGACGTACACTTTCGTAGCTTTGGCCAGCTTTACTTAGCTTAACGTTCATTTGCACCATTTTTCACACAGAACGCTAATGTTCGCTGAACGATCGAGCAAGTTGGGCCGACCGAGACAGTTTGTCTGACACTTCAAACATGGCAATTAGCGAACGTCTGGATATCGTCAAATTCGGCGCGCGGCGCGGTCAAGTGAAAATCGCTGTAAGAAATGTACAAATGTATGACTTTTTCAAACAATCACAGTGTCTTAGCATTGATTCTAAAACTAACTGATTAGAATGAATTGCTTAATTATTAGAAAATGTGTGCGAATGGCGGCTAAAGAGTACTCGATGAAGAGCTGACACGACGTTACACTGCTAGCAATACTATTACACAGAACCCAACAAAGAACTGTTGTTTGGGTTGTCACGTGCATAGATCTATGCGAATTGAACTGAACTACCGAGAGCTAGAAAATTTCACCCGAAATTTTGAGGGTTGTCCAATACAGTCGCATAGATTCCGATGGAAAATACATATTTCCATTGGAGTCTAGTCGTAAGAAATATCGAGTTTGGGTTTCCTGATGTTAATTTACTGATTATTGTTGTCACCTAAGTTTTGGGTTCCCTGTGCATGTGGGCATTGAAGGACTTAGTGTCTTTATTGAAAAAAAATTTTTTTTCTGTGTTGTTGACGGATTTGTCCATTGGAACCATTGGAACAGATGGAGTTGCTTGAAGGGTCTCATAAATGTTGCCATTTAAAAATATGGGTTTCCTGTGTTTATTATTTACAGGGCGACAGGGTAACCATAGATAAGAATTGGAAAAGTCTGAGGGGTGGGTTTCCTGTGTAAATCGACTTCAGGATAAACAGTTTGTCCTTTATACTAGATTATGAAGAGCTACCGATATTTAGTCGATTGGAGTCCAATGGAACCATTGGAGTCAACTAGATTCCATTGGAATTCTCAACATTCTAGTCGTGAAAACTCGAGATGTGGGTTTCCTGTGTAAATCGACCACAGGGTAACCATAGCTTATCTTTTCACTAGATGGTGAAGGCCTCTGATATTTAGTCGATTGGAGTCCAATGGAACCATTGGAGTCAACTAGATTCCATTGGAATTCTCAACATTCTAGTCGTGAAAACTCGAGATGTGGGTTTCCTGTGTAAATTGACCAAAGGGTAACCATAGCTTGTCTTTTACATTAGATGGTGAAGGCCTCTGATATTTAGTCCATTGGAGTCGACTAGATTCCATTGGAATTCTCAAAATTCTAGTCGTGAAAACTGGAGATGTGGGTTTCCTGTGTAAATTGACCACAGGATAACCATAGCTTGTCTTTTTCACTAGATGGTGAAGGCCTCTGATATTTAGTCGATTGGAGTCCAATGGAACCATTGGAGTCGACTAGATTCCATTGGAATTCTCAAAATTCTAGTCGTGAAAACTCAAGGTTTGGGTTTCCTGTGTGAATTGACTAGGGGTGAAGGCCTCTGATATTTAGTCGATTGGAGTCCAATGGAACCATTGGAGTCGACTAGATTCCATTGGAATTCTCAAAATTCTAGTCGTGAAAAATCAAGGTTTGGGTTTCCTATGTAAACCGAACAAGACGGCCCTCCAGATAATTGTCGAACCGATTACAATTGATCCATTGGAGTCGACTAGATTCCAGTGGAACGTAAAAAGTCTACTCGTAAAAGGAGCTAAGGAGCGGGTTTCCTGTCTACTTATCATTTGCTTTTAAATATGGCCGCCGTGGAGAGTATGAATGTTGTTATGTCTTGAGAAAATAACACCTTATCACCGTTATGAGAGTTTAGAAATTCGGCAAACGCTATTTAATTTGGTGCCATGTGGAATCATGGTCGAGCTGTTTCCGTTATTTACGATCGAAAAATTTGGAAACCTATAGAGCTTAAAACTTAATTGCGAGGAAAAGTCAGTAAGCTTATGGTCTGTATTTACTTCTCACATTGGAGTTCTATAATACTCTGGCGAACTTCCATCATGAGAGGAAATTTTACAACAAGATTGAGAATATAAACGCTGAACCAAACATTGGTACGTACATCTTGGAGAAAATAAGTTTCATCGGTTTCTTTGTAGCAATGTGTTTTATTTGGAGTTATTAAAGAGGAAAGACATAAGAAGTTTGGAGAAGATTATTCTCCTTTCTCGTGTTAAGAATATTTATATGGAAGATTTCAGCTTAAGGTAAGATTTTGTGGTCAAGGAAATCATTTCCCTTTTTATCTTGAAATACCAAAATAAAAACAGCCTTATTATTCACTGACAGGAATAGTACAGAACCTATTCTCTTAATGAATATCTATACTGCAATGATATCTGCTTAGTCTAGAATTAAGAATGCTGTAACAGTATTTTGTATGTTTAAATCAATATATATTTAATTAAGACAGCCCAGCAGGTAAAAATTACAATGTAAGTTGTAGAAATATCTCAACATTCTTCATTTTAACAACTGCCCTTTGAATATAATTTGTTTATGCACTAGTCAGTTGTTTAACCACCACAAATGAAGCATGGTAATCTAGAATACTGTAAATCCCCCCCCCCCCCCCAGGCACTGCATGGATTAAAATTAAATGGTAAATATCCCACTTGAATTATCCTTGGGGCACTTGGTAAGTTGGTATTTATGTCGAGGTAAATCCCAAGGGGGTAGAGAACGAAACAAGCTGAAAGCTATGGTAATTCTCCCTGTATTGCTCAGTTAAATTCCCCACACATGTCGCACGGGTGGGGGATGTTGGAGACAACTGTCGAGTGGATTATATCAAATTAGGAGGAAAATTAGATTAATTCAGAGTTCCCTCTATCTCTACTCTCAAAATTTTTATGTTGTGTATCTTATGTTACTAGGAGATTTTAATGAGAATATTTACGATTCATCATTATAATTTAAGAAATTGTCTTTGATAATAGATAGGAGCTTTCTACACAACACTGGTTTTGAAATATTTCATAATAAACTATATAGGATCAATTTTTAACTTATTATTTCTGAATGGGACACACCCATTTAAGGTAATTTGGCTATACAAAACACAGCATTGGTATTACTGTCTCAATTTCATCTCTTCTTGGCCATAACATAAAATGGTAACTTCCCTAAAAGTGAATTTTGTTTCCTTAATTCTTAAAAATCTGGTAACACAAAACTAATTTGTAGGCAGAGTACCATTTGAAGTTGAAACAGTTGTTCAATTCACAGGAAATTTCAAAAGAATACAAACAAGAAATTAAAGTGACTGTGTAATTTTGATGTAACGTCCGTAACACTGCTTTCTTGATTGAGATCATTTTCTGTCTAATTATTTGAAGAATATGCTTTATGCAAACCAGAATAAAGTATTTCAGTGATTTAATATTCCTTTTGACTAAATAACTATAGTTGTTGTTGTTGTTCAATTAGCTTAATATTCATTGATGTATCCTTCATTTTATTAACAGGTCTTCAATCCATGGCACTTTTAGAGGGATGCATAGCTTCACCAATAAAATTTAATGATCATGCAAAATTTCTTACTAGGTCATGTGTTGTGATTGACTGCCATCATGTTTGGGAGCATCAACAATTATGTATCACCTCAACAATATTGGATACCTCTTGACTACATTATTAATTTAGAAGTTGAGGAGATTTTGGAGCACATTTAAAGTCTGGCCTTTTTGTAGGTCTTTGAACTAACAAGGTATATTAATGTAATCACAATGATATATTTTTAACTGAAAAAAAAAAAAACCCTCAAAAGGTAGGGTACCTATTAAAGCTATGAGAATTTGTATAGTGTTCTTGTCAATTCAATAACTTTTTATAATTGATGTCTCATCCAAGAGTTGAACATAAACTGCAATTGAATGCTATAGTTTGTGCTTTATTATAGTTACTATATAGTCATGATGCGGTTTGTGGGGGTAACGAGAGGTTGTATTAATAAAAGTGCAGTTTTGTACTTATTGACTCTAATTAAGTGAAAGGGACTGACATGAAAATGTTTACCACGTTATGTTGTTCAGACCAAGTGTAGTGAGGCTGTACAAATAAACAGGATTTGAATATTTTCAGTGTGAGCTAACCTAACTGAGCATTTTCTCATGACCTTTCTTGTTATAAAAGAAGTTATAAAAGTTTGTAATTAAAAAATAGAAAAATGCGTGGGAAGGAGCAGGCCGGCCATATGGGTTTCTTTTTTGCACTAATGCGTATGGTTGCAGTCATGCACATAAGTTTTATTTATTGTAAGTTGTGAAATATGGATTAAGATTATTCAAAATTGAGCTTTTTTATTCTTTTCATACTAACGTCTTATTAAAAAATCATTAATACGTGGCGAAAAATGAGTGCATTGTGTGTTTTTGTCATATGCTCATAATAGCATAATATAACTTGAATGAAGAATTTGTCTACAATCATTGATCATGGAAAGTGTTTTATTGAAGATTTATTGTCAATGTATTAAAATGGTAATTGTTGGATTCAAAACTAAAGTTTAAATATATTGTTGGTCACAACTTGCATTCCCTGAAGAATGACTCCGTAAATATATAACAGATTTACCACTAGTTAATTCTGCAATGTTGGTTTCCATTTGTTAATAGCACTTGTGGATTCTTCTTGAAATGCTTTCAATATACACACCAAGATTGATTTAAAATAAAATCTGAATGTAATGTAAATGATTGTATTGGTATGTTTAAGAGTAACTTAAAACAATTGTTCAATAAGCTAACTAGTGTTCTCAAAAATTTATTGTTGTTGAATTAATGTTGAATATATGCCTGAATAAATTGGATAGGCTAATAGTTATTATTTTTTTGTGATTATTTGAATGAATTTCCCTTGATAAAAGATATATTTTGTTAATATATTTTGTTGGTTGAAAACTGTCATTCTTAGAATGATAATATATACCACTAGATGTGTGATTTTGGTTTTCATTTGTAAAAGAACAGATGACAATATTTTCAAGTATTTGGAAACGGCGTATAACATATTAGGAGTTTTGAAGGACAATTACAGGCTCGTAACATGGTATATGGGATCAGGGATCAAGCCCCAAATTATGGCCAGGATCGGGGATCAGAGGCCAGGGCTCAGAGATCTAATGGGTGGGATCGAGGATCAGGGACATTGGGTCAGGATCAGGGATCAGCTCAGTTTTTTGCACCAAGGATTAGGGATCAAAAATTTCTAAAAACATGGACTCAGGGATCAAAATTTCAGTAAAATCCAGGAATCAGTGAGACGAAAATATACCATAATTATGTTACGAGCCTGCAATTGGTTTCGTGTTTTACAGCCAACAAAACTGGGCGCGATACTGGTATCGTAATTCTTTGCCGAAACGGCGTATAACACATTAGGAGTTTTGAAGGACAATTAAGTGATTTGGTTTCGTGTTTTACAGCCAATAAAAGGCGATACTTGTATCGTAGTTCTTTGGAAACGGCGTATAACATATTAGAACTATTTTGGTTCCATTGTTTGACGACTAGAATTTTACGATTCCGATGGCGATCAGTTTTGATTTTGCCAGGAGTTTTGAGGGACAATTAAGCGAATTGATTTCGTATTTTACAGCCAACAAAAGGCGATACTTGTATCGTAGTTCTTTGGAAACGGCGTATAACATATTAGAGTTATTTTGGTTCCATTGTTTGACGACTAGAATTTTGCGATTCCGATGGCGATCAGTTTTGATTTTGCCAGGAGTTTTGAGGGACAATTAAGCGAATTGATTTCGTATTTTACAGCCAACAAAAGGCGATACTTGTATCGTAGTTCTTTGGAAACGGCGTATAACATATTAGAGTTATTTTGGTTCCATTGTTTGACGACTAGAATTTTGCAATTCCGATCGATGGCGAGTTTTGATTTCGCAAGGAGTTTTGACGCACAATTAAGCGAATTGATTTCGTATTTTACAGCCAACAAAAGGCGATACTTGTATCGTAGTTCTTTGGAAACGGCGTATAACATATTAGAGCTATTTTGGTTCCATTGTTTGACGACTAGAATTTTGCGATTCCGATCGATGGCGAGTTTTGATTTCGCAAGGAGTTTTGACGGACAATTAAGCGAATTGATTTCGTATTTTACAGCCAACAAAAGGCGATACTTGTATCGTAGTTCTTTGGAAACGGCGTATAACATATTAGAGCTATTTTGGTTCCATTGTTTGACGACTAGAATTTTACCATTCCGATGGAATCTACTTGTCTCCAATGGAATCGATTGGACTCCATTCGTCAATGCCTCATGCTTGGTTGAGAAATATGAATTGGGTTTCCTGTGGACAGTAGCACAGGACACCCACATTAATCTGTGTTGTATTATGTGGGTTTCCTGTGTAGATAGTCACGACTGGACTCCAATGGAAAAATCATTTTTCCATTGGAATCTATGCGACTGTATTGGACATGTGTGGAAATTTTAGCAATACCATGTCCTTGTCTAGTACAATTTTACAGAACATTCCAATGCGACACTCAGACCTGGTCTTGCGATGAAGGACTCATAACAGAACATTGTCCCTACCGAGAAATATCACTTTTAGGCATTTCTTGACGTTGATGGATACTTCCATGAAGATACTGTAATAAGCAGTGAATTTGGCATGATCAATTTGAATATAACAATTATGACAAATTTATACCTCCATTTTCAATTAATGGTAAACAATTACCGCTGACCAGCCATTCCAGGCATGTTTTGATGACGTCACAAATCATTGTTCAATCTGCTATCTTTGCCACCCACCCAACTGAGATGAGGCCACCTGGGTCCTGGGTAACGCCGGAACTCTGCCGTCAAAAATTATTGTTGTTATTTATCTATTGATTTCTAATTGATACAGGGATAAAATTTTTGGACTGTTTGAAATTGCAAAGGCTCCGTGTGAATACCACAAAAGGCCAGAACCAGGCAAAAGAGATGATTGGTTGCTCTGTACACACATTTACCACCAGCTTGGTAAGAAGAAAATTATAACACTTCCTGCACTTATTACACACATTTCATTTGAAGAGCTGGGCACGAGGACTTGTGGGTATTAATAATGAACAGGCAGTGTTTTAGTATCGAAATGAGGCTAGATGTATTCAAAGTACATTGGAGGATTTCGTAGCTAGCAGGTTAATTCATGCTATGCAGTATCAGTGATAATGTGTGTATAAGTCATCCACTTGGCAGGTAGTTATCAAATGTCTGTCTTTTGTTTTTTAGAGGTTTGGAAATTAGGGCCCTGGTACTTTTCCAGGAAGATGATGAGAAGACCTTTACTGCAACCAATTTTCCTAAGACCAATGTGCTCATCTGATCCCGTGAAGGCAATTTCGAGTTACTTTTTCAAGATTTCAAGACATCCAAGTCACATGGACGCGATACCATTTCAATTGAGGTTTGTTCAGCTGAAAAAGTGGGGAGGAAAAACTGGACACTAAATAGCTGATAGACCAGTTATTTTTATCTAAAGACAATTGCAATTTCATTGGTAAAAAGGCACCTTTTTATGGAAGCTGTAGCATACTTTTCTAAAAGAGCTCTAAATAAGGCACTATATGATTGGGCAATAAACTACATGCTAAAACAAACAAATGAAGGCTCAATTCAAAACAAACAAAAAACATTTACCGATTCCTTTTTGAAGAAAATAAAACCCAAAAATAATTATCAATAATGCAGATTTCCCAATTTCCGGTCCTTTGTTCCAAATCACTTCAATCAAAGGGCTTCAACTCTATGTTATCTGCTTAACCTTGGTATGCACTTTGGTAGTAACCTAGTGCTTGAGATCAAGAGATATTTATTATATTGATAGTTCACTGACTTGGGCTACCTGTGACTAGTTCACTTATAGCGAGGAAAGCCTTGTAGATTATTGTTTAATGGCGACTGGAAACGTTTTAGAGCCTAGCAATTTTCTAGCCCCAAATACGATGAATTGCAACAAAACACTTGCTTATTTGAAGATTTATCATCTCTTCAAGAATGTTGTCAACAGGCTTGCCAGTTTTTATGTAGTTTTATGGTAACATTTCCGGGTGCAATTTGATTTACTTACTAGTTTATTTTTATGATTTCATTCCAGATGGATAGCAAACTCCATTCGATTCTTAAGGAGTACCTCAACAGCTACAGGAGAAAGCTCAGCCTGATTGGGAATTGCGACGATGGAAAATACTACATGTTTTTGGTGAGCAAAACAAATAAAATAAATAAAAAAATACACATACTATCTGTAACTAAACCTACCCATTGTAATTCTCTCAAAAATGAAATCTGTACTGTAATAATGTTTGCAAAAATAAAATGTGGTGTGGTGTGGTGTGGTGTGGTGTGGTGTGGTGTGGTGTGGTGTGGTGTGGTGTGGTGTGGTGTGGTGTGGTGTGGTGTGGTGTGGTGTGGTGTGGTGTGGTGTGGTGTGGTGTGGTGTGGTGTGGTGTGGTGTGGTACACAGTGAAATTTGTTGTGTGGCTCGAGAATCAGTATTCTTGGTTGTTTATGGTTCAAGAATCGGTCATGTTGGTTGGTAATAGTAACAAGGATTGTATACTTTAATTCGGCGTTTCCTTGGTATTCTCTCTAGATCGACACAAAATCACTGAATGTCTCATACCTTGCATTAATGCTGCAAAACACAGGCCGTGATTGCCTTTTAGCTCGAGAATCAGTCATCTTGGTTGTTTATAGTAACCGGGTATACTTCAATTTGGCGTTTCCTTGCAACTCTCTCTAGATCAACTCAAAATCAACTCAAATCAACTCAAACCACAACAGTAATTCTCCGCTGTGCCCTTTTCCTAGGTGTCAGGAAACAAAAGGAAAAACGTAAAGAGGGACCAACATCGTCTTGAGGCTTTCCTCAAGATGAAATGCTTCATATGCTATACCCCCAAGGAGGAACCATCCATCCCTGCACTGTGTTGCTGAGAACGCATCCATGAGAGTTGCCTCTTGGAGCCTTTCAACCATGCATTTACCCCTGGGCACTATTGGTGCCCACTGTGCAGGCAGAGTCTTGTACCATATCATGTGAAAGACCAAACATACCCCCAACGTAGGTGCCCCACCGATCCGTACCCACTGGGATTCCAACATATTCTTTTTGTTCTGGCCTACGTGCCCTTCCACAACCATGTGGCAGCCATGTCAAACCCCAACTGGATAGACGAAGACTTTGATGGTCGCTATCATCACCCTCTGCCCCTGCCAGGTTGGCAACAATATATGGGAGGGTTAAAACGGCGCTGACAACCATGTGGTAATTAATTCAGAACAATTATTTTGAGGTTATTTTGAATCTGGTTTTATTACGGAATTGTTTTGATAATTATCAATGGTTGTGCAAAGTACAAATTACAAGCCTGCATTAGTTTTAAAGGGAAATCATACTGACCTTGACCAACCTTTTTCTTACATTACCTCTTTGGTTTGGCCTGCTTGTGACTTGCTTCTACAACTCCTTGCCCCCTGTAGTTTATTTAAGTTAATCAGTACTTTAATGACGACCTAAAACCTTTGAAACTGATGTACTAGTTGACCTTTCATGACGAAACGCTTTCTTGTAAATTATATATTAATCGTACAACAACTGATTTTTGACATATTTAGTCTCAAGCATAAATATTGTAATTTTCGTATTCCTATTAAGGGGCACCGCCCCTAGAAATTTCCTAGTTAATATCGAATAGTTTTTGACAGGTTGTCACTTCATAAGATTTTCCAACAAGGGGTGCATTGTATTTAAGTAGTTCAGAAGAAAGTTGTTGTAGTCGAGCTAAAAGCTGAGTTCAAAATCTATATTGATTAAAAGAACAAGCCAAGCACAGAAAGTCTCTACCGAGTGTCTCTTCAAACCTGCATACAACCAAATGCCTTACTGAATATACACAATTGAATTGCATATCCTATATACACATATCCTATGTAATTATTAGCACCATTTTATCACCCTACACAAAAAGTAGAAGTCCAAGTACATGCACATTGGCTTCAGAAAAGAGAAGCACTGGCATGAAACATATCGCTTTAGATTACACAGTCACACAGACAGTGGAAGTTATCAGTATACAATTATGTCAAATGCATTTTGATTGTTTGGAATGGTATGTGAATATGAACCCATCCTTATCTCGGTTCTTTGAAAACATTTTTGATAACGCCATTCAGCAAGTATAAATGGATGGTGTTAAGTGCTTAAATGCTGTGATTTACTAAAAAGTAAAGCTACAGCTTTATAGAAGGAAGATGACTGTCACAAACGAGAATTTTGAAATTCATTTTGACTATGACGGAGATCAGTCTTTCCTCTCTGAGCTATGTGAGGCATCGATTCCAAATTATCGAAGTTCCCCAATTTACCATTAAACCACGAAACTTCCCCAGTACCAGTTGGTGCATTCAGGCAGCCCCATACAAGCTTGGGCAAAGCCACCACCATTTAATGAGACAGTAACACCTATTGGGTCAACATAATCAACCCAACATCAATGGAGATATCCCAGAGCTGAACAATGATAAATTGCAGCTTTGGCATGCAGTTTACAAAAGTAAAGACAAAAGGGTGAATAAGCTTTAGTCTCATTTCATGTATGTTTTGCATTGATGTTAACATTTGCGCTAAGCAACTGCTATAATCTTATAACAGTTGCTTGCCATGTTAATACTATTTTTTCGTTTTCTTTACATGCATAATTGCTTTTGAGTGGCTAAACTTGAAAAGACATGCTTTACTTTGGCAATGACCATAGGGTGCACAAGATTAGCATGGGTGAATCAGGTGGAGGGAAAAGGGTTAAAAAGATCAGTCAAAGCATGTTTGACTTTTTAAAAGGAAAAACAACAGAGAAGCCATAGGAGTTGATGCAAGACATTATAGCAAGAAAGGTGAAAATTGGCATGTTAAACAATGCAAAACGAGAAGCTATTTTAGTTTTAAATCTTGTTTCGATTTAAAACTGTATTCATACTTAAGCCATGACGTTAACCGAGTTGATGATGAACATGAATGAACCACGCGTTCCACCATCCTCCGCTCCCATGTTACCCGCAATGACCCCCCTCCAACCTAATACCCTCTCTCCCCACCCCCCCAGAACTATCCCCTGAACATGCATACCTATGGTCTGAAACTTTACACCAGGCCGGTCACTCCCTTACTAAGATCCTTCTCTCCCATCATGAACAACGACAACAGGCACATGCACATCACATACTCTCCACCTCCAAACACATCACTGCATCCATCCGTAATTCTGATACAGCTCTTTCTGTAATTGCACAGGCAGAAGAGACTGCTAAACTTACATCCTCTGACCTCCCCATCACACACACAACCACCAACCACACACCACTACCCCATTAGCTTATTGTAAGGTATATTACTGTCAAAATGCATGTGCTGTTCAATTCAATTCAATTTTCAATTTATTCAATTTGTTGGCTACATATTTTTACACAAGTAAAGAGAGGTAAAGCCAAAGCCAGTGGCTTATATGGCAAAAGTGCAGTCAATGGCTACTGTTGTTAAATTATTGATTTACAAATATAAATATGGCAAAATACATAATACAGAAAAAAATGTATAGCAAAACAAGTAAAAAATCTCTAAAAAATTCTATAATAGTTATAATTTCTATAAATAGTTTTTGTTTCATTTGTTTTCTATTGTTTGTTTTGTGTGTGTGTGTGTGTGTTAAAATAATGAGCATCCCATACTAGAAATGTTTATAATACTTACACACATCGTTAACTTCTTGATAAGAAAATTGCAGCAAATTCAGATAACTTGAAAACAAAAGAATTTAAGCATGAATTTACACTTTTCTCATTTGTATATGAAGTACTTAAATTGTGAAACCTGACATTCACTCCCTTTTCGTTGTACTAATAGGAGAGGTCCTTTGGTTCGTAATTGGTCTATGCGATTTGAAGCCAAACACACATATTTTAAAAAGCTTGCATTGAAGACGAACAACTTTAAGGTGAGCTGGAGATAATTATTCTTACAAAAACACAACTAAATATTGCTTTTTAGATTAGGTGCCATTTCCCTTTACTCTTATATAGGCAGACTTATAGACTGCTTTCAGTTCATTTGTAAATGAGAAAAGGGTGCTGGTTGCATGATGGTCACGTACATATTACAATACTTTTCCCTGATTCAAAACAAGTTGCCCTTGTTGCTAATGTAAAAAAATAAACCAGTGATAAAGTTCTGCAATGTTTTTTTTAATAAAGAACATAACATGCTCATTGGCCAAAAGACATCACGCACTGCAAGCCTACCAAATGCAATGCCATCCTGGCAACTAACTCCGCCATCACATTGAAATGGGACCAAGTAAATATATTTTAGTTACCTACTTAGAATAATTTATTTCTTCATTTCTTTTTTGTTTTTTGTTTAAGTAATTGATAACATCTGCATGCAGTTACAACACTAGCAGAGCTTCATGTACCCAAGTGCATTTTTCATAATCCTAGCTGCTTATGCTAGATGTGGGTAAACATTAAATGTCAATATACATTTACAACAATGGTGATAACAACAACATATTTCCAACAAAGATGTATTAACTTTCATTGCATGACAGAGTATTACAACATTCTCATTCCAACACTCAAATAACACTCATCTGAAGGCTTAAAATGTTCAGCTCAAAATCCCCTTATGTCAATTTACTCCAAAAAAATTTCAAATATTGCATGTGAACATATGTAATAACATAATAACACAATGCTCATACATTTACTGTGCTATCCATTAAATCAATAGAATGTCATGATTTGGAAAGTTAACTGAAATCTCCCAATTTGTCATATTGTAAATTAATTAATAGGTAGCAATAGAACAATACAAGACAAGGGGATGGAAAATCTTATTCCTGCTATTTGTGCCAACATCACTGAAAATGATCACACAGTACGCAAGGAGTTAATTTAGATAGAGGAAAGTTTGGCTTAATTAACGACTTCTTTCTATAATGGTACATATCAAATCATTATTTGGTGACACCAAAACATAAGGTTGCATGAATCAAAAGAAAGTTATTGGAAGAGTGCATGAGTGAGAATAATTCTTTTGTTTTAAACAATGGTGGATCTTATTGACATGTGGTAATGCAGGTAGCACATGATTATGTCCCAAAAAGTATCAACATATTTTTGGAACCAATTGCCATACAAATAAGTGTTGCATGCAAATTAGCTCAGATGACTACTACACAACAAATTTAATTCATCTAGCACTAAATAATGCCCTTGCCAACACATTTTCCCCTTCCTTCACATAACATCTTGGGTGAAAGTGTACGGCAAGTTTAGAGTGTGGTACACCAGTTTTTGGCAGAATTATCAAAATCTTTCTTGTCAATGCATCAATAATTTTTGCTTACACACAGCTAGACACTGTTTCCTATTGTAAGCACTTGAATGCCTATGAAGTTAGTCAATCATGTGATTATGTTAAATGCACAACTCAAGAGAACCTTGTACACTTCCATCCTCTTAATGCAAGTAATGGCTTTGGGATATATGCCTCCAAATTATACATTGTGCTCCGATATCAGGTGGACTACATTCACTAGAAATAATCTTTATTAATCACTGTCACAAGCTGACTGCAGCAAATTCAAAACTGGCCACAAGCCCTTAGAAAACATAATGAGAAAGAATTGCTGTCAAGCAACACTATGCCTTCAAAAGATGCTGCTGATGTACAAATTACAAGCCCGCATTGGTTTTAAAGGGAAAAACTCCTTTAGAAACGTGTTCGACGGGGGGTCACTCAATATTTAGTCAAATGGGCCAATTGCCCTGTGAAAGGTGCTACCTGGGAGCCGGAAGGGAACATTCTTGACAAGCGATTGATCACTGCATTTAACTCATCCTAAAGTATCTATCTTATTGTAGACTCTCTCTTCCTCTAACTCATCTTCGTCACAATTTATTCTAACTTATCTTTGTCACAATTAACAAAATTTTTTCTCACATGCATTGAGATTGGATTACTAGTCTGCACTTTCACATTTTCATATGCATTGATATTGGATTTCCAATCTACACCTTTCATACCTTGGTCACATTTATTTCTCAACTCATTATATTTTTCTCTCTCCAAAATATGTCAAACCACAAGAGTAATTCTCCACTCTGACCTTTTCCTAGATGTCAGGAAACAAAAGGAAACAAGGGACCAACGTCGTCTTGAGGCTTTCCTCTAGATGAAATGCTTCAAATGCTATACCCCCAAGGAGGAACCATCCACCCCTGCACTGTGTTGGCAAAAACGCATCCACAAGAGATGCCTCTTGGAGCCTTTCCACCATGCACTTACCTCCGGGCACTATAGGTGCCCGTTTTGCAGGTAGAGCCTCGCACCATATAATGTGGGAGACCAAACGTAGGTGCCCCACCGATCCGTACCTAGTGGGATTCCAACATATTCTTTTTGTTCCGGCCTATGTGCCCTTCCACGACCATGTGGCAGCCATGGCAAACCCCAAATGGATAGACGAAGACTTTGACAGTTGCTATCAACATCCTCTGCCCCCGCCAGGTTGGCAGCAATATATGCGAGGGTTAGAACAGCACTGACAACCATGTGGTAATTAATTCAGAACAATTATTTTGATGTTATTTTGAATCTCTTTTTATTACGGCATCGTTTTGATAATTATTAACGTTGGGAAATCTGAACTGGCGGGTCATATGATTGTTGTATGATCAACATACCAGCACGTACTGACCTTGACCAACCTTTTTCTTACATAACCTGGTTGGCCTGCTCGTGTCCTTGGCTCCTGTGACTCGTGTCCCCTTGCTTCTACGACTCCTTGCCCCTGTAGTTTATTAAAGTTAATTGGTACTTTAACGGCACCCTAAAACCTTTAAACCGATGTACCATTTTAATCATACAACAACTGATTTTTGATACATTTAGTCTCAAGTATAAATATTGTAATTTTCGTATTCTTATTAAGGGGCACCGCCCCTATAAATTTCCTAGTTAATATCGAATAGTTTTTGACAGGTTGTCACTTCATAAGATTTTCCAACAAGGGGTGCATTGTATTTAAGTAGTTCAGAAGAAAGTTGTTGTAGTTGAGCTAAAAGCTGAGTTCAAAATCTATTGATTAAAGAACAAGCCAAGAACAGAAAGTCTCTACCGAGTGTCCCTTCACAAACCTACAACTCGAAAACAATGATTTGATTTGTTGCTTTGTTTTTTCATTGTGGAGAATCCACTTTTAGATAACGAATGATTCATATTATGCATGAAGTAGTGAATTAATCATTTGTAATTCTTTTAATCATTTAATTCATTTTCTATAGGATTTGAAATTATGTGGTGTAATCTTGGCTGTCGTTCACAAAAAGACAAAGCCACCCATTTTCCTGATTGCTCAGAATGCCCATCTGTTGTCAGCCGTCGAAGCGACTTCATAAGACATCTTGACACACATATTAAATCATTGCAAATTCGTGAAATTCAATCATTGAAAAGGAAACTGATGCAGTATGTGACGATGATAATGAGATAATTGCGAATTGCCTGATCAAGAATGAGGAGACGGTGGACGTAATTCATGAACAAGATGTAACAATAAAACCAAGTAAAGAAAATATGGTGATTTTATGGAAGATCTCTTCCAGATTCTCAGGAGACCAGAGAATCAACTGCAAGAAAGCAGTGACTTGGTATCTGCTGCACCACCCAGTCTTTCACCCACAAAAACCAGACAAGGTGAGAGTGGTTTTCATATCACGGGTTTTGGTTCTGCTGATTAGCAAAAACTGACATAAAATCCGCTTTTTGGATAATTCCTGTTAACCCTAATGATTTTCACTTAATGAGCATGAATTGGGAAGGTAAATATTATTATCATTGCTGCCTTCCGATGGGTTGCTCAACTTCTTGTTCTATTGGTATTGTCAATTGCTGTAACTGGCCTAGCAGGGTCTGGAAGGCGTTTATTAACACAAATGGTAAGAGTGGACCCTTAAGTAGACGGGAAGACATAGTCCTGACTGTGAACTCTGTTTATGCAACCAACGAACCCAGTAAAAGATTTGCTGAGTACTGCAATTAAGAGTTCAATGACTCAAGCTATGCGACTCAATCGTCAATTTTGCAAAATGAAAAGGCACTCAGCATCATGTCAAATTCTATTGAACTGGTAAACGGTCATTACCAAATAACACTTCCATTGAAAATCAACCCACCACAACTACAGAACAACAGATCCTTGGCAGAACACAGACTTGGCCTGCTCAAGACGTGATTGGAATGAAACCCAGAGAATTTAAGAAAATATGGAGATAATAATAAAGTTTATAATTCTATTATTATTAAATCATTATTACTTTTTAGAAGCAGAACGCTACCAACAAATCGGCATCAAAGATACCGCAAACAAATCGCACAGGTTGAAGAGCCCGACGTTGAGCAGCAAATTGGCACTGGTATTTGATATCACTGACAGTGAACTGTTATTTTGAATTATCGGACCTGGATTTAATTCCACATTTCCAGACAATATAAAATTTATTTGTGATTTATTAAAACCGAATCCCATGGAAGCCTCCTATGAAAACCATCTTGTCCGCTAATATACCCTATATTACAGTACTTATAATTTCAATACATAGAACAATACCCACCTCTAATTATATCAATCTCAGTTTTATAACAAAACCAACTTTTATTTCCAAATATATATTGATCAATTGTATTTACTGTCTTATAACTTTTAGCTGATATATAAACAGCGCACAATGAAGTAATCTGAAAGGTGTAATAAAAATAAATTTGATTTACAGTTTACATTTGAAATTACGTTTGGTTAGTAATAAAGCCTTATGAATATTAAGATGTTGTAGGCCCTTTTCTGAAAATAGTACTAGTATGAAAAGGAGCGTGTGTACATTATTTCTTGCAAAATAATTATTGGTTATAAAGAAAAGTGATATAAAAAGGAGAATGAAATGTGTGGTGTTATATCTTTGGGAAGTTTTTATGCAGATGAAGCGAGACCAAGCCGTTCGGCAATTTAGCAGGGTACGGTAAATACTAATGCAATCTCCAAATTGATGTAGGGTGTAATTGATGTATATTTTACATGCAGGAATCTGAAGGAGAATTTCAAAGGCAAGTGAGTGTACATTTCATTTCTTTTCCACTCAGTTTGTCTTTGTTGATCCTCATTTTTGCCCCCTTTCCTAATAATGGACCATCCTCGTGTTCTTATACTAGGGCATTCCTTTATTCGCCGTCTTTGTGAATTTATTGAGAAAAATACTCCCGCATACGATCGGAATTTAAATTTGACTGAACCGGTGACTATAAGTTGGCTAGGAATTGTTAAGCATGCCTCCTATCAGACTAAGACGTAAAAGAGCAGCCCCATCATCTGATATGGCTGAGGTTTGCCCACAACAAGCCCTAACTACTAGTGGATTAGATCCTGACAAGTTAGCTGAGATGATAGCGACGGCTGTCCGCAGCGCTATGTCGGCAGGCAGTGCAAGCCAGCATGCAGATGAGAGTACCAATAACGCCGCTTCGTCCTATGGGGGAAAAGAACGAGATCTTTTGTATGCTTTTGTAGCGGATCAATCTTCACAAACCTCATCGAATTTGGGTCACTGACCCACTTGACCCATATTGCGATATGTTCAAGTGGGCTGTTGTCTTGGGCTTATAATGTGATGATGTCATGTGAAGGTGTACACAACTTTCCATCTTGAATATCGTTGTATAGAAATTAATATGTTTATTAAGGTATCAGGGTACCCTAGCGACCAGTCTGCATTCAATTCTTTATAGCGCAAAGGCTTTGAGGTAAAAACCCCATAAAAGTAGACATTTTCAGAAAGCTGAATAAATTTAGAAACGATTCCTTCTTGTTATATTTCAAAATAGATTTTTCCTTTGTGTTTAGAGCCAATTATTCAGATTTTGACGCATGTCTCTTTGCAGAGTTCCATGTCAACAGGAATTTATCCAAATATGTTAGTTATAAGCTTTTCGAGATCACAAGATATCACTTGTCAAAAGTGTGTCTCAGAATTTTGATTAGTTGCCCTGTTGCTCTGTTATGCCCTCATAAAGTTGCTACACCACTAAAATAGCTGTATCCGACACAAAATCGATAATAATTTTTGAACCAAGCAAATAATTAAAAATCTGAGACACACTTTTGGATATCAACTATTGAGGATGATCTCTACCAATTTTTAGAGGAATCGGTTGAATTCCCTATGACAAGAAACTCAAAATGCACGGCTCATTGAGCCGAAATTCACTTCCGAGAAAACCGCAAAAATGTCCCAAATGTCAAGAAGCAAATCTGTTGATTCCAGCAGATTATAACACTTCACCATTGTTATTAAAAATAGCTATCGAAATAATTATTTTTGGAAGTCATAGATCTTTATCTTCTCTATAATAAAATATAAAAATACAAAAATCGCTCCTCTGACCAATTTTGGGGTATCCAAAAGGTATTAAGGTTGTATCGAACTGTAAAGAATGTTTATAAAGATACAAATTATTAGACAAAGTATATATGTTATTCAAGTTTTGTTAAATAGAAGGCGATTCGAAGTCTTATACTTATTAAAATGTTCAGGTTAAGAGGGATTGGTCTAATTCAAGTTAAATGTATTTAAGTATTCACATTTTTTTTTGATATAGTTGATAAACTTCTTGTTGAGTACTGGCTCAAAGAGCTTAATCTTGGTGTTTGCCAAGAGAGGTTTCTGAAAGCAAACCTTAATACCATGAAGATGATAAAATCACAGAAGGTGACTAAACAATTATGGTATCTGGTAAGTATTTATTTGTTAATAAGCTCAAAGCCCAGAGAATTTAATTGGTTTTCCCTTTTTGAAAATTCCCCTAATATATCCAAGTATTTAAAGGCACTAAAAGGATGTTTAACACTTAAATGCGTCCTTCATTGGTCAGCAATTGATTTAGTACTGTTTTTACATTGTTATATGGTAATTTAGTTATTTTCAAGCAAATGTTAAAATTAATATAGTCAATGAAACCTTTTAATCTTATAAGAAATCTTTTGCGGGTTTCACTTTTGATCTTATGGATTAACATTTTAGCTTGACTTCTATCTATTGTTGGATGAAAACTAAAAACACATCAACGAAAGAAACAGACCCTGAACAGTTCATTGACCCATCAATTGAGGTATAATTAGATTCATAATCTGTTTGAACATTCCAGTTCAGAAAATTAAAAAAAACAAATGTAACTGTAACAACATTTCAAAATAAAGCCGTTATCCTACGTAAAAGCAAAAATTTCAACCATCATTTTCTACAATGACTATAGGCACACTCTTAGCTCATGCCACAACTTACCATGAACCATCACATAGAGACAACACACTGCATGCCATGTGGGAGAGATCATACTTCACAGCTACAAATGTAAGAATCTATATAGAAAGAACTATATATCACCCAACAAAAGGTATGCTCACCCAACCCATCCTCAAAGGTAAGATTTTCTCTCTGTCCCCCCCCCCCCCCCCCCTTATAAATAAGGCCCCATTACCAATCACTTTTTCTCTGTCTATTCTTTAGATGGGTCTACATTAAGAAATATTCATACCAAGTGGGAATCCATGGTTGGACAGGTAGCCCATGGGGGGAAAAGTCATTACTGAAGGGGGACGACTTGTCACTGCATTTCCAATTTTTTGAGTAAGTAGTACGAATGTCTTTCAATACATCATTACAGTACATTTATTCTCGTTTTTCTGTTTTTAGACTGACAAACGTCAAAGTTTACATGTACAAAAGTGTATATCAATGTGTAAATGAAGTTAACATATATAAAGTTATTATTAGAGTTATATTACGTTGTGCAGATTGCCATACTGATATTGATTTGTCATTGAATTGAAGGTGCCCATCTTGCCTTCATTGACTACAAATCTGAAAAAAAGGCATCAGAAGAGGAGAAAGTCACAAAGAAACTTTTGTTCAGTTTATGAAAGGTTGGTTGAATGTTAAACAATGACAAGAATTGGTTTTATTGAATACTTGTTGCTGAAAGCAAAACAAGCAGTGTCACTATTCTTGCAGTTTGGTTCCGGTGTTGATTAATGTCACTTGATACTTGTCTGAGATCTCAATCTGTTTGGGATGCATGATTTCGAGACACAAGTCTGTAATAGTATAAATTTTTGCAAACGATAGTCTGGCGTGACGTAACATCTCATCCAGACCACGAGGTTTTGTTAGCTTTTATACGTGTAGGATTTCGTAACCAAGCGGGTTTATAATGGAACTAAAAATCGTATAAGATCTAGAGTAAATAGTTAAGTATGGAAATAATCGAGGGGTTTTCTGGAGTCCTCCAAACCAATGCATGTGGGGATACAGGCTTGGTACAGTAGAAAATGTTCTAAAGTACTGTTGTCTCCATAAATTAAAGGCGCTCAAAGAGCTCATGTGGTTACTCCAAATTTTGTAACATTTAGTTGCAAATAGTTGTACTCTGGCTACGGGAGTAGCTACAATCCCCGCCAATGGCGAAGTAACTCGTGGATTGACCGAAATGACCACAGGAAGCCCAAACAATATATTTTAGTAAAATAAAAGTTTTCATTTGAAGACAAAAATCTAAATCAATAAATCAATAATTTCTTTAGCGAAAATAGAGTCCTTAGCTATAAAAGAAAAAAATGTGTGAAAAAAAAGTGACAAAAAAAATCAATCACCGTCGTGGCCGTGGCACGAACTCTGAACCTTTCGCTTGCGAAGCCATAGTTTATCCACTCGACCATGCAGGAGTTACACTTTTTCGAATGGTGATTTTTAGTATATTTATTGTCAGTGTGGTTACAAAACAAATGCAAGAATGCTTCTTTCTAAAATGTCGCTATAAATATAAAAGAAATTGCTTCATAAAACACTAATCCAATAAAACTAGCTAAATATCCCTTTCTGTTGCTGTTTTTGGCTAGCGGACAGGCGGACTCGATGGCGGCCTTCACGGCGCTTGGGACAGCGGCTTTCAAAATGTCTTCATTTGTTTATCTTCTTTGACTCTTGTCAGTGATGATAGAGTACGAACACTAAAAGCTTGGTTGACTTTGATGTTGGAGTGACAAAGATTTTTGTTGCTGACTTCTCCTTTAATAACGTCTGTATTTAATTTTTCGTGTGTATTGAATTGGATATGTCTGAGAGTGCTTCTACTCAATGGTATTTCAAGCTATATGTAATGTTCAATGTTCAGTTTGTATCAGTTCTAGAGCATGTGTTCTCCGACACGTTTATGTGCCTTAATAGTAACGACAGTAAAATTCATTGATTTTCCTTCTAGCTAGCTATTTTGAAACATATGTTTTCTGTGTTATCCTGAAGATCAGCATCCGAAGATCGGACCAATCTCGGAAAAGAGTCGGACGTTCGGGTGTTACAGACTTCCACCCTTACATCGCGCCATAGCATAGTGGTACTCTGTCCTTTAGACGGGAGTAACCACAAAAAGAATACTTTACTACTTTGTTCTTCCCAAACTTACGCCAAACATATTATTTTAGTCTAAACATTAATGTTTGGTATTAATTTTTCATGATTTCATTAAAAAAAGAACAAAAGCGCTCCATAGTTATGGCCCTGCTTTGCTTGACAACTGATCACTTGTGTGTGAACTTAAGCAAATTTGTATATTACACGGTGTCTCAAATGAATTCAATTAACAGTTGACTCCATATTCAAGCAGAACTTCTAATCCATTTTAAGCAAAAATATCGTAGAAAACTGTTGTTCTTGTATTTTTTTACCCAGATGCAAGTTGTTATTGAATTTTTAAGATCAAGATTTTGCCGTGATTATAATACTCTGAAGTTGTTGATCGTCAATTGATTTCGTGAACAACAGATTTTATCAAGAAAACTTTGAATATAATTTTACTTCCATTTGCCCTGAAGATTTTATGATTTCTTTTTATTTATGAGCAGTGTGTTTTTATAAGTTTCAAATTATCTGGATTTATCATTGTTGTCGTGATAATGAAACTCGCAATTGCTCAAAATCAAACTTTAACAACAAAACACTGAGAACCTTGTATTCGATGGACTTTACATTTGTTATCCTTTTGGCTTGTGATCGATTGAAGACAAACGATCAGCAGGGAGGTAAAGAGGTATTCTGTGACCCATGATCCAGCCTAATAGGCCCATGATCCGTGGAAGCACTCGCGAGTTGCAGATTCATGATTATTAAATCGGGCATGCTTAACTCAGCTTGTGTTCTTTCTTAGTGGTGCGTGTTCGAATGTTAAGGTACACAAGCTGAGTTAAACATGCTAAGGTACACAAGCTAAACATGAGCTACAACTTTGATGCCCTCCTTTCAATGGTCTTTCAGAAGGCTTTCCACTGCACGAAGAAGTGCTTTACCTCATAAAGCGTTTTGCCTCATGAGAAAGTGGAATAATCTCATAATTCCCTACATTTTTATCCGGTCCTTGCAAACAATCAATTCAGAATTTCAAGATAGTATCTTAAGCTCAGATGTTAATGACTTGATTACTTAACTTTTTTGCAAGCCTGAGCTACCAACATTCCAGCTTAGCTGAATTGTCGAATTTCAACAGAACAAAGATCTTTGAAATTTATTTCAAATAATTTTAGGGACTACTAGTATACTCGTAATCAATATAAGTTTGATTTGCAGGAAAAAGGTTCTAAATGATTTATTACACTCTCTCTCTACAGGCATGTGTACAATAAACACCACTGTGATCAGGATCAGTAGTTATACACTCTGACATTATAAACGGCTCTTTTTGAAGCTAAAAATATGAGAAAAAGTCAATTGCTTCATGATGATTACAGTGAACCATTATGACTAAATGTGCTTTTTACGTCATTGTTTACAATTCAAATCATGTTCTGAACAATCAGTAAAATAAAAATATATTTCAAATATATATGTGTAATAAGGACAAGATTATCGATCAATAAACTTTCTTGTGATAGCTCAGGGTTTGAAGAGGGGTTGGGAAGAAGAAACCAGAAACTGGGGTTACGCGCATTCAAAGCCAACACAACAATGATAATACATTTGCCAGTTCTAGATCCCTGTGCGTATATCATTGTTATTATTAAGCTACAACTTTACCAAAACAATGAGAAGCATCTGTTTGTCGCTACAGCGGTCAATAATTTCGTTGTTTTCTTGTCATCGGGATGGTAAGTAACTTGACGTCACAATGGAATCGACGAAATACGTCACGGTGCCCCTTGAAAGCGCTATCGTCTCCCCCAATAACTTTGATCGATCGCTGAGCTTTCTTTCCTCGTGGCGCTTGTGGTGGAATCTGGTGTAGTGCTGCTGGTGAGTGTATTTACATTACTTTTATCGTTAATTCTTGTTTATTACAGCTTTCTTACACTACTGCTCGGTGTAATGAAAAGTATTTTCAAGGTTTTAGGTGCTTGTTTGCAACGACATGGCTCGAATATTCTTCCCAAACGTCAAGATGCAACTCGACACTCGACGACACTTTCATGCAACGTGACTTTACACAAGGACAAACAAACCTCAAACAGAACACAAAACAACTTCAATGTCAAAGGAATAACAGATTTCTTGTTTAAACTTCCTCAAATCACATTGACTTATGATAAGAAGAAACATGTAACAGAAATAATCTTCTCTTAGAGTTATTTTCTAGAGCTATATACTAGCATCATTTTCCTTAATCATTTTTTATTGTTACAATGTTGATATTATTTCATAAAGTGTTATTATTTCATAAAGCTTTTATAATGATGCTAGTCGTATGTTAGTCAATATAAATCAATTATATACATTATAAGTGCCATCATATTTTTAATATTTGCTGAGATAAAGAAATATATGCATATCAGATACATTTTTATTAATAATATATTGTTCCAGTTTATAAGTTTTGAAATCATTGTATAAGTTTTAAAAATCCAGATTATATATATACTCATGTATCATTTCCCAGATTGTTTTCAGTTAATGAAAAAGTTAATGAAATCAATTATAAATTTATTGTGAACTAATCAATTGTTTCACAGGTTTTTGAACATCACTATTACCAGCTAATTAACTTTTGTTTCACGGGTCAAGCAGGGTTTTCAGAAACTCGTAAAAAAAGTTACTTATCAATTAGAAATAACCAGATTGGAACAATAGAAAACAAAGGAATAACAGTGTAATGTTATTTATTACGCTATAATGTCTTTCACGGGTTTATGAAAATCACTCTATCAAAACCACTCCAGCTAAATTCATTTAACAATAAAAAAAACATCCAACTACACAACCCATACAATACGCATGCCCTCATTCCACAGATATTTAAACACTAAGCAGGCACATGCGCTTATAAAGCGCCTTTAATTTTATTGTATCGTGGATGCCAGTTCTTTTTATAAGACAAAAGCACGGCCGGAACGTCTTAACTACCAAAAGTGCAGCTTTCAGCTGGGGGTGGACGCTTTCCATTAGCAGTCTAATGGGTTTACTGCCTGGTAGTTCAGGACTTTGTTATGAGCAAATCTCTGTCTACACTTATGAAGCATAGATGAAGCACTGATGCTGACCATAAAATATTGGTAACACGTCTAAACAGTAACTCTACTAAATCAAGGCAAGTACCTCCAAGACTGGCTCCAAGAAAAGCAACAAGAATAGGCTGGGCAACCACAGTGACTAGGAAGTCAGCTACAGCCAAAAAGATCAGTGCTTACATGTACGCACCAAGGTAGTCATTGTGATCACTGCAGTCGCTGTCTAAACCAAGCAATTTTCAACATTCACTCAGACAATTATGTAGTTTAGTAGTGTCAAGTAGTCTGTCAACATGCCTAAATCGTTCAAGTGCTGGGATCGATTGTCCAGCTTTGTATATTAATGACAGGAGTCTTAGAAAACACTAAGAAAAATTTCCTGCACACTGATTGCCAAAGCAAGAGGTAAGACAAATCTTATAAAACTAGATGTTTGCTTACACTTCCCCTCATTGTTTTAAATGATCATATATAATTGTCACGTGATTTTCTTACAAGTCACAAAAATGTCTTCGGACACTTAAAAAATTTAGACCAACAAACGTACTGGAAAAGGAAAACTTTGTAAAGACAAGGATAAATTTTGCAGTAATTTAAGATGACACTGGATGCACAATGCTGAAAATGGAATAATTAAAACTTGGACAACTTTTCAAACCAAAGGAAGAGAACAAAATTAATGATTATATGAATTTGGTATATTAGAGTGCAAATAATATAACCAATATGAGACAGTACTAACGATTTAGTATTATTCAGTAGGCTAGCTATTTCACAGTTATAATATTTGCTCTCAGTGTGTTAATTAATGAATAGGTGTGCTCCTTTAAAACAGTTAATTGATGTAAGCTTGGGTAAATAGGTAAACAGCACAACCATCTAGATTACAGTATGTCTTTATACTGCCAGTTTGCAGATAAAGCCAGCAAAACAAGCAGTTGAAGAGTTAATGTTCCTCCAATAAACCGACAAAGCAGAGTATACGTAAAAGAATTTATCAAGGCTATGACTGCAGAAGAGCTGATCTCTGTTTTCCCTTTACTTGCTAAGCATGTCAGTGTGTTTGATCTTTTAGAGGAAAAACGTAAACAACCAAATAATCTGGACATAAACATTCCTAGACTCTGGCTAGACCTAGAAAATCTTATTCAAATTATAAAGGAATTTCATCCTATGTAGCCAGCCATATCCAAACCCCGGCTATGTTGAAGTCAAGGTCACCACCCCAGAAGTCTTGGATGAACTTTGCAACAAAGAGGGTCACTAGATTTCTCTTGTTCCACAAGAGGATGTACACACTTTGCATACAATAAACTCTAAGGAATTGACAAACATTGTAAATTCTTGTAACAGTGATGCTTTGCGTCAGTAAGTGATAACAGCTTTGCAGTTCTAGTAACACCACAGGTACAGAAACATGAAAGATTGTATCAACAACTTCAATGATCCAAAGAAAGCAAAAGAATACCAGAATTGGAAGAGATAGAAGACACATCTAGTGATACCAACAGCAAAGATAAAGCAAAGCCTACTTCTCCCTCTTCAACTTTTGCCCGACACTTTTGCAAGGTGTGGCATGGTATTGAGAACACTTGTAAAGAGACATGCAAGAGCAATCCTTCCTTTTGGCCTGCTCACTGTGAAGTGCTACTTGATTATTACCTTCCCACTGCTCCTTCATAGAGTGGAATCTTTCATCAAAATTGAGAAATAACGTCTACTAGGCTTACCATTGGCAAGATAGAGAATGCCATAAAGGTACTGAAAAAAGAAGATTTTAGTGGAGAAAAGCAACTTCCCACTCATCTTTATGCTCAAAAACGTTTTGAGATGACATTGGGAAGACACACGCTCTTCTTTAAGGGAGTCATTTAAAGCATGAAAGGCCCCAAAAAGCACAAGTATCGCATGCAATAATTTTTAAAAACATCACTCCCCTGGTTGTGGCTGTGAGACACGCGTCAACGCATTTTGAATTGAATGCTCGATAAAAGCTCGATGAAGGCTCGATGATAATATAATATCGAGCATCAGTGATCGTGCATCGTGCATAAATGCCCGATTATCGTGCGTGCCTTGGGCACGATCCTTTTTTGTCGTAATTTTGTTACTCTGCTGTGCACCAACATCATGCGCAAAATCTATTCTTCATGGCAAAACAACCCTTGTATGACCTCCTACCAAGAAATTCGGAATTTCATAACCTCACCTCTTTACGTTTAACTGTTTGTCAGGCCAAAATCATAGGCATGGGTTTAAAGTTAAGACCAATGCTCAAACTTCCTTCTGTGGAAGTTTAATTCTTAAGGACATCTGTTGCAGGGTCTGCTTACGTGACAAGTTTAAGGGAGAGTTGGCTGACCCCTAATAACTTCTACCCCTAGAAAAGCTCCTAGAAGCATGAAAATGCACGGTTTTCCTAAATGAAGTACGGAGAACACGAATTTAACGTAAAAAAAAGGATTTTTAGGGTTTTTTCTTAACCTAAAGTGCCTTTATGTTACAAAAGGACATTTCTTTGTGATGTCAAAACTTCCCCCCCTGACGTCTGATTGGAAAAAGGAGACCGGAACCCTCTTTGTCTTGAGTTGTTCTATCTGAGGGTCAGAACATAAGGCCTTAGTAGAGTGTACATCCATGCAACCCTCGATTTTTTTTTCAAGATGGTTTTTCGAATTAGGGTTAACTTTTTAAACATGTTCCCGTTGAGCTATGGCAATAAAACTTGGAGGTTATATAGTTTGAGACATTGCGCTTCTTTTGCAAGTATTTTGGTTAAAATCGGTACACATGCGCAAAAGTTGATTTTGACACTTTAGGTCCGAATGTGCGAGGCCTTCTTTTCTATACGAAATACTTGTGTGATTTTAACAAGCTTTTAGTATGTTAGTGTTTACGACATTACCTTTCGAATGAGCTCTTTTGCAGCTAAATCCATTGTGTAGTTCTGGAGTTAATTTTTAACCCCAACCCTATTTTCGCACATTCGGACCTATGTTGAGACTCAATTTTCTAATGAACTATAAATGGCAGGGCAACGTACGACCTATCGTTGGAAAGCCCTGAAGGTAAGCTCTCATAAACCGGAACTTGCACAGATGTCACTAACACATAAATTTTTGTTGTTTTAATCGTTTATTTTTGTTGTCATGGTAACGGAAAATCACATGATCTCAAAAAAAGATATCGTTTGAAAGGTCTTACTAAGCTCTATAACATATTTGTAAAAGATTTGGTCTATCTGTTTTTCTTCATGTTTTTCGTTCCGTTGCCATATCAACATTTATTGCACAATGATGTCCTTTTGCATGGTAAATCTTCAAGGGAAGTCCTTTATTTTTGTTTTACAAACATATGCCTTAAAGGACGTCTTCAGGGTGAATATCTAGGCTAAACATTAAAGATTGTGTAAGTTTCATTGGTCTTTACTAATACGATTTAATATTTATCTTACATATAATGCCATGTGTGAGTACATTGGTACTTGTATATTGGTACTTGTATTCGGTGCGATGGACTGATTGTGTGTGTGAAAATAAAGAAAGTTTACAAAGTCAGTTTCTGTGCTGCTCACTGGTTTCAAATTTTAAAAATTGTTTTAAAAATTGTTTTAAAAATTGTTTTAAAAATTGTTTTTTAAAAATTGTTTTAAAAATTGTTTTTTTTAAAAAAAACAGGCGTCACTGAGCTTTTCTTAACCGCCAATGGCACCAAAGTGTCCTCAAGCAACGTCAGTGACTGCCTGAAATCCTTCCGAGACAAGTGTGGTGTCCTCATTCACAAGAAGTTCAGCCCCACTCGATTCCGAAAGATGTGGGTCAGTCATATGGAGATGGCAGGGAAGGAAGAAAGCGACAAGCTTGACTTGGCAGTGCTGATGAAGCACTCCAGGGAAACGGCGAGGAACTGGTATGACATGACCAGTAAGGGTCGTCGGGCTGAGAGGGCACATGGGTTCCTTAAGGAAGCCCTTGCAGATGCTCCAGTCCATCCCCCTTCTTCTGAGTCCTCTGCCAGAGACTTGCCGGGACCCTCAGGGTTAAGTGCTTCAATGATGCCGACGAAGTCGCCGACCCTCAGCCTAAACGTCCGCGTCGGATCGAAAAGAATGTAAGGGCCGATTGTGCGAGTTAGGTCCGAATGTGCGAGTTAGGTCCGAATTGTCTTTTTTTATAATAATTACGTGGTGTTTTATTCCTTAACTGCAGATGGCACCAAACATGACAAGATCCTCAATCATGATTGATCTTCAGCTCTTGAGAAGGACCTTCTTTGAAGCCCACAAGAAGGGCTTAGGGGCCATGAAAGGCCTTGTAAGTATTGATTTGAAGTGTTGATTGGAAATGCTGTCTTGATTTTGTATATTAATTTTCCTGTCCTACCTCTTTTAGATGGAGACTCAATTTGAGATCACGAAGCATTTGGCAGAGGTCGAATTCGGGATCAGAGAGGTACTACCAATTAATACCCCTATGCACATCCCACTGTGCGAAGGCTCGGTTGGCGACGAGTATGGTAAGTATTGTACGTTGTTAAGCTGTTGAAACATAGTACTCTTCTAACCACTTGAACTCTCTACAGATCCTGATTTCAACCTCATGCCACCCAAGCCCAAGCCCGAGGCCAAGCCCGAGCCTGCGTTGTCCGAGCCATCTACTAGTGTGGATGTGGATATGGATTTGCCCATCATCACGCCTAGGACCACCTACAATGCGTGGACGATGACGGAGCAGCGGTGCACTCGGTGCGATGGACTGATTGTGTGTGTGAAAATAAAGAAAGTTTACAAAGTCAGTTTCTGTGCTGCTCACTGGTTTCAAATTTTAAAAATTGTTTTAAAAAATGTTTTAAAAATTGTTTTTTAAAAATTGTTTTAAAAATTGTTTTTTTTAAAAAAACAGGCGTCACTGAGCTTTTCTTAACCGCCAATGGCACCAAAGTGTCCTCAAGCAACGTCAGTGACTGCCTGAAATCCTTCCGAGACAAGTGTGGTGTCCTCATTCACAAGAAGTTCAGCCCCACTCGGTTCCGAAAGATGTGGGTCAGTCATATGGAGATGGCAGGGAAGGAAGAAAGCGACAAGCTTGACTTGGCAGTGCTGATGAAGCACTCCAGGGAAACGGCGAGGAACTGGTATGACATGACCAGTAAGGGTCGTCGGGCTGAGAGGGCACATGGGTTCCTTAAGGAAGCCCTTGCAGACGCTCCAGTCCATCCCCCTTCTTCTGAGTCCTCTGCCAGAGACTTGCCGGGACCCTCAGGGTTAAGTGCTTCAAATGATGCCGACGAAGTCGCCGACCCTCAGCCTAAACGTCCCCGTCGGATCGAAAAGAATGTAAGGTCCGATTGTGCGAGTTAGGTCCGAATGTGCGAGTTAGGTCCGAATTGTCTTTTTTTATAATAATTACGTGGTGTTTTATTCCTTAACTGCAGATGGCACCAAACATGACAAGATCCTCAATCATGATTGATCTTCAGCTCTTGAGAAGGACCTTCTTCAAAGCCCACAAGAAGGGCTTAGGGGCCATGAAAAGCCTTGTAAGTATTGATTTGAAGTGTTGATTGGAAATGCTGTCTTGATTTTGTATATTAATTTTCCTGTCCTACATCTTTTAGATGGAGACTCAATTTGAGATCACGAAGCGTTTGGCAGAGGTCGAATTTGGGATCAGAGAGGTACTACCAATTAATACCCCTATGCACATCCCACTGTGCGAAGGCTCGGTTGGCGACGAGTATGGTAAGTATTGTACGTTGTTAAGCTGTTGAAACATAGTACTCTTCTAACCACTTGATCTCTCTACAGATCCCGATTTCGACTTCATGCCACCCAAGCCCAAGCCCGAGGCCAAGCCGGAGCCCGCGTTGTCCGAGCCATCTATTAGTGTGGATGTGGATATGGATTTGCCCATCATCACGCCTAGGACCACCTACAATGCGTGGACGATGACGGAGCAGCGGTGTATTCGGTGCGATGGACTGATTGTGTGTGTGAAAATAAAGAAAGTTTACAAAGTCAGTTTCTGTGCTGCTCACTGGTTTCAAATTTTAAAAATTGTTTTAAAAATTGTTTTAAAAATTGTTTTTTAAAAATTGTTTTAAAAATTGTTTTTTTTTAAAAAACAGGCGTCACTGAGCTTTTCTTAACCGCCAATGGCACCAAAGTGTCCTCAAGCAACGTCAGTGACTGCCTGAAATCCTTCCGAGACAAGTGTGGTGTCCTCATTCACAAGAAGTTCAGCCCCACTCGGTTCCGAAAGATGTGGGTCAGTCATATGGAGATGGCAGGGAAGGAAGAAAGCGACAAGCTTGACTTGGCAGTGCTGATGAAGCACTCCAGGGAAACGGCGAGGAACTGGTATGACATGACCAGTAAGGGTCGTCGGGCTGAGAGGGCACATGGGTTCCTTAAGGAAGCCCTTGCAGACGCTCCAGTCCATCCCCCTTCTTCTGAGTCCTCTGCCAGAGACTTGCCGGGACCCTCAGGGTTAAGTGCTTCAAATGATGCCGACGAAGTCGCCGACCCTCAGCCTAAACGTCCGCGTCGGATCGAAAAGAATGTAAGGGCCGATTGTGCGAGTTAGGTCCGAATGTGCGAGTTAGGTCCGAATTGTCTTTTTTTATAATAATTACGTGGTGTTTTATTCCTTAACTGCAGATGGCACCAAACATGACAAGATCCTCAATCATGATTGATCTTCAGCTCTTGAGAAGGACCTTCTTCGAAGCCCACAAGAAGGGCTTAGGGGCCATGAAAGGCCTTGTAAGTATTGATTTGAAGTGTTGATTGGAAATGCTGTCTTGATTTTGTATATTAATTTTCCTGTCCTACCTCTTTTAGATGGAGACTCAATTTGAGATCACGAAGCGTTTGGCAGAGGTCGAATTCGGGATCAGAGAGGTACTACCAATTAATACCCCTATGCACATCCCACTGTGCGAAGGCTCGGTTGGCGACGAGTATGGTAAGTATTGTACGTTGTTAAGCTTTTGAAACATAGTACTCTTCTAACCACTTGATCTCTCTACAGATCCCGATTTCGACCTCATGCCACCCAAGCCCAAGCCCGAGGCCAAGCCCGAGCCCGCGTTGTCCGAGCCATCTATTAGTGTGGATGTGGATATGGATTTGCCCATCATCACGCCTAGGACCACCTACAATGCGTGGACGATGACGGAGCAGCGGTGCATTCGGTGCGATGGACTGATTGTGTGTGTGAAAATAAAGAAAGTTTACAAAGTCAGTTTCTGTGCTGCTCACTGGTTTCAAATTTTAAAAATTGTTTTAAAAATTGTTTTAAAAATTGTTTTTTAAAAATTGTTTTAAAAATTGTTTTTTTTTAAAAAACAGGCGTCACTGAGCTTTTCTTAACCGCCAATGGCACCAAAGTGTCCTCAAGCAACGTCAGTGACTGCCTGAAATCCTTCCGAGACAAGTGTGGTGTCCTCATTCACAAGAAGTTCAGCCCCACTCGGTTCCGAAAGATGTGGGTCAGTCATATGGAGATGGCAGGGAAGGAAGAAAGCGACAAGCTTGACTTGGCAGTGCTGATGAAGCACTCCAGGGAAACGGCGAGGAACTGGTATGACATGACCAGTAAGGGTCGTCGGGCTGAGAGGGCACATGGGTTCCTTAAGGAAGCCCTTGCAGACGCTCCAGTCCATCCCCCTTCTTCTGAGTCCTCTGCCAGAGACTTGCCGGGACCCTCAGGGTTAAGTGCTTCAAATGATGCCGACGAAGTCGCCGACCCTCAGCCTAAACGTCCGCGTCGGATCGAAAAGAATGTAAGGGCCGATTGTGCGAGTTAGGTCCGAATGTGCGAGTTAGGTCCGAATTGTCTTTTTTTATAATAATTACGTGGTGTTTTATTCCTTAACTGCAGATGGCACCAAACATGACAAGATCCTCAATCATGATTGATCTTCAGCTCTTGAGAAGGACCTTCTTCGAAGCCCACAAGAAGGGCTTAGGGGCCATGAAAGGCCTTGTAAGTATTGATTTGAAGTGTTGATTGGAAATGCTGTCTTGATTTTGTATATTAATTTTCCTGTCCTACCTCTTTTAGATGGAGACTCAATTTGAGATCACGAAGCGTTTGGCAGAGGTCGAATTCGGGATCAGAGAGGTACTACCAATTAATACCCCTATGCACATCCCACTGTGCGAAGGCTCGGTTGGCGACGAGTATGGTAAGTATTGTACGTTGTTAAGCTGTTGAAACATAGTACTCTTCTAACCACTTGATCTCTCTACAGATCCCGATTTCGACCTCATGCCACCCAAGCCCAAGCCCGAGGCCAAGCCCGAGGCCAAGCCCGAGCCGGCGTTGTCCGAGCCATCTACTAGTGTGGATGTGGATATGGGTTTGCCCATCATCACGCCTAGGACCACCTACAATGCGTGGACGATGACGGAGCAGCGGTGCACTCGGTGCGATGGACTGATTGTGTGTGTGAAAATAAAGAAAGTTTACAAAGTCAGTTTTCTGTGCTGCTCACTGGTTTCAAATTTTAAAAATTGTTTTAAAAATTGTTTTAAAAATTGTTTGTTTTTTTTTAAACAGGCGTCACTGAGCTTTTCTTAACCGCCAATGGCACCAAAGTGTCCTCAAGCAACGTCAGTGACTGCCTGAAATCCTTCCGAGACAAGTGTGATGTCCTCATTCACAAGAAGTTCAGCCCCACTCGGTTCCGAAAGATGTGGGTCAGTCATATGGAGATGGCAGGGAAGGAAGAAAGCGACAAGCTTGACTTGGCAGTGCTGATGAAGCACTCCAGGGAAACGGCGAGGAACTGGTATGACATGACCAGTAAGGGTTGTTGGGCTGAGAGGGCACATGGGTTCCTTAGAGAAGCCCTTGCAGACGCTCCAGTCCGTCCCCCTTCTTCTGAGTCCTCTGTCAGAGACTTGCCAGGACCCTCGGGGTTAAGTGCTTCAAATGATGCCGACGAAGTTGCCGACCCTCAGCCTAAACGTCCACGTCGGATCCCTGTCAGCCCATATGACGATCACCGCATTCGATATGAGTCGGCCCTCAGTGAGTGGAAGACCCTTTCTGACGCTTTCCGCAAGATGCTCACGCCGTCTGGCAAGAATATATCAATGAGGGAGTAGGACATCAAGCTGGTTTTCCAGACCCATGGAGGAGCAAGAGCAATCTGGACAAAGGGGAATACGGCTGTGTGGCACACCAAGTGCATCAACAAAGTTAAAAACATGCGAAAGATGATGAGGGCAAGCCACAAAGGAAAAGAACCAAAGATGGACCCTTAACTTTGCTGATGCACTTTATACAACAGGTGCTAACACATGCATGGTCCCTACGATAGTGGGCTCTGGGCCTGGCACCGGCAAGGTAACTTACACGTCTATACACACACCACACCCTACAACAGGTGCTAACACATGCGTGGTCCCTACGATAGTGGGCTCTGGAGCCTGGCACCAGCAAAGGTAACTTACACGTCTATTCACACACCACAGACGGCCTGGCATTTAGGACGTTGGAGGTCTTGCCTTAGCCGTCCGCCTACAACAGCCAATATTCACAAAACGACACTATCAATTGGTTTAAGAAAATACTGCACAAAGATAAACATGCATTTATAACCTTCGACGTCTGTGACTTCTACCCATCAATTACAGAAAAACTTCTCACCAAAGCTCTCAACTACGCATCACAATTCACAGATATCACTAACCGAGAAAAAGAAATAATAATCCACGCTAAAAGATCTCTCCTTCACCACGATAACGAACCATGGACAAAAAAGAAGACAAAAAACATGTTTGACGTGACAATGGGATCATATGACGGAGCCAAGTCATGCGAACTCATTGGCCTATACATGTTATCGCTAATCACGCCAACATTACACGACAATGTAGGACTCTACCGTGACAATGGACTGATTGCATGTAAAGCAACACCTAGAAAGATAGATACCATCAAGAAACAAATAACCAAGATCTTCAAAGACAACGAGCTAAAGATAACAATTAATGCCAACAAGAAAATCGTCAACTTCCTGGATGTAACATTCAACTTAAAGGATGGAACTTACAAACCATACATGAAAACCAATAACAAACTCCTGTATGTCCACAAACAAAGTAACCATCCACCAATATTGCTAAACAACATACCAACTAACATTAACAAGAGACTCTCTAACATTTCATAAAATGAAGACGTCTTTAACGAAACCATCAAACCCTACCAACAAGCCATCAATGACAGTGGTTATGACCATAAATTAACTTTCAAACGGAACGACACAAAACGGAAACGAAAACGAAACATAACCTGGTACAACCCACCATGGAACGATTATCTAAAGACCAACCTCGGACGCAAATTCCTCAATGCTGTAAATGAATGCTTCCCAAAAAACACCCGCTACACAAGATCTTTAATAGACACAACCTCAAGCTCAGCTACTCCTGCATGCCTAGCGTAAAATCTATAATTTCATCCCATAACAAAAAAGTACTATCCGCAGCTAAGCCGACTGAACAAGAACAAACAGACAAAGAATGCAACTGCAGAAACAAAAGAGAATGTCCTCTAGAAGGAAATTGTTTACAAAAGAACGTAGTGCACCAAGCAACAGTAACAACGAAAACAACAAAAGAAACATACGTAGGAATAGCAACGGATTTCAAAGAAAGATACAGAAATCACAAATGTTCACTAAATCTTATATATATATATATATTACATGTAGTTACTGCAACCCCAGTGCAAAAGATACCAACTTCACTAAATTGAAGGCAGTGCTAAAACAAGAATGTTCCGTTTTGGTGCCTGTTATGGAGTCCACATTTGAAGTGACCCCAAACCTGTGAGGTCTTTCTTGAAAGACCTTTCCAAAATAACACCAATGTGTGGGCTGATTCCACCTGATGCATTTGATGCTGTGTGCATCAACTTGTCTCAAAGGCAAAGGTCCAATTTAACACTGAAATAAAAAATTGGGCACAGTGTCACCAAGCTACATAAAATGCTTATGTTAACAGCGTAACATGGTTTCCAAAACTGCCAGTAGTTAGAACAAGGGGCATGTATCCTGCTGACCACAGTACAGCATGGTACACTTGCTGAAAACAGGGAAAAGCCCATAAAAGCCTTCTTCCAGGAGTGGTGACCCTACATTTCCAGCATGGTTAGTATGACCTCTTCTGCTCCTTATTTGGAATGTGTTGATGTGTTCACTTTCCCATGAAAACAATAGAATCATAAGCATGTGATCCTTTTCTTTGATTTGCATTACAAATAGTCTGTAAATTGTCACTATTGAGCAAGAGTCAACAAAACCTATGGAGATGGCTACACCAACTAAAAGTCCAAAGTCTGGCGGAGTGAGTTACGTGAACCAATTTCCTAAATACTTCGTAGTTCCTTATGGTTTGGCGAAAGCACCTTCGGATGAAGAAATTGCGAAAAGGCTGGGCCCTCATAATTGTGAATTCTACCGACGGCCGAGTCTTCATTTATCACAGTCAGCGGAAACATGGAAAAAAAACATTGGTGTGCTGGACCACGACCTCATCAACCATAAACTGGGCAACAAAGTCAAAAATCAGCTCCATAAAATGACCAAACATCTTCCACCATTCAACTCCAAGAATGATGTTGTACCAACTCAACGCAACGTGAAAGTCTTTCGCGAATTAACCAAATCTCGAACCGTCAACGTCATGGAAAAACTATTCGAAGTGGGACACAAACTCTTCACACTCGGTATTCATTATCAAGTGTTAAGCCATCAAGCGAGAAACCTCGAATCTACGGCAACATTGATGAACATGCTTTGAGAGATGATGCAACGTTCAAATCAACACCAACTTTAGAAGAACTACAAAACCTGATTGAAAAACAATGCGTGGGGACAACGAGAGCCTCACCTGTCCAAGGCAAAAGAAACCTGTCGGAACTATTAGCAAATGATGATGACGGCGAAGACGAAGAATAACTATGAACATTATCAATGTTATGAACATCAACGTGAACGATTTTAGTAACAGTACTTGTGACAATCACTTCAAAGCATTCAAATATTTACATGTAAAATCGAATTCTCTGTAATAAAAAGTTGAAGAAGGATATGTCTTTTTACTGACTCCTATTTCAAAAGAATCGAAAATGAATTAAAAATCGGCAATTCCGAAAAAAAGAGATAAAGCAGTTGAATTGTCGGTTTTTAATGTTGCGAAATATTGAGACGCCTAATAAAAAAGCAATTAGTCAATAATAAGCAATCGAGATAAAATGATTACTGACAACTATTAGCCAATTGGAGAGCGAAAATTATCAAAAACAAGATACGGTTTAAATAGTCCAGTTTCGATTTGCTAGAAACCACTGTGCTTCCTTACAAAAGGCACATTTATGCTAACTGCGCCAGTGCATCTGTTGTCAAATTTCACAGTGGTATATCAACAAACTCAAAAAGGTCTATTGTCTGTGCACAGGATGTAGTGACATGTGGCATGAAGTTGGTGAATTAGTCAATAAACTTAGTTATTTATTTATTATTTACTCAATTTCACAAAGGTTTTAGTACATCATCGGCAACTTTCAATTTGCCATTTGTGCATGTATATTTTTTTCAAAAATGACAATCTGTTGAGAAAATAAGAGTTCAATATAGAGGTTTCTTTCACTGATTTATTTTTAGCATCGGTGCTACATTCTGAAGTGGACTTGGAAGACTTTTTAATGATGATATAGCAGCCACCATACAACCCATATCCTATAACACTGAGCACAGCTTAGATGGAAACTACAATCTTGGACATAACTGGTTCAGACAGTGCAGGTTTTTATAAAGATTACCAGTGCATCACGAGCCGTTTTCAATGACGGGAATTGCTTGTTTAGAGCTTTTTCCAAATTACTCTATGGAACCGAGGACCACTGGTGCTTCTTTTGGTGTATTGCATTTACCTATGCATGCATTGAATTTGAGAATATATTGATCATAGGATGTGGTTAGTACTATTAAAGGTTTATGATATTCAAACAATTCGCATATGTATCCAACCAACAACCTAATTACTCTACCATTCTCATCTTTCAGTAGATGAATATTGAGAAGTTCTTAAACCAAAAATTTTAAAAGTTTGAAATCTGTTGTAGACCTTTTTACTTATTTTCTACCATCATGAATTATATTAATCTAACAAGATTGTCATATTCTATTCTATTAATTCTGGTTGAGAATATTCGTATGACTCTCCTCTGTATTCTACTACTCTTTTACACTTTAAATAATTTCTTTTAGCTTCTTATTATACTTGTTGGCCTGTTTCTTTTATATTCCATGTTGGAATAATCCTTTATTTTTGAGGTCATCTTGTATTATCTTTTGTAAATATCTATAACCTTCCAAAAGTCCTTGACATTTAATATTCTTATATGTCCTTCATCCTTCAAATGTCCCAAACGTGTTCAATAAATTCTTTGCTTGTCATACAGATAATCAAACAATTTCATCATATGCTTTTCATTTTGTTTCATTTTCCTTTGGCAATGGAGACCGATCTCACAAATTGATAGATCAGATAGATGGCTTTCTTTCCCGTTCTTCTAGTGTTTTTTATTGTGAAGCAAAGTGGGCACAGTAAGTTGCAATTCAAAAATAAAACTATGGGACTAGTTTTCCAAACGCTATCTTTTTTTACTAGTTTTCTTTAATAGTGTAGCATGAAAACAATTTCAGCATAAACTAAATTGGCGAGCCCATTTTGAGAAATCAGAATTTCACATTCAAAGGTCACGTGATCACTTGACACCATTATTTTTAGTACTAGCCGTTTCTAACAGAAAGTGAAGTGCTGCGAGCAGTTTAAGAGTTCCTCATATACTGTATTATTCAAAATGTTTTCAAACAGGTTGACTAGTGCTTGAATGGTATAAATACATTTTATTCAAATTTATTGTCTTTTCAAACAATCACAGTCTTTATTTAATAGCGTTCACTATAAAACTAACTGATTAAAGTTTGTTTATAAAAATATGAATTGCACCCTGTGGTGGATAAAGAGTACTTTTGTATTACAGAGAGTCTGATAAAGAATGCATGTAAATGTTGTTTTGGTTGCAGATGTGCACATTAAACATCTGTCGGTTTTGCTGAACTAGTGAAAGTAGTCTGTGTAAATAAAGCAAAGTTTCGATTCACCAAAGATTTTAGCGATATGATGTGGCTGTCTGGGAGATTTTACCTCTTTGAAGAACGTTCCAATACAACTTATTGTCAGTTGCAGCTTCAACTTAGCTTGGATCGATGAAAAGTTTGTAAAAGAACATTGCCTTCCCCTAGAAAATATCACTTAACATTTTGTGACCTTGATGCATACTTCTAGAACATAAACAACTTGATAATAGTTGAGAATAACAATGGTTTACCTAAAAAAATACCCAGCTGAATCCTAATTCATATCATGTCGCCATTCTGTTTCTCACATTGTACAAACACATGTAACTAAATCCACCTAATCTCACAACTGCTCTTGCTTTCGTTATTGCTTTCTTTCTTTCATTCTTCTTTTCCTTTCTGTTTTTCCTTCCTTCTGTCTTTCTTTGTCTTTCTCTTACTGAATTTTCTTTTTTCCTATTTCTTTCTTTCTTCCCTTATTGCTTTTTTTCTTGCATTCTTTCTCTCTTCCTGCCTTCCTCCCATTCTTTCTTTCTCTTTCTTTCTTTCTGTCTTTTTGTCTTTCTTTCTGTCTTCAGTCTCGCCCCCATTGCCATAAAAGAGAATTATTTAAGTATTATGACTGTATCTTTTAACTCGTAGTGGTAAGATACACAATCTACTTTTGCATTTACTTACATGGGAATTTGGTAAATAGAGTTTCTTCTACTTAGGAGAGTAAGTGTGGGATGATCTTTTAAAATACCAGCTCTTTCTGTAAACATAGCCGGATGAAATACTGACAGTGATACTGAGTATAATAATGTCTTGGGTTTCATTAATATTTTGAACTGTAACACAATAGAATTTTATTCATTCATTAATTGTTCATTTATTCATCCATCCCTATATTCTTTATCATTCTTTAGTCTTTTGTTTTGTTTTGTTTTGTCTTCTTTTCTTTTCGTTCTTTCTTTCCTTCTTTCTCTCTGTTTGTCTGCCTTTCTTTCTTTCTTTGTTTCTTTGTTTGTTTGTTTGTTTCTTTCTTTCTTTATCTCATCAAAAATAACACTGAAATATTTGTACATAAAGATTGTTAGGAGTTTTCCGGCAAATATATGCAAACATGCACCCCAGTCATCTTGGCTGATCATGAAGTACTTCGTTATTTACTTATCGATCACAGTATGATGAGAAATCTGTATTTTTATGATAACTTATTGTAATTTTTCAATTAAGACACTGACGAAATTGTCACCCATGATTCAAAAGTGGATCAACAGGAATCCAAAAAACGTCCCTACAAAGTAAGATCATAAAAATATGCCTATATTACAATACACCATTTACAAAATAATGTATGCACCGTTTCTAATAGTAGAGCTTTTCATCCAGTCACCTTAGTGTTATTCAAAATGTTTTTTCTCAAAAGTTTTAAGAGGAGAAATTTTTCATATTCAAGCATTGAGCAGCAACTACATCTCATCAAAATCCCATTGTAATATCAGGCAAGAATATTTTATATTGAACTAAGACTATCATTATTATGGAAATTAATGAAATATGGACGCTTATAATTTTGATCTACTCATTTTGATCTACTCAAATTTGAATTAGATTTGTTTTCTCTTGATTTGATTTTTAATTTCTTTAAAATTTGTATGAATAATGCCCATTAGAGAAAAAGAAATAAAATAAAACGATTGACATTTTCGTCTTTATATTATTATTGTAAAATACTTGACTTTTGATGGATAGTCGCGCATAAGACTGTTATTGTTTTAAATTAAACGGATTAATTGAGTTTGAAAAACTCCGATCCTAACTCAGATCCTAACTCAGATCCTAACTCAGATCCTAACTCAGATCCTAACTCAGATCTCAACTCGGTGTTTAGTTTATCTCTGTTCGAAGTTGGCAGTCATGCTTATACTGTGTCCATGTGTGTTTGTAAGAGAAGGTTGAATGCCACAGCTATTCCGCTAACTGATTCAAAAAATGAAGTAAAAGAAAACACAATAACAAGAATAACTAGAAACTGCTTCGAAAAATAAGTGTGTTTGTGTGATTAGTGTCTTCAATACACAAAACACAACCCAAGATATATATGATTCTGAAACATAAAATAGTACGCTTTCATGGAAATATTGAATGGATTTTTTGTGGATTTTATACTTTGGAAAAATTTTGTCACTTCATATATCTCTGCAGTCAAGTTATCTGCCACGTCCTTTGACTGTAGACGCGATTTACCGCGATCTCATTACAAAAAGGCCACGGCTTGCGGCGTCTTAGCCCGCGACAAATTCGCAAGCTTTTGCGACCAGATCACGTCCATCCCGCGGTAATTGCACGCGTTCAAATGTGGCAGTAATTCCGGGCGGTACTGCACTAATTAGTGGACATTCCAAAATGGGAACTGAGTAGAGAGCTTTAAGTAGTAGAATTATACTTAAAAGTCTCTCATTTGTTTCTCAGAAATATTTGGGAAACATTTAAAGACTATTGAAAGACTTTGTTATGGTGAGTTAATCAGTTGTTAGAGAACTGAATAAATTGTGAAAATAGCAATAGACAAGACGGCAAGAAATTTGAATGTGAAAAATGTTCAGTTTTTTTTTGTTTGCCCGTGATTGATAAAATAAGTGAAGTGTTTGGGGCTTTTCATTCATGAACTTTTCTGAACCATTTATACACTATACTGTAGATCAATAAGAACAAAAACCAGGTAGTTATAAAAACGATCGCTTTGCCGTGAAACAAATTAAGATCTTTTTAAATGTGTTTGTTCTATCTTCCTTGTAAATACCAAATTATGTGATAACAGATTTAACAAAGGATTGCACATCATGAAATATTATTGTTATGAAGTTTGTGATTGATTGATTGATTGATTGATTGACACATGGACCAAACGATTGTTGCTTAATGCTCAGTATAATTGGATTAAATCTGATAATCCCACTGCCAGATTTATAAATGGCATTCAAAAATGTTCAATAAAAAGGTTGACTGAGCTTCTTTGATGCTTTTTTTTCAGAACCTCTTCCAACACGAAAGAGACAAAGAAAAATGATGCCCGCTCCAAAGTGCAATCTGGGAGATAAAATAAAAGAAGAAGCTACTTCCCAGTCCAAAGAATTACCCACAAAAAAAGAAAGAAAAGAAACAACAAGGACTTCAGGAGCCTGAAGAAGAAGAAGAAGACACAAAATATTTGTGTTGAAATAATTTCTTGATATAATAATTCATTTTAAAACATAATTGCATTGTACTGAAAGGCAAATCAATCATACAATCATCTAGAAATACTGAAATGTAAATCATCATTGTTTATTGAATACCCTGCTTCGCAGAGTATTTATTAAAAGTACGTTTTGCTTTTGGTTATAACAATTATACAAGAAAGAGAACAGTATTTGGTTTGTATCAAAGTACCATGAATTAAATGTTTGATAATAACAAACTTATCAGACCTATCAGGTGCAAAGCAAATTTGACATTGTGTGTATACAGTTTATTTCCCTTACACCATCGTTAGGCATAGAATTTCAACATCCAATGGTGGTTCAGCCAATTGCTTACCCTGTCGCGATAACATTTTTTTCTCACTCTACTACTGGAGAAAGAGCAGCAATTAAAAAAGTCTGAGCTCAGAATGCACTCTGACTAAGGCTGCGGTCACATTAGAGTTTAAACATGAGTTAAATAAACAGAGTCTGTGTGGTAAGAGAAAAGTGTGTGACCGATTATTAGCATCTTTTAAGCTTGCTTGTAACCCGACCTCAAAGCAAATAAAAGTACAAAAGATCCGAAGCTCGGCTTAAGACTAGTTCTGAGTAGGTTACATACGAGTTGTGTAAACATTCTAATGGTGAAATAACATCAGTGACCAATAAGGGCAAGGCAGCGTTTTTGGCGGGACGTGGATCTAATTCCGTAGTTTTCACTTGTACACGTACCTCGATAAAGCAATGGCAAACAATTATCAGTTCCCTAAAAATCAATTCAATTCACTGCCTCCACCACCGGTTAATCAATTTGACCCTTACATGTTTAACCATTTCCAACATCCACAAACGTCGTGGAGCAATGAGAGGAGCTTTCAATTTCATTCCTGATACATTACGAAATAGCCCATCTCCTAGCTGTTCGTCGTCCGACCTCTCTATTGAAAGTCAGGGAGATGAATCTGCCAAAAAACCAAGGTGGTCACAGGAACAAACGGCCACACTTATCAGAGAATGGAAAGATAGGATGGAAAAAGTGGAAAGTTCCTCAGAGCAGCGAGGCATGGAAAGAATCGTTGCAGAGGTCAACAGAGTTGGGTCCGTGAAGAGAACCCTCAAGCAATGTAAAGACAAATTAAAAAACCTAAAGCAGGCCTATAAAGAAGCGAAGGCAAAAAATAAAGAGACAGGGCAATCGCCACAAACAAGCCCATTCTACGATGAACTGGACGAGGTACTTGGTACTAGAGCTGTGATAACTATGCCAGGAGTAAAGCAAGTTGGACAAAACCTCCACAACCAGATTCCTTTTACTCCCGAGTCGCCTGCATCGATTGCATCAGATGAAGACCTTGATAACGGGAGTGATGATTCAGGGGGAAAAACAGAGAGAAAAGGCAAAGCAAGCGCTAGAAAAGGAAAGAGAAAAGCAGATGGCGATGACGATGACGACGATGAACCGATTGCAAAGCAAAAGAAAAGACGTGCTAGAGCTAAATCGTCGAACTTTGCTGACATCACTGAGCAGTTTATTGAAGCTCAGAACAAGCAAATGGAAATGCTTGAGAAATGCCAGGAGCGAACGGAAAATTTGCTTCTTAAACTAGAAATGGACCAGCGCAAAGCCGATGAAGAGAATAGACGAAGAGATCGAGAGTTTTTGATGAAGATGGCAGAATTGCTCGCCAAAAATAAGTATTACTGAAACATTATTCATTCATATATATATAATTGAGAGATTTCAGCACAAAAGGAGCCTTAGGAAACGTCCATTTGAGAGAAATTTGGAAACGTTATTAGAAAGACGTTTATCAAAGGGATCTTAATTTTTAAGACCCCTTTTGTTCTGCAACCGCTCATGATTCGCGTATATACATGCGCTCTACAAGTCTGTTGTAGACAGCGATTTAAATTCAGGATTTTCTGCCTTTATTTGTTACTAAAGCAGTCTCCAGTTAGCACTAAAAGCTGGTATTGTCTTATAGGAGTATTGCCGTGAAAAACCACTGTGCATCTAGTGTTCCATAAGACTTGTAAACAGTCACGATTGGAGAATACCCAAGGTGAGCTTACTTGCGCGCTCTCATGAATTGATTCGCGTATATACATGCGCTCTACAAGTCTGTTGTAGACAGCGATTTAAATTCAGGATTTTCTGCCTTTATTTGTTACTAAAAGCAGTCTCCAGTTAGCACTAAAAGCTGGTATTGTCTTATAGGAGTATTGCCGTGAAAAACCACTGTGCATCTAGTGTTCCATAAGACTTGTAGACAGTCACGATTGGAGAATACCCAAGGTGAGCTTACTTGCGCGCTCTCATGATGAGAGATTTCATGTACCTCTACATATGTCTTCAAGTCTCGTTCGCACTCATCCATTTGTCCATTTTCTTTGCTGTCTTTATTTATTATGGACAATAAAGTTTTTTAAAGAAATAAAACAAAAGAATGTTAAACGTGTTTAAGCAGTATTATCATTTTTTAATAGGATATTGTATATTTTTCAGAAAGGATGCTGTTTGTTGGGGAGAACAATGTCGGATTTGTGAAACTGCGCTTCTGGGATTTGGAGCTTTTAAGGAAACGCAATCTACTTGGTTTCCAAGCTTTCCACTTGGTGTTGTATTACTAATTTATCATTTTTATTCTTTATAAGTTGAATTGAAAATTTAGAAAGAACGGCAAGTGATACCAAGCATCGAAACTTAAAATATTTGCATATTAAGTTTAGACGGTATAATGCACAATGTCCAAAATGAGTGCTCAAGACGGGCTCAAGAGCTGTAAAATTACAGTACACATTTTCATCAAATCCTTGAATAAATCAATTCATTATCACATAATGTTTGTTGTGTTCTTTTAATATTATATTTTTGCCTTGGATATAAACGTAACTAAATAATCATCTAGAGTGGTTTTCCGTCGACCGTGAAAGAAATATTGAGTCTAATAGTAATAGACTCGAATTTATTTGTTTACTATTGCTCAGATCATTATCATCTGTAACAAATTAAATAGTAGAGTTACTATTCTTCCATGCAAGGATGATGCAAAATCACTCTAACTATCTGAAAAAAAACGTTTATGTGGGCGTACTATTTGATGATAAATATAAATATGAGAAAAGAAATGTTAAGTTTGGGTTTAATCGATATTTCGATCATTGTCCATTGCCCAATGTTAGTGAAACTCACAGAAATTTGTGATTTCACTTCTTGTAGTTCACCGAGTTAACTATCAGTTTGCACAGCCCTATAGAATAATTTTACTTTGTCTTTGGAGATTAGGAGTTATTTCATTTAACCCGTCAAGTTTATATTAGTTAATGTGGTGGTCAGAAGAACAAAAATGAAAACAATGAAAATGATGTCTGATTGTCAGCTCAAATGGTCAATCATTATATGGTCATTGTTTGTGTCTTCCACAAGGACGGAGTAAAATCACTGTAACTAACCATTATCTAAAATAAGATTGACTCTATCACATCACAAAAGTTCAAATACATGAGGGAGATGGGAGAAAAGTGACCCCGCGCATTGCAAAGAAGCCGTGATCAGTGGCTAAATGATTCCTTTTGTCTAAATATCCATTCTCGATCAAGTGTGATCTTTGTCTATTTTGTAATTAGAGGGGCGGCAATGCACAAAAGACTTCTATAATTGATTTTGATAAGTGCGAATCATAAGGAGGTGCGTAAGACGCCGAGTTTCATAACGCGGCTAGATCGAGATAGACAACATGCACCAGGGGCTTTCTGATGGAGTTTCATCTTTCCATTTCGACTTTCACAAGAATATTTGCTGCCCAAAGCTTTCCTGCCAAGAAGCTTACTATTCCAGCAAGCTGACGACGTACGCGTTCAGAATCCATAGTGGCGAAACTAAGAATGGAACAGCCTACATCTGGTCAGAAAACATTGCACCAAAGCATCCCGATACATTACTGTCGTGCCTGGATTGTCACTTGAAAGAAATTGAAGGTGAACACAGAAAATGGTGCATTTTTTGGGCGGATAACACCCGCTCTCAAAATAAGAACTACACCGTAACCATGTATCTGGAGAACTTGATTTCTTCTGGGGCAAGGCAAAGGATCGACTACAAATTCTTCATTCCAGGACATTCGTTTGGACCAGTTGACAGAAATACAGGACGATGTGAAACCACCATTAGAAATCAACAATCCATTGAAACACCAAGAGACTATGTCAACTTGATAAACAGTAAACTAGGCCCACAAATAAAGTGGATTGAGATGGAACAAGAACATTTTAAGTGCTATTCAAAATGGCTCAGGAACAAATACTTTGAACAGAGAAAATATGTTTATGGTAAACCTTTTCTCTTTAGTGAAATGGTGCACTTTAATTTTGGCATCGGAGAGCGTATTGATCCAGCCGACAACCAACTAAAAACATTTCGTCACCCCGGAGTTGTGTGGATGAGAAAAACTTTAGATCCTACAGAACAGCCAACCAAATTAGACTTGAGGCTTACAGGCCCGGAGATAAACCTGAATGACATCACTTTAAGGGCATTGAACAGAAGACCATTCAAGCTTTCCGAAAAAAAGTGCAAAGATCTACATAGTTTAAGTAAATACCTTAGCCCTGGTGCTAACGAATATTATCGTAAAATTATTGAACAATAGACTGTTTGTCTGTGATTTCTACACATAGTATTCTTGATTTTGTTATTTTGTAAAGATATTTCTTGTGCAGATCATCATAAATTTTAATGCTACCATCATTTATACCATTCTGTAAATAGATCGAGAGAGAATAAATCATTTCATACAATTCATGCAAGGTTCGATTTAATTCAAATGGCCTCCAGTACAATGCGGCAAAGGTAAGCGCACCAATTGATGACGAAAGTGTCTTCAGAGAAGGGTCATTCTACAAAAGAATACTATGCGCATATAATAAACTCAATAAGAACGGAGAATAAAAGGGGCAAAGACGATTTTGATATAGCGCCAGCAATGACAAAGAACCTCGCACCTACTAGAGTGATTTTCCTTCGACCGTGAAAGAATAGTGAGTATAATAGTTAGTAGTAGACCAAATCCCAATGTTTTCGGTTGTGCATTAATATTACAGACCACGTATAAAAGGTAAAAATATCAAAAAAAGTGGAGCGATATTATGGACGTGTGAAGCCACTGAGGCGCGACGTAATTATCAACTACAACTACATAAATAGCCCTTTTCTTTTCATGGTCGACGGAAAACCACTCTCTGCTTGGACGGTTAATGATCGAACAATAGCACAATAGCCAAGCTAGAGACATATGACATCGCACCTAAAGCTACTAGTAATTAGATTAGATTAACTAGTAATTATAAGATCCCGTGCAGAAGCGGACTTATCACTGATTCATTCTGCTTCCTCTATTGCGATGAACAGAACTACGGGCTTTGAATACACCTTTGACCCTGAAAAGCACGCTAGGAAAGACCCTAAAAGCAAAAGAAATCAAGACCGAGGACGTCTTCCAAGAGCAAAACGAAGGAAGATTTTGAGAAGGAGGAAATCAACTCCAACAGCAAGAAAAAACAGACCATACGTGACAGTCCAAAATATGAACTTGCAATGCTGCACAGCAAACACATTCCTTTTAAACCAAAGACATGAAGTCATTGCAACCATACGCAATAACTTTGACAGAAAACTCTACGATCAACAAAATGCACATTTGATTTCCCTAATCGACGTTGAACTGAAAAACCAGAGAAACTCCATATCTTACAGCATTCGTGATGAATCTGGCCTTGGGAAAGTTCGAGTATGCAAAATGGCTTTCTTGAAGATCTTTGGAGTTGGAAAAAAGCGTATACGAGTTTTGCTAAAGAAAGTCCAACCACACTCTGGCAACGTACAGGAAGATCAGAGACGAAACAACAGAAATGAGAAGAAGCTCCCATTAATACTCAAAGCAGAGGTATAGTCTTTTAAGTAAGGTTAGTCTTCAGTTGTGTTTTTCATTTGGAAGTTCAAGTCTCAAAACGCAAGGCATTCTAATGTTTTGGCATAAGCTGAAAACAGTCCGTGTTACCATAGCAACAGAAAATCATAATGACATAGAGTCCGGCGCAACGTTATATCAGAAAAAATATTCATCCCATTTTGTCATTGCTATGGAAACACAAATCAATGTAGTAAAATGGACAGAGTCAAGCCCAATATGGATTGTGTAAAAACCGGTTTGGTTGATCGAATGCAATTTGCATAATTGCCCTATCGCATAATGACGTCACAGTATGTTTACAATGGGGATAGATGCTCAGAAACAGTGGAAATTGGACCTATTAATATTCCTTATCGAAGTAGAACTTCAAAGTATCGAGTTTTGATATATATCATGTATCAGTAATTTCTCATCTGCATTTTATTTGATATGCAATCACTCTGATCCCCTCTGGCGACCATAATCCTTAGCGTCCAAACAATAAAATGTTTTGGTGTGATGTCATTATGCGATAGGGCAACGGAAACCGAAAACCTACATCGCTCGACCTGGTAGCCATGCCACATAATGTCAAAACGTTAAAAACGATAACAAAGAGTTTCTTAAAATCGCAATTACCATAGATGCTCACGTTCCAGTGGCGGATCCAGAGTAGTTCACTTAGTTTCCGGAAACTACTGAGATTTTTTCCAGAAAAAAGAATTATTGAGATAATACAAATAAAATATACAAACGGAACAAGTTAAATCGTATTTTACCTTTATTTGGACGCCATTTTGAATTATTTCCACAGGAAACCCACATGTTCCCACGCTATTTTTGTAGCCTTTTCAAGTTTTGTTGAGGGAGGGGTCCCATAGGAATTTCTAGCTATCATAACGTGTTAGTTCACAGTTTGGTATCCCTGTGTGAACTACTGCACCGGAAATAAAACACCCCGCCAGTAGTTTCCGAAGTGATTCACAGGAAGTAAAACACCCCACAAGTAGTTCACACAGGAAACCCACAGTCAAACCAAGCACAAATTTACCATTTCAACTTGATTCTGATTGGCTAAAATCGGCGTGAACTAGTCCAGAAACTACTGACAAAAGTATAAAAAGGCCAGCCTACCCTGGTGAGGTTCTTTGTACACTGGAATCTTCGAACTCGTAACGAACAGAATTAAACACATGATCGAACGAACTTTCTTCAATTGTGGAACTGTTGCGATTGAAATTCAACGTAAACAAGGAAATTGGGCAAATATTAAGCTCTAAGTTTAAGCTTCAGCTAACAGTTTCCTCGGTAAGCTATATTTACAATTGATAGCTGATGTTTTATACGAGTAGTTTTACTGAAATGTTCATAATTTACGCGAACTCTGACCTTCAAACAGTGCGTTGGAATTTGGTTTCTTGCTTTCCCCACTTCAAACAACCAACCAAAAGATACTCATAAAGATCTCTAAAATCCTAGGGAGATCGTGTAACAGCGCAATATAATTTCGGTTTTTAGTTTAATAATAGATATTCGTATTCTTGATTTTCAGTATGATGGTTTGTCTCACGTCCACCAGCATGGCGGCAAACTTTTAAGAACATAATTTCAAACACAAACGTGGCAAATATAACTTATTTTAACTACAATTAGCAATTCAAAGTGTATATAAACACAAAATACTGTGATGTGAAAGAATTTGTAGTGATTTCCCTGGCTTTTCAGGCGCGTGACTTTGCATTGTGTGACATAACACCGGCTACAACTCTTGCCGAATAAAACATTTTCTGCATCAAATTATTTCGATATAAGTTCAAAAATTATCTAAAAACACAGTTTCCTAGACCATATTTTAGAATAAAATCGATTGGATGTGAAATTAAATTTAGTTATATTTTTCTTGAACCTATGACGACGACTTGATCAGTGTCTGAGTTCGCATGATTTTGAAAATTGTAGTAATGTGTTTATTGTGGGTGCTAATAATGCTCAGAATTTGCAAAGTGTAAATGGTATCATAGGATTTAATGATATTAAGTTTCGGTCGTGTTGGAAACTACTCAGCCAAAATGCTAGATCCGCCCCTGCGTTCTGTGATTTTTCCGTTTTAGGTTGTTGAACACATACGCAGTTATGAACGAGAAGTATCACATTATGCCAGAGAGAAGACAAGAGATAGAGAGTTTCTGGATTCGAACTTGTCTATGGCCGAGATTTGGCGTCAATTTTGTGCAAAGAAGAAAGAAGAAAGCGTCGATAGAACACTGTCTTATGGCTCATTTAGAAATATATTTCATCAATTTAACATTTCCTTTCGAAAACCCTATGTAGATACGTGTGGTTTGTGTGATGGGTTTTCAATCTTAAAAAAATATTCAAAAGACGAGAAAGAGAGGAAAGAAGCCCAAAGGTTAAAATCCGAACATATTCAAAAAGCGGATAAGCACTACGATTGCATAACCTACGATATGATGACCTAAAAGAAAAAAACAACGCCGACAATGCTTGGGTTCTACCTCCTATATGGAAGAGTTGAAAGAAACATTTAAAAAATCGCATTATGGACGATGAATTAATAAGTAAAGCTTGTTATTTCTTCAATGCATATTTATTGGATTGCAAATGGCAAAAATTAATACACATTTAGAGAAATTTCATTGTTTCTTCTTATACGCTATTACTATACTGTAAATAACAATAAAATTTATCAATAATAAAAAATTAAGGAAAAAAATCCCTCTCCTCTTCTCATGATCCCCTATATCTGGCCTACAAAAGGGAATGTCAAAGGAATGTGCGGGTCGAAGGAAGAAAAGAATGGCAGCTTAGTTCACCAAGCACTTTGATGGTACAAAAACCATGAAAAACAAGAAATGACAATTAGAATTTAACTTTGGTTATCTAAAGTCTTTCTAGACTACGAGGCGGATCGATGGAGTTTTGCACTGACTCAAAGAGAAATACTTTATGGAAATATGCGCATTGCAAGGTTAAATTATTTGATCCGATTTATAATAATGTGCCACTGGAAAAAAACCGACCTTAAAATCCTGATCTGAAGCCAATAAAATCTCAAAACATGCACATACGGACTCACTATTAAAGAACAGCACTAAGGACAAGCCCATTAGAATGAATAGTCAAAAAACAAATGTGTCCTCTTGTCATAGTCGATCGGAATGAAAACCTCGAACGTTGAATAAATTATTCCAGCACTTGAATGGTTTCCACAGGTCATACCTGAACATATTGTTATTCATAACAGCTCGGAATTTCGCGGGCGCTGACCGACAAATCGCGGGCTTAAACGAAAAAGGCGCGAGTTTGTTTGCATTTGACAGCGTTTGAAAGTGATGATGGAGTTGTTCAAAGTTGATCCTTGAAAATACCTTTGAAAACGAGTTATTTTGATCGTTATTCGAATCTGGACATTTGGTCAGTTCAAGTAGTTTGAAACTATATATAACTATGTATAACATCTTTTTTGAGATAAGTTTTTTTGTAAATCGGTGAAATTATGTGTCAGGTGTCTTTTCATCGACCTGATAAACAACACATGGCAGTGGATAAAGCAGTACCTTCAAGTACCTCTAAAAAAAGGTCCAAAAACATACATCAGAACCAACAAGAGAGATTAGTTCAATTATTTGTTGAGCAAGTACTTCCAGACATTGAAGACTTTTCTTAATTCCGACGAATTTTGTACTTTGAAGTGCCTTTTATGTCGTTTTTACCCCTGATGGAAGGGACTGTACCAGCTTTTATAACAAGAATGAATGAGAGGACTTGAAAGGCGAGTAACCCTATTACATTTGTAAATTGATGTTATATTTATTCACTGAATGAAAAAGCCTCGGGGTACTTCTTGTATTTATGAAGATATTCAAGAGTAAAACTGCAAGTCTCCATTGTTTGGTCGAAATCACAAAAAAACGTTTGACACTTCGTAGTTCAAAATCTAGCCGAACTCTCCAATTTAGTTTTGGTTTTTAAGTTGTTTTTAGGTATTGACCTATCCAGTGAAAACCATTTATTGACTGTCAAAATTGGATTTCACGTGAAAAATTAATTCTGAATGACACGCACTCCAAAATTTCTTTCATGTAAGTGTATGAGAGTAATGCCGAGGAAAATAATAATAATCAGTGGTAATCATGTTTTAATTTGTCATGGGCATATCCTTCAAGGTTGTACCTTTCATAATCAATATGAATAAATTAATTTAAAGATCATTTGTGTGGTTTATTTTCTATTGGAATTTTTTGTAGCTTTAATTTTAGATTTTAATAAGATGTAGCCCGATGTAAATCACGCATTTACTAAAAATCTAGACGAACTCTCCAGAGCCAAATGTACATGAATACAATTCTAATGCATTGTTTAACCAAATCCCCTTTGAAAAAATTAAGTCAAAATTGGATACGATTATTTTTAAGTTGTCGTAAAACGTGCGATTGCAAATATATGATGTGACTTTTGAGGGTCCATCGTTCGTGAACCCCAAACAACTATCGAAAATTTCAAGTTATTGCAAATGCTACTGGTTGATTTCAAGTTGCCTCACAGCAACACGAGACAGCACAGTCTATCTTTGATGATATTTTGGTAGACAAAACAACAATAAACATGCGCGCAAATGCGCAACAGACATTTCACAAAACTAACGAGGCGCCATCTTTGTTTACTGCTGTTGTTTACAAATTTTGAGCTGTTTTTGGTAACACAGGAAGCCCGTTAGCGCATGCTCAGACGAAATTCCCAGCTGCTGTTATTCATCTAATAATTGGCTAGAAATTCAAACAAAAGCTCTGATTGGTTGAAAAAATTTGAAAAAATTGTTTCAAAAAGCTCCTCAACGTAAACTGTAAGTCATTTTAAGTTCGACACTGTACGGAACTATAGTGACTTGAGTGTGCAATGATAAGTGTATCTAGTTTTAAGGATTTCGTCCGATTCGTTGAGCAACTGCTGTGTGATTCCAAAGATGAACGTATCAAAAGCGCTGTTCGCCAAAGAGCTTGCGAAGTTTTAAAAGAATGTCAAGAGATCGAACATGCGCAGGAATCGGGTGCTTCAGAGGAACTACTTCAACTGCCACATACCCAAGAAAGCACCGAAGAAACAATAGTGCAGTCTGAATCTGAAATAAGTTTTGAGCAGTCGGCCAGCCAAGGAACTGGAAGCGAGACAGTAGAAGAACCAACAGTAGAACGGCAAGTACATAAAAGAAGAAAACGAGTGCAACGCAAGATCTCAAAGGTACGCCCCGATATATAATTTATTACTAGCTATTTCTAATAGAAAGTGAAGTGCTGAGAGCAGAACTGTTCCCTTAAAACTTATGAAAGTACACCGCTTTGTCTGATATATCAAATGTTTCTTGTCTATCTCCTGTGCTATGCGTTGTGTGACGAACACTGCTAGTTCATGGCTAGTTGACCTTCAATATTGAACTACAAGGATCAGTGTCGGACACACACAGTTCAAAATATTTAGCACTTTGAGTAAAGCAATTTTTCAAACAATCTCAAACGGCTGATTATAAAACTAACTGATTTTAAAAAGCTAGTTTATTTAGGGAAAGATGTGAATCGCTGATCGTATGTATCGCGTGTTCGTCTAGTGACATCCTTGAATCGACTCTCGATACGGTATGGACTTGAACCGCTGATCGTATGTATCGCATGTTCGTCTAGTGACATCCACAGATTACATTGTGTTCCGAATAGGAGGCTACTCGCTTCGCTCGCAGCAATCATTACAATGCACATGTCTTCCCGGCAAGCTCCACTTGGAGTGAATAACAAGGAACTGATCTAGGCTTTCAATGAAAATGCTCCGTTGGAAATATTAATGTGTTTATTGAAACTGTTTTTTCTGACTCAACGGTTTGCACAGCCACACTGCCTAACTCGCACAACAGCCTCCCTTTTTTACACTCTCTCTGCTCTTATATAACTGAAACACTGTTTCATGTAGTATAAAGCCTTTCCAACATAAAAATAGCTGACAATCATTCACCCATTTTCGAAATGTGGGTGGGGCAACGCAAAAAATATGTTGAATTTGAACATATGCACTAACAGGTCACCTGTTACAAACTATCTTACATGAAGTAGGGCAGTCAAAAATGAGCACTAGAAATAGGAGGGGTACCTTGATATTAGTTAAAGTGCAAAGTTTCGGTTTAGAGGACTTCAAAATTATCAATGATTCACATTCAGCAAACAAAATTCTTCTGGACTGAAACTTTGCACTTTTGCTAATATTAAGGTTAACACCCCTGCTTGTTTTCTAAAAAGTGCATAAAACACATACATTTTTTTAAGTATATAATTTTTTCAGACTTTTTCAGATTTTTTCTTTTTGATTTTTTTGGTGTAATTGCTAAAGAAATGAATTTGCCTTGAATCTGTTTCAGACAACACAACACAACACAACACAAATTCAGACCCAAATGTTTGGAAATAAGCAAAGAAAATATTTGCTTGAAGAGCTGTCAAAAAGAGATTCAAAAGAAGAGCAAACCCAGGTGTACATGGAATATCTAAAAGGCTGCAAATTTAATGCAGAATTTTCGCCAAATGGCATAATAACATTTGATCAACACGAGGCAAACACTCTTGGACAATGGGCAGCAGATGACAATCGCAACTCATATGAAGTTCCTATGGTAAATATAGATACCATACCTTAAAAACGTTTTTGAATGTATATAAGCAAATAAACATTTTAAAGTTTCAACTGACTGGCTACCTTTGATATATACAATTAAGACACCCAAAAGATATAACATGAGGCCCAGGGGAATAGTGCATAGTAACTAAAGTGCAACTAATCATAAGATTATATTTAGTCTTCACTGGTTCGTCTCACTCAGGAGTGACTACTTAACCAAATATGAAAAGTGGGCTATATATATAAATATTATTAGTAACCAGTCTATCTAATTGTTTGTCTTCCTTAAAGGTGGCACAAAAACTCAAGCATGCAATGGAACAACGTTATCAGCTTGCATCACAACAAGCCTTGGAAATTGGTTTGTATAATATATTATGCACTTTACATTGATAGAATAGGAATTGAATTTGAAAGAAGAGTGCACATGAAAAGGGCTTAAGTGACTATTTTGCAAATATTGTTTTTTTACCATGGAAGTTCATCATATTATCAAATATTTTGGAACATTACAACTAACAATGAGAAAAGTCATTTAAACCTGCATTCTCAAAGCATACCTTAAATAGGCCATTTGCATGATGACATCATTTTATTACAGCTACTAGAATGCTTAGCGAATTTTCTTTATATTTTTATTCCTTCTTGAGAACTGAAGAACAATTTAAACTAATTACTTCAACAAGGAATTAAGTGGGCAAAGCATTCTGGTAGTTGTATTTTATGATACCAACATGCAAATGGATGGCCTATTGCCATTCCCGGGGGGGGGACTCCGATCGGAAATGGACGGGGATGCTCGTCGTACCTTTTAGGGGTCAAAATCAGTGATTTGGTACCTTTTAGGGTGTCCCAGACTTTAGTGGACTACCAGAGACATGGCTGGTACTTTTCAGGGTAATTTTTTCCTCCATCAACGATTAAATACTGGAAACAAAGATTAGATTGCACGACTATCAAATTATTCGTATATAAATAGACACAATTGATCGCTTGATTGACTAAAATATGCAAAATGTTAAATTAGTGTTTTTGAGTTGGTACCTTTCAGGGGTAAAATCATGTATTGCCACGCCCACCCGGATATGACTTTGGTACCTTTTAGGGGTCATTTTTAAAATTTCCGACGAGCATCCCCATCCTCTTATATATAGGAGTCCCCCCCCTGGGTTTCCATTTTGACTCATTCATTCATTCATGGAATACCTTTGATGAAATATGTAAGATTACCAATTTGGGTTAAATATACAGTAATTAAGTTGTAAAATGAAAAAAAGGTCATACTGATTGCATTTCAATACATAAAAATATTGAGCACTCATTTCTCAATCAACAGATCAGGGCAAAAATCTTGATTGAGTTAAAGTTAATGTGCATTTTGCAATATATTTCTAAGTGATCAATATTTTTATTTGGAAGTTGCCCTACAACCAAAAACACTTTATCATTCTAACCTTTGCCCTTTCTTCCCAGGCAAATTGCTCTTGGATGCAGAATTTGTGTCCAAACAAAGTGGATCTTTCAGTGTTAGCACAACTCCATCTAGACGAGGGAGACCCATTCAAAAGAATATATATCAAATAATAGCAGAAACAAATGATTGTGCCTCTGAGGCTTCACTTCGAGACATGAGTTATGTAGCCATGACAGTGATGAAGTTCCCCCTTTTGCGCTATATCAATGAGCCAGTCTCTCATCTGTCAAGTAGACTTGTTCGTGAAGCATTGGTACCGATGTCAGATGTAATGCAAGAGTCATCCAGCATACCACAAAATATTGCAAAAGCATACAACACAACCTCTCCTTATGTTCTTGATGTTAATAAGTTAAATCTTGATTCTCTATTACAACCAATACCATTGAATTGCATAATTCCAAATGATGGCGATGGGTTGGTAGAGATGAAATCACCTGATGGTATACAAGAAGCAACATACCACCGTCTCTTTGGTGTTGATGCACCTGAACTTTATGCAATCAATTTCATTAAAACAGACACAGAGTTATACAAGAGACGCAATGGTCATTTATCACATTTAGCCCTCTACTACTATCTTAACAGTTTTGTGACACCAAGAGGAAATGCATTCCTTTGCAGAGAGAAACCAAATATCAGTGCAGATGTTAACATTCTTGAGGATAAGTATGGAAGACCAATTTCCTCATACTGGCTTGTTTGGTTGGATGCACCAAGTGATCATGAGTTGACAATCATTCATGAGATAATTGAAGCACTGAATGGTCAGGATAATTCCATAAAGAGGCGTGTCGTGTCACCATTTGACCCCAGAAATGCAAGTGAAGAACTACCTTTCTATGTCAATCTTAATGCTGTTCTTGTCTTGGCTGGCTTCTGTCATGTATTTACAAAGTAAGCAAAATTTCATTATAATTTACTATTATAGAGTACTATCTTACAAGTAGAGTACAAATTCTAGAAGTGTGTTTGGAACTGCCTCACATTTCTTTATCTGTTCTACTAATTTTCCAGCACTCAGATTCATGGAGTAGCACAGATATCACATTAATATTACTAAGGCTGAGTATCTTGTCAAGGTCTTGAAAGATCTTGTAAGATCTTGGTAAGACCTTGCCATGATCTTGATAAGATCTTGGGAGATTTGTTGCAAATCTTAATTATCATGCAATCTTTCCATGTGGTCATGATCTTGCCAAGACCTTCATTGGTAATTAAAGATCATGGCAAAATCACAGCAAGGATGCATGATAAGATCTTGCAAACCACCTCCGGCCCCCCCCCCCCCCCCCAAACCTGGATTGGATAATTATTAATAATGGTTTTAGAATTATTACTAACTAGGTGGTGTAGATATTTCCCACATCTTGAAAGACCTTGTAAGATTTTGCCATGACCTTGACATAGTCTTGCCATGATCTTACCAAGATCTTGAAGGCAAGATCATGGCAAGATTGCACAATAAGATCTTGCAAGATCCCCAAGATCTTCAAAGATCTTGGAACAAACCTTGCAAGATCCCCCAAGGTCTCATCAAGATCTTGCTATTCACTTTCTATGAACTTGGAATGATTTTGCCATGATTCTCAACATGGGTACCTGCATTCATTGATTCTGTTGAACAATTTTATGTTCTATGTTTACCTGTAGGTACAGTCCAGATGCTAGCCTTTTGAAGCTACAGGAAATTGCCAAACGTAAACATCTTGGTTGTATCTGGTCAGATGTCAAGAAAAACATAGTCTTGGGTGCTAGACAAACAGATTTCTCAGCAGTTGATGAGTCAACAAAAGTTATCATGGCCCAGTTTGATAGAACAACAGCAGATAACAGTGGATATCCTTTAAAGTACACTAAAGACCAACGTACAATCAGAATGCAGCCATGGCATGAACGTGAAGTAAAGAACCAACTTAAACAGGGTGGAAGACATGAGTTCCAAGAACACACAAAGATGGTTGAGAAGATACCATATGGTTTCATCATTGATATGGACACAAATACTGAAAGGTAATTAATTGGTATTTAAATTCATCAGTAATTTCAATTTTATCAAATTCATTTAACAGTAATCTAGAATCATAAAACAGATGCAATTGACTCAATGCATTTTGCAATGACCTTAATTAGCACCTATTTGTTTTATGAATTCAGTTGAATTTAATTTTGAGGACTTTTGGGTTTTGCTGTCTACTTTGTAATGCTTAAAATGGTCAATTGAAGGGTCCAAAATAAAAATGGCCTAAATGACTTTCCAATGATTGCCACTTAGGTCAACTGCTAGGTTAATACCAAATTGCTCTCAAGATCAAACTTAATTTTGCTGGTTATATTTAAAGACATGCATGTAAGTCTATTAATGATTAGCTAATTAAAAGTACTTGAAATACTTACTAGATTTCTTTGTAAATCATCATACTTCAGCAGAACTGACTACACCACAATCAAAACAGGTGAACAGTTTTTACAAATTCGAGAATCACTAGTTGTTGGAATTGGAGGCAAGGAAACAGGTTTTGGTCTCTTCACCTTGAAGGAAATCCCACATGGTAGATGGATTACTTCCTATGCACCACTCTTGCCAGTTCGTCTTGGGCAAAAAACCATGAACAAAGTGATTACATTATCCAAATGATTAGAAATGGATCACAAGTTGAGATTGATGGTGATTTGTGCCCTCTTGGATTAGGAAAGCGTATTCAAGATGGGACATTTCCATTTGTTTTAGCAAAAGAAAAGTTTTCAAATTTGGTTAGGTCCAGAGTAAACTGTGAATGGGCAATCCGAGACAAGGAAATATGGTTTAAGAGCACACGCAACATCTTAGCTGGGGAAGAACTCCTGACTCAATATACCAGTGATAGTTCATACTGGACAGCGCAGTTTTCAAGTGCTCAACTCCATGAGTTACGCCAAGCTCTCCTGAAAGCCAAGCATGGTTCTTTGCCTGAAGGGGAAAATATTTGAGGAGCTTTAGTTTTTCACAATGTTAAAGGTAAGACTAAACAAACTTAATGTGGTTGATCTTTATAATCAGGATTGATTTACAGCCAAAATCGTTGCATCGCAACCAGCAAATTACAAATTTTGTTTTGATTTTGGGTTTTTCTGAGCTGTCAATCATTTTGTGGCGGAGAGTCTTCCAAATCAACCAATCACTGAACGAGTTCGTGAAAGCTCCACCCCCAAAATGATTGACGGCTCAGAAATAACCAAAATCAAAACAAAATTTGTAATTTGCTGGTCGCCATGCAACTGATTTTCGCTGTAAGGAGGCTCAAATTCATTTTGAGTGCATATGCAGGCTAATATATGTCAGTGATATTGTAATATAAATAAAATGAATGTCTAAAACAAAAGCTAAAAAGTTCGACAAATGACATAAAATGGGTAAATTTTCTATATATTTTTAAAAGTCTTTGCTTGTTTTGATATGCAAGCTAAGAAAAACTTTTGCAATGGGGATTTTGTATTATAAATTCAGTCCAGGCAAAATGTGAATTTTATGGCCACTTTTTGATTTCGAATAGCTAATAAACGTCATCCGTGGTCACATTTATTTTAGAATACCACCCAATAACACAATAGGTCTTGTAAGCTTAAATAAGAGCTAGATGTTTGTACAATGTGTACTAGCAAAAAACATATCTAGTACAATAAAATGTACCTACAAGTGCAAAGTTTCATACTGTTACTGTAATTCAAGTTTAACTTTAGTCTAAAAGAGCTTACCTGCTGCAAGAACTTCTAAAAATGTCCTCAACAGTTCTAAATTAACTCGGCGCCATTTCGAAACACGAGTTCGGCGTTTGTAGATAGAAGAGAGGGGTATGAGGTGACCAAAAAGTAAATATTATGGAATTTCTTTTGGGAAATTCTCAAAAGAAATTCCATAATATCTCCCATCTTCTACTGTATTCCCAAAATGCAATGCAAAACAAGCGACAAAGGAAGACCAAATGCAAGCCAACGTAACCAAAAATATATAACAAAATGATCAAAAAAGTGAACATATTATAATATGAGTTAAACTACATCTTGCAGTGTCCAGCTTCTTAACACTTTTGTGCATTTGTATTTTATAGTGCCCAACCATCCAAAGACTTTAGAAAAGTCAAAATCAAAAAAACAAAAACAAAACAAAAACAAAAACAAAACAAAGAAAAACAACAACAACAACAACAACAACAACAACAAAAACCGCAACGTTTACATTTTTTAACATCGTCTAAAATTATCTGATTACTTTCAACTTGGCTACACATTCTAAAGGTAAGAACAAATCGATAAAACGAACGTGTAAAGGACAAAAACACAAAAAGGGTACAAAACCCGTAGAGGGCGTGGTCATTTTGGGAAAGACAAACGACTCCGTATGGTCTTTAAGTTCTGCAAAACAACACAGTACAAACTGGCAACAACAACATTTCGTCGATCCAAACATTCAACAACTTTCCACCACCAGTGGCACTTACTTAGTTAGAAAATAGACGCCATGCCTCTAAGAATATTCAAACTGACAAAAATAAACAAACTCATAAAAAATATAACCAACACAGTAAGCTTCTCACAGAGGGAATTGTCGATTTAAATACATTTAAAGTAAAATGAGAAGAGCGATTTAAATTCAGGATTTTCTGCCTTTATTTGTTACTAAAGCAGTCTCCAGTTAGCACTAAAAGCTGGTATTGTCTTATAGGAGTATTGCCGTGAAAAACCACTGTGCATCTAGTGTTCCATAAGACTTGTAGACAGTCACGATTGGAGAATACCCAAGGTGAGCTTACTTGCGCGCTCTCATGATGAGAGATTTCAGCACAAAAGGAGCCTTAGAAAACGTCCATTTGAGAGAAATTTGGAAACGTTATTAGAAAGACGTTTATCAAAGGGATCTTAATTTTTAAGACCCCTTTTGTTCTGCAACCGCTCAATTATATATAATATGTTCCAGTTGATGATAGGCTTGAAGGGCGATCGTTAGTAGACATGAGTTAATTTTGGGTTTCAAACTACCCTAGGAAGTAAAATTTTGTAAAAAACTGAATGTGCCTTCATAACTCTGATGATTTTTACAAAATTTTACTTTTTAGGTCAGTTTAAAACCCAAAATTAACTCAGTTGTTAATTGATGTATTTTGCCATTTTTGGCCTATTTCCATTAATTTTCTTATATTAATTTCCATTATTTTTTTTATATTGTATTCTTATATGTATTTTCAATAATTGATATTAATCAAACCGCCAATGGCGGATATAACTCGTGGATGGAAATATATTTGCAGAGCAGAAGTCAATGAAGCATTGAGAGCTGAATGTTTTTACCCATTTAGTATATTTTTTTACTTTCATGAAGTGCATTTTGTGTAATCCTTAGCCTTTAGTAGCAATTTCATAACTCAGGATTTGCTTTGATATGGAGCATTACAACAGACTCACTGTAGCGTGCATGACGGCCAAAACTTGAAATCAATGCTGAAGACGTATGATAAACTGATAAATACTAGACGCTTTTTGGAGTGAAATTAGTTTCCTGTATTGCGTGATGTTGCATCAGACTCATTGTACGTTGCATTACGGTCAAAGACGCCGCATTGTCTACCGTACGACACTTTAGATCAAACGAATGATATACAATTCATTACATACAATGTATATAAATCTCTCATTTTATCAGTATCTGAGGTATTTGTTACAATTTGCGTCTCAAAGTCCACAGTCATTCAATTACACTATAGATTTTACAAAAATTGTAAATTAGATCCACTGAGTTATTTTGGCCAAGTTACACAAGTTTTGCCTAATAGCTACAACTACAGTAGCTGACTCGTCAAAGGTCACGCTGAATAAAATGAAACATGTTTGCATTTTGATCAAATAATAATAATATAAAGACTGAAAGTCGAGTTAGATCAGTGCTGTTTCGTTTCCTGCTTATTTCAACATTCTCTCTTGTGCTGATAGAGTACAAACACGAACTAGCGGCTCGACTCACGGCCAGTTTCAGGCTATGTTTCAGGCGGCAATTCGTACTCAAAATGTTTTCGTTTGCTCTTTATTTTAACATTTACTCGCGTGCTGATAAAGTACAAACACCAAAAACTTGGATGACCTTGATGTTGGACTGGCTTGCAGCGACAATTTTGTTGCTTGACGACAGCATAGTTACTTACCAGTCCTTGATGTTGGACTGGCTTGCAGCGACAATTTTGTTGCTTGACGACAGCATAGAGAAAGGATTTCACTCTAGATGCGATGGAAATTATTCCAAGCAGAGTGGTACAATACAAAATATGTCAAGCAATAAGAAATCTTAGCGAAGTGTGAGCACGAAGTTGTCATGTCCGTCATCTCGGACCATCTTGAAGCCTCCACGATTTAAACTCATGGGAGAGTCACGAGTAGAATTTCAACACTCCACCGGATAATGATTAAATACAGACCTTGTTTACAGAAGACGCCTTTTAGATCGTTCAATTCTAAAGCAAGTTTCGTCATACAATCGGCTAAAGAATTCGAGTAAATGTCATCGATCTATCGATGCATATTTGAATAAAACACAGGAGTCCCATATTTCCTTTAATCTGGTACCCAGAGATCACATTACTTTCGGCCTGCGGTCAATCACATCAAGCATGCGCAGTAGCCATAGTGAACACATTTGCGAGTGAGTGACACATTTGCATATTTCGACCCCTCACTATAACTCCTGGATTTGCAATCCACGAGTTAAAAATCAGGTATCAATACATGTATCCAATATCTAATTAAAAATTATAGCGTTAAAATTTCAAACTAGGATAAAAACTATTATCATTTATCTGCATGTAACAATTCTTTAAATATTATTAGTGAAAACTGTAACCAAAAGATGAGTTGTATTTAGTATAGGGACGTGATTCAATAAATCAGTACTTGGCAATTTGCTGCTTTTCATAATTGAGTTCTTATTCATGAAGAGCTGTGCGTATAGCTTCACTACTAGCTATTTCTAATAGAAAGTGAAGTGCTGCAAGCAGAAAACAGATGGTGTATCCACGTTAGCAGAACTGTTCCCCTAAAACTTACGAAAGTACACCGCTTTCTCTGATATATCAAATGTTTCTTGTCTATCTCTTGTGCGTTGTGTGACGAACACTGCTAGTTGACATTCAATATTGAACTACAAGGAACAAGGATTAGTGTCGGACACACACAGTTCAAAATATTTAGCACTTTGAGTAAAGCAATTTTTCAAACAATCTCAAACGGCTAGCGTTGGCAATGATTATAAAACTAACTGATTTTAAAAAGCTAGTTTATTTAGGAAAAGATGTGAATCGCTGATCGTATGTATCGCGTGTTCGTCTAGTGACATCCTTGAATCGACTCTCGATGTGGTATGGACTTGAACCGCTGATCGTATGTATCGCATGTTCGTCTAGTGACATCCACAGATTACACTGTGTTCCGAATAGGAGGCTACTCACTTCGCTCGCAGCAATTAGCTGCTGCCATGTTTAGGTGTGGTCTAGCTCTCGCATATTGACGTTCCAGCATGATTGCACGACGAAGCAAGTCTTGATCATCGAATTGGTCTCCTGATAACTGGCAGAAATTGTGCAATATGCAGCATGCTAAGATTACTTCAGAAATATTACAAAACTTTGCGTCGAGCCGTTTTAACAGAATGCGCCAGCGAGCTTTGAGTGACCCAAAGCCTCTTTCAACTATAGAACGAGAAGAGGAAAGCTTTTCGTTGAACCTACGTTGAACAGGTGTAATATTTGCGGTAATGGGATAGGCTTTCATCATCCAAGGCAGCAATGGGTAAGCACCATCCCCTAAAAGTAAAGGTCTAATGGCACAGTTATTTTTTAGAACTACAGGTTCTTCCAGGATGTGGTTGTTCTCTGCCCGTCTAAAGATATCTGTTGATCTGAGCACTCGAGCATCGTGCATGCTACCCGGATATCCAATGGCTACATCTAGGAACATTAAATTTTCCCCTACAACGGCCTGCAAAATCACGCTGTAGTTGTGCTCCCGGTCAAAATAATCCACGCGGTGTTGGACTGGTGCTGTTATAATAATATGGGTCCCATCAATTGCACCAACAACCTGAGGTATTTGACATCTCGTAAATTGGTTGAAGCCAGCTATTGCTTTGGATGTTTCTCTCAATGTACTTGGGAATTTGATAAACCTGGCTGAAAATCTATTCAGAGCTCGACAAAATTCATTTGTGATTTTAACGCAGGTAGATTTTCCTACGTCAAAATGAGCCCCAATTTCTCGATAGCTACTACCACCTCCAAGCCGCCATAGAGCGATAGCAACACGCTTTGAGACTGGAACGGCTTTTCTCAATCGTGTATTTCCACGTTCCAAATCAGGACCAACTAATGCAACAAGTCGCTGGAAAGTATCCCTTTTCATGCGAAAGTGTTCTTTCCAGTATATTGTCTGGCTTGCATTGTTAAGCTGAACTTCAAACCATCCTATTTCAGGCCTTGGTAAAACCCAGAATCGACGTGATCGACCTCCAGTCAAATGTTGGTAACACAACAAGAGATACCTAAAAACCGCTTGGCTTTGCAGCAATTGCTGGTTACGAATGGCTAGTTGTTGAAGAAGTAAATGAAATATTCGCCTCCTCCTTAACCGTCTTCGTAGTACTTCATTTTCGCGAAACGTTGTGATCAAACGCCACAAAAATATCAACACAAGAGAAAGGTTCATGTTTACTAGCTGTAACTGCTTTGCCGCGAAATCATGTAATGTGATGTGATGTGTTTACTAGCTGTAACTGCTTTGCCGCGAAATCATGTAATGTGATAGAGGGCTCATGTTTATTTAGTGTCAGTTAAATCTTTTGTGTGATTGCTGTGTTCTTAATGGACTATTAAGATTCCCAAGAACGTATACCAACAAAAGCCAGCTTAAGACAGTCTCACTGTTCAAATGTGACTGCACTCTAAATTACATGAATATCTACTGTTGAACATAGAGTCCATAGTCACTGTCAGGAGTGTTTGCAAGACAGCTATGAGAACTGTAAAAATATATGCTCAATAGACTTTTTCTTGACGAAAGACTTTTTTTGGCAACAGGAAGTAAAAAAATGGGCTGACCATCCAAACAATAAACTCTTCGTCGAAGCCGACGGCACTGAAATTGATGACAATGAGACATTATTTGCTCTTGATGAAGGGACCATTCTTATCTTGTCCACTAAGTGGCAACCTGCTGTATGAGATGTAAAGTCTGACACCACTAACATTCCAACTACAAGCTCCACCTCCGACAACACTTCCAGGATTGACTGCCCAAATGGAAGATGATGCACCCTCAGATCTTGAATTGGACCGCACCTCCGATTGCACTGAACAAGAAACGAAAATGACTCTATGAAAGATGATGGAGGAGAGGATGACCCTCTGGGGGGATGAAAAGATGCTTTTCAAACGTTAATGAATGTACAATACAAGAATGCAAAACTGAGAGGCATCAAGATTTACAGCAAAAACGAAATTCAGAAGGGAAAATCTGATCTAGAGCATAGAAAGTTTTGGAATAATAAAGCAGAAGAAATAGCAAAATACCAAAACTACAAGTCAGCCAATAAAAATTGTTTGGCCTGACAAAAATCATGGCAAAAATTGGCTTTTACAAAAATAGTTCCATTCAGTTGATGTGAATTAATTTCACTCTTTCTCATATCCCATGATTTATTACGTACGTAATTCGAAAAAATATTACCTTGAAACATCTTTTTTAGGCTTAATTCACCATCCTTTACTGAATTTTTTTCTGTTACGTGTCCTTGAATGTGAAAGTTTTGACATATGACAAAAATTTGGCCTGCTTCTAGGCAGGACGACTGCATCTTTGAACTTTGGTAAGGTTGGACAAACATTGGTAAGATTTAAACATGTTGTTTGCATTGGAAAATGGCTCGTGTTGAAAGCTTTTCTTTGCAAAGCAAACATAGATTTGGACAAATTCTAACAGGCCCTAAGTTACTTTGTTATTTATGAGTTGTTTTGTGGCTGGAAAGAGTGTTACAACTCTTTTCCGGTCACTGATTCTTCTGACAAATCAAGATGCATCAATGAAAATGTGATAAAACAATGTTCCAAAAAAGGCACATGATTCAATTGAAGTTTCAGCATTAACTTTATTTCAGTTTTTGTAATAGTTTGTACAGCTATTCTTTTACTGATGAAGTCGGGTGTGAGAGGCTAAAATTAAAATACCCAGTGGCAATTCCTGACCACACAACTTAGGTCATTTATAAATTACCTCCCGCGTTTGAAATTTCTGGAGAAAGAGCATTTTTAGAATCACTATTGAATAGTTAGACAATGGGTTTTTGAATCGGCCCTTCTTGTTAGAGTAAGATGATTGCTGCTCTGTGATGTGACCTTTTAACACCTTGGTACACATATATTTATTTATGTTTTAGTCATCGACTTTTCTTTGAAGCAACAGTTTGCCAAAGACAATAAGGCAATTTAAGCTACAGCAAATGATATATTAGTATAGAACTGAACAATATTGAAATTTCATCCAGTTTAACGGCAGTAAAGAGTTAGAAATTGATCTCTGTCATATGACCCATGGTTCCCTGAAGTAGGCTGACATTCTAGCCTATGTAGTGGGCCATTTTTATTTGGATATTTTGAAGAAGATTTTCTAGTAGATTCTAGTATCTATAACTGAACGATTTCCATTACTTCAAGTCTTTGATGCTTGAATGGCTGTTATCATGTTAGTGCTAATATTTGACTGTATATTTTTCAAGCCATTTGTCTGTTATTTGAACTTTTAGGCAGGATCGATGTGTAACGGCCAACATATGAACAGATAAAGGCTTTTTCTTTTAACATTCTATCTTCTTTACTTTATTTACTATATTGTTCATAAAAAAGATCAGAGATCAAGACTTTTGGAAATAATGACAGTAGTTCTCTGAATACAATTGCTTCTCAGCCTAAATCCCGTGTGGAATTTTGCAACAGATAGTAAGGTGTTGTTTTGAATAAATTAACAAACCATGAGGGCTTTAGCTTGGCAGCTCAAACGTCGACTTTGATGTAGTTGCTTACTTTTGAAGCTTACTGAATTATACCTAGTGCTGCAAACACAACGACACTTGGCAACCAGTATGTTAACATCTTGTTCTCTCCCATACCTAGAACATTTCACGATACAATTCGACAAAATTTGTAGAAGTCGAAGGAATACAAATTCGCAACATTCACCTTGTGGTCGCAAAAAATACTCCCCAAGTTTGCTTGAGGATAACATTAGCGTTTAGCTTCTCATCTCTCCATTTTTTTTTTCACAAGTTACAATAGGTATGTCTTTCTTACAGCAGATATAATTCTCGCTGTTTTTGAAATTTTGTTGAGATTTTGGCGGTAGTTTTGACTACATAATAGAGACTTTAACCACCGACTATGAGAACGGCAACGAGAACGTCACCATGTGAAAAGGGACTGGGGAGAGAATGCCGTTGTGGTGGGAATTTTAAGAAATTAAGCAACGCGCGCCGCCAAAGACAGCGAATGCCGGCTTGCATTTTATCTTTTAATTAAAATGTCCTCTTTGAAAGAAGTTCGCAATCAGCTTTTGATAAGTCACGATGAAGGTTTGATAAATGATGAAGAACTGCTGCTGTTGCATGATCTAAATAATTCAGATAATCTCGATCTTCCATACGATTTATACCCTAGTTTCAACTTCGATGACTTGGAAGACGACGAATGTCTCTCAGAATTTCGTTTCCATAAAACCAACTTGCCACTTCTTGCTGAAGTTTTGGGAATTCCAGATGTTGTAGAATGTTATCAAAGAAGCACTTGTGATGGGTTGGAAGCCCTTTGTATTCTTCTGAAGAGATATACTTATCCTTGTCGATACTCAGACATGATAGCTCAGTTTGCTAGACCTGTTCCAGTCTTATGCATGATTAACAACTTTATGATAGACTATATCTTTGACACTCATAGTCCCAAAGTAATGCAGTGGAATGACGACATACTTAATCCTCATTTACTGAACGTGTACTGTTAATGCTATCTCAGCTAAAGGGTCCCCTTTAGACAATTGTTTTGATTTATAGATGGGACTGTTAGACTGATAAATAGACCTGGCCAAAATCAATGCGTTGCCTATAATGGCCATAAAAGAATCCATGCCATAAAATTCCAGTCCTTGGCTTTACCTAATGGAATGATTGGAAACTTATTTGGACCAGTAGGTAATTTAATATAAAGAAAAGGTACTTTTTTTTTCATTCTTATTACTTTCATTCTTTTAATTTGTACTGTACTTTCATTTTCCCTTCTCTTCTTTTTGTTCAGGGTTTTTTTTTTTGGTATTTTAATTCTTTTCTTTCAGAGAATTTATTTTATACCTTGATTTTCTTTTTTCTCCCTCTTTTCCTATAGTACACAGAGTGGAATATAAAATGGAGGTTTTCTGCTTCATATCAACTGACTTCAGCTTCTACCCCAGTGAAATCAGCAACATCCCTAACACTTTTGCTTGTTTGCCTTTTTATCTTAGAGGGACGAAGGCATGATGCTGGAATGCTAGCAGATTCAAATCTTCTTCAAGACCTACAACAACATGCTTACACGCCTGGACCCATGGCTCGTCCTCTTTGCATTTATGGAGATCCAGCATATCCCTTAAGAATTCACCTTCAAGCTCCTTTTAGGGGCAGAGTACTCACCCCATAGATGCAGAATTTCAATAGATCAATGAGCTCCCTTAGAGTTAGTGTTGAATGGTTATTTGGTGATATATCCAATTATTTAAAGTTTCAAACATACGATAAATGATTTTAATCTTGACATGTTTCGGCATCCTTATGCCATCATCAGAAGAATGAATACAAAGTTCGTTATAAATGCTATATAAACTAATGGTTACAATTGATTGACAGGTAATATAATACAATAATGAAGTTTTTAGATAAGCTAATAACTAATCAAATAACAGAAAAGAAAGGAAGTGGTATATAAGATAAACTAAATCTAGACATAAAGTTTATGGTTTAAAGAAGGTTTTCATGTGTTTAACCTGGACGTTAAGTTCAGGTTTTAACGTTTCAATAAAGAAAGCTTCTTTTAATTTAAGATAGATAAGAGATTGAGCAGTGTCTAGAATTTTAAAAACAAGTAAGAGGAATATTTCGTCAAGACATTTTTAAGACTGCTTAAGATGTTAAAAATTTGGGGGTTTTTATCTGTCCAACTATGTTCTTTTATCCTGGTTGAGAAATGGCGAGAAACTCACCGATATAACACAGGATTGACATCCCGCACAAGTGAACTGATATACAATACAGCGATTTAAGAGCATCTGGACAAGGATCTTTAAGCTAAAAACTGTTTAATTTTAAAAGACGTGAAAACAAGTTTTAAGTTAAATTCCGGACAAAAGAGTTTACAAAGTTTTTTAATTTTAGCTTGAGTTATTTTAGAAAAGTTACCGATGTAAGGTAATTTAAAATAACGAACTTCAAGTGAAGTGTCGTTAACTTGAGAGGAGCCGTTTGAATTGACTGCATTGTTTGTGTTGCTGAGATATTGTTTAACAGCTTTATCTATGACATGAGAAGGAAAGGAGTTACGTTTAAGTGTTTGTGTAAGATCATTAAGGTCCGATTGAAAGCCTTTCTGAGTGTTGTTGATTTTAAAAGCTCTATCAATTAAAGTTTTAACCAAACCGATTTTATATTTGAAAGACGTGAAACTTAAAAAATTAGTAAGAAGACCAGTGTAAGTCTTCTTATGAAAAATAGACGTTATACATTTATCTTTAGAGTTGTCTATTAAGATATCAAGGAAAGACAGCTTTCCATTGATTTCTTTTTCAAAAGTAAACTTAATGTTATTATGTCTAGAATTAAGATAATTAAAAAATGACATGGCATGATTTTCGTTATGAAAAAGACAAATAGTGTCATCTACATATCTTCAGTAGTATAAAACTTTAGGACCATTGTACGTAGATAACCAAGTTTGCTCATGATAGCCCATGAACAAATTGGCAAGTACAGGAGCTAAAGGTGAACCCATAGCGACCCCATCTATCTGATCATAAAATTTGCCATCAAACATAAAATGTGTTTGTGACGTAGCAAAAGAAAAAAGTTCCTTAAGATTATCCTTACTAATAGGAAAATTAGGATTGTTTGTAAAAATAAGATCTATAGCTATTTGAATAGTTTCATCAAGAGGTATATTGGTAAACAAACTTTCCACATCAAAAGATATGAGGAACTTATTTTTGGTATTTAAACCGTGAAACTCATTAATAAAAGAAAATGAGTCTTTAGTAGTAAAATCAGATGGAATAATAGGATAAAGTATAGAACAAAGATATTTAGCTAGGTTATAATTATAAGCTCTAATGGATGAAACTATAGGTCTAAAAGGTGGTGGTTGATTAGGAAGCCTAGACTTATGTAGCTTAGGAAGACCATAAAACCTAGCTGGTTGAGTTGTAAACTCTTTTGTCCGGAATTTAACTTAAAACTTGTTTTCACGTCTTTTAAAATTAAACAGTTTTTCAGTTTTAAAGATCCAATTCCTTATCTCTTAAATCACTTGTTGTCTATGAATTTACTTGTGCGGGATGTAATTCCCGTTACATTGGTGAAACTTCTCGCCATTTATCAACAAGGATTAAAGAACACACCACAACTGATAAGGAATTCGCATATCTTTAAACATCTCAAACAATCTAAAAAGTGCCATGATAAATACTCTCTTGCTTGTTTTTAAAATTCTAGACACTGCTCAATCTCTTATCTATCTTAAATTAAAAGAAGCTTTCTTTATTGAAACGTTAAAACCTGAACTTAACGTCCAGGTTAAACACATGAAAACCTTCTTTAAACCATAAACTTTATGTCTAGATTTAGTTTATCTTATATACCACTTCCTTTCTTTTCTGTTATTTGATTAGTTATTAGCTTATCTAAAAACTTCATTATTGTATTATATTACCTGTCAATCAATTGTAACCATTAGTTTATATAGCATTTATAACGAACTTTGTATTCATTCTTCTGATGATGGCATAAGGATGCCGAAACATGTCAAGATTAAAATCATTTATCGTATGTTTGAAACTTTAAATAATTGGATATATCACCAAATAACCATTCAACACTAACTCTAAGGGAGCTCATTGATCTATTGAAATTCTGCATCTATGGGGTGAGTACTCTGCCCCTAAAAGGAGCTTGAAGGTGAATTCTTAAGGGATATGCTGGATCTCCATAAATGCAAAGAGGACGAGCCATGGGTCCAGGCGTGTAAGCATGTTGTTGTAGGTCTTGAAGAAGATTTGAATCTGCTAGCATTCCAGCATCATGCCTTCGTCCCTCTAAGATAAAAAGGCAAACAAGCAAAAGTTTATATAGCATTTATAACGAACTTTGTATTCATTCTTCTGATGATGGCATAAGGATGCCGAAACATGTCAAGATTAAAATCATTTATCGTATGTTTGAAAGTTATTTTGTCTCTGGTGCTACTAAGAAACTTTATTTAAAGTTTGTTGATTATAAAAAGAATCTAAAAATTGGTCTTTCTTCAGTAGGAAAGATGTATATTGTCTGTGCATTACTTAGGAATGCATTAACCTGCCTGTATGGTAATACCACCTCAAACGTCTTTGGACTTGATCCCCCCAGTCTGCAAAATTACTTTGCTTGAACCCTAAGTAATCAGTAAACTGGGTAATGTATAAACTGCTTAAACTATTACAAGCAAGAGTTGAGATTTTGTATCAACATTTAATGAAAACATGCACATAACTGTGCAGTTAGAAAACTCTGTACATCTTAGAAAAAGATTAAACAGCTGCTGTAAAAATTTGACAGCACTTACAAATAATTATTAAAAGATCAAGTTTAAATTAACAAAATAATTTTTTCAAAAAAATTATAGATTGTAGTTGAAATTGAAAATTTTAATGCAATAGTCCCAAAGGAAAATTTTCAATCTGCACTACAGTCTTTTTTAACGAATATAATACACTCCTATGAGTTCAGTATATGAAACTTACAACATATATTTTACTTCTTTTTGGCTAGCTCTTGCAGCAATTGAAACATGGCCTGACTTTGTTGTTGTTGCTGGTGAATTAAGGATGTCTGCATTTGAGTGAGCTGTTGTAATTGCTCTTGCTGCTGTTGTTGGAAGTTAGCAAACATTGTTTGCTGTTGCTCTTGCTGACGAACCAATTGCTCTGCCATTTCTTTCTGCTGCTTTTGCTGACTGGCTAATTGTTGTTTTTTCAGCTCTAACTCCTCATGTCTTATTTGAAACTCCTTTTCAGACTTCTCTTGTAGATATGCAATAGTTTCGCCTCCAGTCCTCCTTCCACGTCTTTGTGGCTTGCAGTTGCTGTCAGCAACTGTATCACCGTCATCAGCAAGTATTCTTTTTCTTGTTTGTCCCACTTTCTCTAAAGCTTTAGCTCTCATATCTTCGACCTCCTTTTGCTCCTTTTCTATTTTATCTCTTCTTTCTTTAGACATACCTTGTTGATCTCTGTCAGATGCATCAGATTTCTCACATATCTCTTCTAATGCAACATCTAACTCTGAGGGCTCATCAACAGCTATTCCAGAGGCTTTTTCTTCATCTGCAATTTTTTTCTTGTAATTCTTTATAAGAACTAAATTCACTCGATCTCTCACGGATCTAAGACTGACTGAGAATTCGGGCTTTGAACAGCATTGAGGTTTATACGAGCTACTTCTTCCCACAGCTTTGCCCTTTCCCTACTTCCTTTTTGTTCTTTAAAAGGATTTACCGTTAGTAATTCTCTTACAAGAGGAATATCGTGTTCAGTCGTCCAGGTCTGCGTTTGGCTTGTCCTTCAAAAATACAAACAAATGGATTTGTGTTCAAAATGATGTATATAACTTATTTTAACCCTTTGACTACTGAACCGGCCAAAACCGGCCAATACAAAATCCTTAGAATTTCCTGAACCGGCCAAAACCGGCCAAAAATTACGCATGTAATTAAAGCTCCCGTGGTCACCCTAGAGAGTTGGAATTCTACCACTATTGTTCTATTGTCATTCTAGACACATTAGCCAATCAAATTGCAGCAACTGCGCATAATTTTATTGCTCACAGGCGCCAGCACATGGATTTGAAATTTATCACGCGAGCGAAGTCTTGTTGACGCGTACATGGCGGCAAGCGTGAATGGAGTACAAGAATATAGGGACATATTTGGAGAAAGCGATGATGATTTAGATGCTGACGAGCCAGACTTCGAGGGATTTGATTCTGATATAGATTTTGACGGGATTCAAGATGTTGAAAGCAGTGAACAGTCGGATGAAACCTCAAGTAGCGAAGACGAAAACGAACAAGAGGCCGAGTGGAGTAATAACCTCACGAACACTAACGTTTTAGCTTTCCAAGGACATCCTGGGATTCTTGTGCAAATACCTAATGATGCCAGAGAAGCTGACTACTTCGCTCTCTTATTTGGAGAGGGAGAATTTAAAATATTAGTAGATGAAACAAACAGATTTGCGAGACAAAAGTTGAGAGACAAACCACATCGACTCGCACAGTGGAAAGATACAACCGTTGAGGAGATGAAAGCTTTCATCGGAATTTGGGTCATGGTGGGCATCAATAAGCTCCCCAATATCGCAAACTACTGGTCCAACGATCCATTTTTAAGAAATGATGGCATTAAACAAGTCATGACGAAAAACCGCTTTGAAGAACTTGCCCAATTTCTACATTTTAACGATGCTGAAAAAGAACCAAGGCGAGGCGAGAGAGATTACGATCGTTTATACAAAGTCCGGCCGATATTATCTGGTGTTTTGAACAATATACAAAGAACTTACTATCCTGGAAAGAACATTTCTATAGACGAGGGTATGATAGCTTTTAAAGGACGTTTATCGTTCCTGCAGTATATGCCGGCAAAGCCAACTAAATACGGCATTAAATGTTGGATGGCCGCTGATTCAGAAAATGCCTTCGTAGTGAATTTTAGTGTTTACCTTGGAAAAGAAGCCGAAGCTCAGCTAATTCATGGATTGGGGTACAATGTTGTGATGAAAATGGCCAGACCATTCCTTAATAAGTTTCATCACTTATTCTTTGACAATTTTTTTTCTTCGGTGAGACTTTTAGAGCATTTATTACTGCAAAACACTTACGCTTGCTCCACAGTTCGACCAGGCCGAAAGGGCCTACCAGAGTGTTCGAAGAGAAAATTGAAGAGGCCAGGAGAAATGATCAGACAGCAAAAGGGAGGCATTACCTTTACTAAATGGCACGACAAAAGGGACGTTAGTTTCATCTCGACAAATGTTAGCCATTCTGAGCCACAAAGGGCTGTGAAAAGGAAAGTTAAAGGCCGAGAGATTGAAATCGACAAGCCCCGAGTGTCCGACTTGTACACAGCAAAGATGGGAGGTGTAGATAAGGCTGATCACCTTCGTTCCTCGTATACTGTGGGGAGGCAATGCAGGAAATGGTATAGATATCTTTTCTGGTTTGTGTTAAACTTGGCAGTTTGTAATGCCCGAATTTTAGAAAACATGCACAGACAAACCCCAACGAAACGACAAATCGGTTTTAGGATGGAACTCGGCAAGCAGTTGATCGGTGCATTCACTCAACGAAAGAGAGCATTTGGCGCTAGTTTAATTGCTGCTGCATCGTTAGCAGCTCAACATAGTTCAGTACGATGTGAAGGGAGAAAAAAGGAGTGCATCCAGTGTAAGAGAGATGGCAAAAGGACAGCCAAAGGCTATCCGATTGAAACAAGATTCAAGTGCAAGCAATGTGATGTTGCTCTGTGTAAAGTGAGGTGCTTCGCACAGTTTCACAACATAGAACACAGATCGTAAAACAAAACTTTATTCATAACAATTATGAACATGTTTTACCTAAAACACTATTCTGAAAGGTTTCCTGTGAATGGAAATGTCAGTTTATGTAGTAAAAATTGGTATCTTTTTGATTTATGAAGGATTTATGAAGTTGTGAGAATTAATTGGTCACTGAAAAATGGCGCGAGTTTTGAATTTATTTTCATATTTGAATTGTCTTGTCAAAATCTCTTCTTGTAAGGCCTTTCCTTTCCTTTAACCCATTGGTTTAATAAAATAGGTCATCCTCTTCAACATTAGGTAGTTATTGCTTGCTTAAGAACTCCCATTTCCTACTGAGCATATGTATTTTGATTTGAGGTCAAAATCATCTATGACTCTCTAATTTGCTTCAGGAACATGGGCACATTAATGGGATTGGGCTCTAGTAGTCAAAGGGTTAATGCTTTCCAGTAAGTTTAATCGTTAAACGCCGAATGAAATAAAATTTAGCTACTTCGAATGGAAAAATAATAAAGACTTTCATTCAGTAGATATAATCCATGAAAGCATAACTACGTTAGAATTTTTACTTCTTTAAAATAATTAGAAAGCACTCATGCCGTCATGTCAGCGTTCCATGTCTTTTATGTGGCTAAATGCAATTTAGGCAAAGTTAAAATCGAGGCTTGCTGGCCAGCGGTCTTCATGATGTGGGGGCGCTCCTAAGGAATTCAGGGTCACGTGGAGCTCATTGCAATAGATCATCGCGGATCTAAGCGTTGCTTTGCTGTGTTTCTCGTTGTTTTTGCTGTATTTCTTCACCGTTTATCGTTATTTGATTATGAATCGATCGTCAACTTCAAGGCAGACCATGAATAGTTTGTCAGCAGCGTGTTTCGCGGAGGAGTCGTCTCCTTTGTTAAACGAAGATCAGTCGTCTGGGACGGCCAAGGGAAGTCCATCTCTGGTCTCACCGGCGGTTCAACTGTCGCCAGAGGTTCTAGAAGCGATTAAAAGAGCTGCAACTCAGGCAGCCATAGTGGCCGTGGGGGCAGCAATGGGCCCAAACAACAGTGCATGCAGTAGGTCGGAGCCTGCTGGCTCGACAGCTAATGGTGGCCTCACTGGCACGTCTTCGATGGAGGCTTCGTCATTGGCTGCTCGCACGTCAACGTTTATGGCGTCAGGTAGTGGTTCGGGGTTATTGTCAGGTATGTCATATTCAGCTGTGCCATCGTTTCTGAGCACGTTTTCTATGCCCTCAGCTACAGCTACAACTCCATCTGTGATATCGACGCCAGTTGTAGCAAGCGGCGTGCCTGGCACGGGTGTCAGCGAGTCATTATCTGGAAAGAGCATGTCACTCGACCAATTTTTTGTGGTCGGGGTATTCGCCAGTTCCCCCAAAACTAGTCAACCAAATTTTGGCCGAAAAATACGTTGACCTAAGCAAACTGCTGCCTCAAAACCTGTTGCAAGCTCAGACGGAACTGCAGTTGTTGTTTGATGGGCGTATCGTATTAACATCCACCGGGAAGAAACCGCGCCGTCGCATAGAAGATATAACCACGTGGACAGAGGCGTTCACAATCTATATGTTGGTGCTGGCCTCTACATTTTCCCATCGGCGCGATTTAACAGCATACAAGCTTTTAATCCTGCTCAATTACCGTCAGTTTGGAGGGCGAGCATGGTTAGAGTACGATCAGGCGTTTAGGGAACACGCGGAGCCACAAGGATGACTGACTGGTCAGCTATTAATGTCCAGTTGTACAGCTTTCATACTGGTGGGGCCTCCCTTCGATCAGCATTAACAAGCCAATCATCAGAGGCAGTGGGATCCTCAGTTTCGGAGATCTGCCAGTCTGGTCTGATCTGCCAGTGCTCTTCCCCCTACAGATCATGCAAGTATGCACATAGGTGCACTCATTGCAGCTCTGTTGGGCATCGGGCTATTGATTGCCAGAAGTCGAGCAAAAGTTCAGGAAATAGGCGCAGGTCACATTCCCCCAGCTTCTCAAAGGACTCAAAGAGTAGGAAGCCCTCATAAGAACATTTAATTACCTCTGTGGTTAAGGGGGGTGAGGTCCACTAGCAGTCAGTCGCTGCTTATGTAGTTATTGCTTGTTTCTGTTTGACATTGTTATAGAACCTTGTAACGCAAAGCTCAATGACTGTGATGCTGTATTGGCATTTTTTTTTTCGTTTGCTGCACTGCTTGGTTAATCATTATTAAAGATATAGCTTGCCTTTATTGCAACGTCATTCTTTATTTGCAGTATCTTCCGGCCTCCCCCCTGTTTCAACTGTAGGCCCGTTAAAGGTAGAGGTGTTTGCAAGGGAGCTTGAGCTTCACCCAGACAGGGAGCAAGTGGCCTTCATCCTCAAAGGATTACAGGAGGGTTTCCGTCTCGGGTTCGACGACTCTAAGTCAGCTAAATGCAACAAGCCTACAGCCTATAAGCATGCTGGAGTTATTGATGCATATCTCGCCAATGAGGTGCAGTTGGGAAGGGTAGCAGGTCCATTTTCCTCCCCGCCCATACCTAGCCTTCACTTAAGTAGTTTTAGCGTGATACCAAAGAAGGGCCAGCTGGGAGAGTGGCGTCTGATTGTGGATTTGTCTTTCCCCCACGACCATAGTGTCAACGATGGGATCGACGCGGATCAATGTTCCATGCACTATGTTCGGGTAGATGAGATTATTTGCATGGTGGCTAAGCATGGGAGGGGAGCCTTGATGGCAAAATTCGATGTAGAGGCTGCATATCGAAATGTCCCAATCCACCCAAAAGGCTGCTATCTCCTTGGACTAAAGTGGCATGGTCAGTTCTATGTAGATCTTGCCCTTCTCTTTGGGTTACGGTCAGCCCCCTTTATCTTTCATTCGGTAGCAGATATGGTGGAATGGATTTTGATCAACAACTATGGGCTTGGGGATCTTATGCATTATCTAGATGCCTTTATCCTAACTGGTCCCCCTGATACAATAAGGTGTCACCGTGACCTTGCTATAGCTCTAAATGTGTGTAAACAATTTGGGTTGCCATTGCACCCAAAGAAATGTGAGGGCCCAGCAACCTCCCTTACTATTTTAGGGATTCACCTGGACTCAGTTCGTCAGACTGCAGAGCTTCCTTCAGAAAAATTTGCAGCACTTAAGAGCCTGATTGACTCGTGGACTTCCAAGCAGTGGTGCACTAAAAAAGAGCTGCAATAGCTGATCGGTCACCTTCACCATGCAGCTAAGGTTGTATGGCCTGGGCGGGCTTTCATACGTCGCATGCTCAATTTATTGCATTGTTTCCAGTGAAAGGAGCATCGAATTAGGCTCAACTGAGAGTTTTGCCTTTACCTGTTGTGGTGGCATCAATTTCTTTCCGAGTGGCATGGGGTTAGTTTTTGGTTGTTCCCAGGGCTGTCTCCTCCACCAGGTACTGAGGTCATGTCTGATGCTGCAGGGACATTTGGCTTTGGTGCCATATGGGGAGAAGAATGGTTCAATGGGATTTGGCTTCAGCAGCAATTCAACCTCTCGATTGCCTATAAGGAACTCTTCCCCATTATAATGGCTGCAGCACTTTGGGGTAGTCGTTGGTCACGTCAACACATAATGTTTCGTTCTGATAATGAAGCAGTGGTCCTAATTCTAAATTCCAGAACTTCGAATGTCCCAGTTATTATGCACCTGGTTCGGCGCCTTCTCCTCTCCGCAGCGAGATTCCAGTTTTCATTTTCAGCACTGCACATCCCAGGTTTGTGTAATTCAGTCGCTGATGCTCTCTCTCGTTTCAATTGGCAGGCCTTCAGACAGTTGGCTCCCAGAGCTGCAGCCTCTCCAGTCAAGATACCCCAGGAGCTGTTAGAGGACTTAACGTCCAATCTTTAGAAGCTAAATGCTTCAACTTTCTGCGCGAAGGACTAGCAGCATCAACTAGGCGAGCTTACTCATCAGGTCAGCGAAAATTTATTGACTTCTGCCACCAATTAGGAAGAGTCCATCCTTCTGGTTTACCATGCCCGGTCGAGGAGTGGACTCTTTGCTTATTTGTAACTCACCTAGCAGGCTCTATCCAGCATTCTTCCATAAAGGTATACCTGTCGGCAGTGCGTGCCCTACAGATTGAACAGGGATTTCAGGATCCTCTCCTAAATTGCCCTCGTCTTCAGGGAGTGCTTCGAGGCGTCAAGCGTTGTCAAGGCACAACGAAGTGGGAGCGACTTCCGATTACAGATCATTTGATGTTGGTGATTGTAAAGGCCTTGGACTTAGAAATATATGATCATTGCATGCTTTGGGCTGCTTGCTCGTTGGCATATTTTGGCTTTCTCAGAGCATCTGAGTTTACAGTACCATCCCTGTCTCAGTTTTCTAAATCAATTCATCTGCAAATGAGTGATTTGGCAGTGGACTCAACATCTCACCCGTCATGTTTGCGTCTTCACGTCAAGGCTTCTAAGACTGATCCCTTTCGTAAGGGCTCAACCATTTACATTGGGCGGGTTGCACCTCCATTATGTGCTGTTGAGGCAGTTCTGGCCTATTTGTCCCGAAGAGGAAATGCTCCTGGTCCATTGTTCTTGTTTCAGTCGGGCGAACCTTTATCTTGTCCAGTGTTAAACAGATGGCTTGGTAACCTAATGGAAGTAGCCGGAGTCCAAGGAAAGTTTTCAAGCCATAGTTTTCGGATAGGAGCAACAACGGTAGCAGCTCGTAATGGAGTTCCAGACCATTTGATCCAGACCCTTGGGCAGTGGTCTAGTGATGCATTTAAGCTCTACATAAGAACACCTTCAGATGTGCTTGCTAATCTTTCTCAGCAGTTGGCTTGACTAATGGTATGTGTCTTTCATCTTCATTGTGCTAGGGAGGGGGTGCTTGGTCATGTAGTTGGTCAGGAGGTTACCATGGTTCTTCAACCTGGTCCCCTCTTGTTCCAAGCACCTTGTGGAGGTGGACCGAGGTTGTGTTGCCATCTGTGGGCGGGCTGGTTTGGAAGCACCTACCTCCAAGCTCATCTCAGCCGATGAGTTTAAATGTGGCTAAATGCAATTTAGGCAAAGTTAAAATCGAGGCTTCCTGGCCAGCGGTCTTCATGATGCGGGGGCGCCCCTAAGGAATTCAGGGTCACGTGGAGCTCATTGCAATAGATCATCGCTGATCTAAGCATTGCTTTGCTGTGTTCCCACCCTCCCTCCTCTTTGGTAAGTAAAAGAATTCCACTGATCATATCAGTGTGACAGGTGCTAGGAGGTGGACCGAGGTTGTGTTGCCATGGTTACCTCCTTGCTGTGGGCGGGCTGCATGCTCCCGCCACAGTTTGGAAGCACCTACCTCCAAGCTCATCTCAGCCGATGAGTTTAATGTTTGGAAAACATAAAAATGCATAATTCTACTAAAAAAAACAACAAATTGACGACAATGGAATCATTAAAATATCTGAGATATCATTTTCCTGGTGAGTTATCAATACACAGAAAAAAAGCGACAAAAAGTACTCACGTTTTCACAAAACACCAACTCGCCTTCTCTCCCATTGGGAACGGCCACACAAGGCATCATAGTTTCCCGCCTGTTATGCACACTGAAAAAAATGGGTTTTCCCGGAATGCTCGGTGTTCTCGTTGCCGTTCTCGTCGTCGGTGCTTAAAGTGCCTATAAAGCCTAGCCAAATTGTATATCTATCGATTTTTGGTGAGTTTCTTCAATGAATTTCAAAGAAAAAAACATATCTTTAATTCCGCGGCAGCCGTAGACAATCAAACTTGGCTAAAAATGCGAATTTCGAAGCTTCCGGTGACAGCGACCGAGCAAGAAAGAGACTGGATACTAAATGAGGTTGTGACGTCAACCCAGGAACACACATCGAAGCATTCCTTGAAAGTCACTTGTTCCTTGTAAATTTGAAGTTTTTATAGTCGAAAACTATGCCCAATAGATGTGTGGCAGCCGGTTGTTCTAGTGTACCTGATTTGCGAAGAGGTATAGCCTTGCATGCTATTCCTTTTTTAAACGATTCAAATCCGGAGGCAAAGAAAAGACGACGAAAGTGGATCGCGTTTGTGAAGCAGAAACGGGCTAAGTGGGAGCCTACATCGAATTCGTCGCTGTGTTCGCTACACTTTAGGAAGGAAGACTTCCAAAGGCAACTTTTCGTTCTAGACGAAATAACAAATCGACCTTCCATCCCAAGACTAATCCGAGATGAAATCGGGGTTATTGCCATCCCGACTATTCACGCGAAAATCTTGGAAAACACCATGGCCCCACAGGACACGACAGAGACGCCTGGTTCAAGTCTCAAAAGATCTAAACGAATGGTAAGAACTATTTTAAAATATATATTTTTAACATGGGCTATTTTATTGTCAAGCTTTGTTAAATTAAAAGGTACTTATTCATAAACTTCACCTTCAGATTCTGAAAAATGCCAAGCACCGAATGGCGTCATTGGAATTGGAATCGCCGGCGTCCCACAGCCAGCACCAGGACGAAGATGAAGTGATAGAAGATGAGTTATTGGAGGAAATTATAGAGAATAAGGAGGACTGTGTAAGTAGAATAAATAAATATATTGTTGGACTTGAATGTTGAATTTTTGCGTTTGTTCAAACGATAAACGATCGATCGAAGGTGTTTCGTTCACATGAGAGAGGGGTGCCTAAAAGTTTCCATTTCAATTTTCTATTATCCTATACATGTGAGTACAACAAGTTTCTTTGGATTCTTATTTCAGTTACAGTGTCTGTAGAAAGAACGAATCAATTAGCAAGACAAACTGCACGACCACATTGCTCTGTTTGTAAGAAACCCATGAAAGGCAATAAGTATGTAACTGATTGCCCCAAGAACCAAGCCAGAGCAGCTGGTAGTACAGATAAATAGAAATTTGAAAGTTGTCAGTTTTTTTATAAATTCATCAAAATAAATACAAGTCAAGGTCTATATCATTGAGAAAGTTCAGTGAATGCAGTAGGGATGTAATATGAAATTGGTTTTACACATGATTCTTTTTTAATATGCATATATTGTATAATTATATATTTCCAGTTTGTAAATACTGATCATTATAAATAAATAAATTTATAAATAAAGAATTGTTTGCAAATACTACAAACTTACAACATTAACAATATATTTCTGTAAGAGTGATTTTACATTGACCATGAATAGTACCATTTAGTTTGTTCTAGCTGATAATGAACAAAAGAAAACAATTTAGAGCCTATCGCTATTGCATTCAATAATATTTTATGATCAGTGTAAAATTACTCAAAAAACAACTACTATTGAATAATTCTTGATGTGAATTTTGATAGTAAAGAAATTAGATGTCATCGTCCTCAACTTCAAAGCCTACATATGCAGCATCTGGGAATTTTTGCCTAATTTTATGATAGGCACATGCAGGCAAAGGTATTCTGTGTCCTTCTAAGTAACCGTGGACCAGGCGTGTAAATTCTCGATAAGAAATGCCACGCAGGAACCTGAAAAATCAAACTCATCGATAAGTACCAGACAAATGAATAGAGTTCTACGCGATTGTGATTACTCATGTGATGCTCCATGCAAATTTAGAAGGCTTGAAACGATATCGCAAACTTGACTAGGGCGTTTAGTGAATTTATATGAATTGCAAAAGCAATGGACTACGTTAATAAACTACACTAAACAGTTGAAACTTGAACAGCCGAAAAAGGTTGATTCAATGTTATGTTTTGAAAAGGCAAGAGCTTACTTACCAAGAATCTACACAATCGATTCCGTCGAACCTCATTTGTAACTTATGCTCAAATTCTTTTTGTGTCTCTTGTTCACGGTTGTACTCTTCGATCCATTCATCACTAGCTATAGGCTCTTCAGTATAGGGCTGAAAAGTATCGCTGTCGAGCTCTGTGTCTGAATCTGAAAGTTTGCTCGACTTTCTTACTTCGTCGTGATCCTCCACTTCAACCACATACCCAGGCAAATAATTATACTCAGAATCATCTGAATCGTAATTTGATGAGTCATCTGTTTCTTGAATTGACATTTCTCAACAAAATGTGCCTGTAGACAAGCGTAGCGTAGCAAAACAGAGAGAAACAGAGAGAAAACTAAAGAAGGAACACTGGAGTTACTAAAGCGCTAGATGTGAGTTCCTGGGTTGACATCACAGACCTTGCTAAGGCCCAGTCCTCTTTGAGCGCAGTAATGATTCTTGAGTGGCCGATTTCTTTCACTTTTTAAAAATCGCCGAAATAGTTAAGGGCTTTGAAATTGATCAAAAACATTTATTTAAGTATTGTATTTTTCGATTCAAATGGATTTGGCTAGGCTTTATAGGCACTTTAAAGTCTCTAATTTTGCATCGTAACAGGCAGTGCAAATTTTGTATCATAACTTCTAAGGATTAAATTGGTGCAATACATGTTGTATGTAGTCCTCTATGCCTTTATACTTGATTAATGAAATAGGAAAAAATTCACCTTGGAATTTTGAATTTATGACCAATTTTTCTCAAAAAGCAACTTTTAAAAATCATCTGAAATATCAAATTAATTGATCTAATTCGCAGAAAAATAATTACCGGTACAAATTTCAAGGCTTGTAGACAAATAGTTGCAAATTTCTCATAAATCGGACAAGGTTTTGATGTAAAAAGATGCAATTAAAATTTATGACTGACAAACAAATCAATAGGTACAGGCCACCTTGAATACAAAGCAGGGGCAAAGGTTTTGAGCTCACAAATTAAATGTAAACGCATAAATTAAGCAAGTTATTTAGGCGACGACACCTAAAATAGTAAAAGCCACGTGCTATTGTTATTTGAATGAAGTTGAGAAAGTTTGAAAACGAACTTCCAAATCTTAAAATAGTGGCCAAAGTTTTGTGAAATCAGTAGATTAATAAAAAAAAATGATGATTATGGATGATTACAGAACTGATCCCACAATCAGCGTTCGCAGTATTTTCAGCTTAAGATGTTCACGAGGCTCTTCTAAATTTGTTTTGACAGTAACATGTTATGGAAACTTGTTATGGAAAGTTTTGATGCTTGGCAAAAATGGTAATTTTTAACCGTCTTAACATGAAAACTCCAGAGATACACTAATCTAAAACAGTAAAAATTGTAACTTTTCCATGGTCAGTTAAAAGGAAGGTTTGTGGTGCTATAACTGTCATTTAAAAATTAGAAGGCATTCAAAATACAATTTTCACAGCTCTTTATAAGAAATGACACTGCATTGATTTCAAAAGAAAACATTTCTTTCAAATGTTTTAAGTAATTATCTGACAGTTGAATGTAAAATAGCATGCTCTTGTTTGTTGGGCTAAGCTGGGCTAGTAGGCATTACCCTGGAAACTAGAGCTTTACTATCTATCATACTTGTAGTTGTAATTTCGTCTGTTCAATTAACTGTCAGAATCACAAGCATCAACATACTTTGCATTTTTGATTTCACTTTAACTATATTTTCCCAAGATATTCAACCTTTAGAAAAAATGTGGGCTATGGGAAGCGCAGTGACATTTTTTGGCACAACCATGACTATTTGCCCAACAAAATTTTGTAGAGACATCAAGTGTGATCACATTGGGGTTTCTAACCTGCTTTGCCACTTAGGTACAGATTGTGGTGGCCAGGAAAATTGACGTTTTTACAAGTCTAAATAATATATAAGCTTACTGTCACATTCAGTTCAAAACACAGAACAGCAATCTAAACCCGGCGTAGTCAATCGATGAAATCGATGATCGGAAATCCAATCAATCAATCGATATCAATCGATATAATTAGGTAATTGATATCAATTGCTATTGGCCAATTGATAATCAATTGATAGTCACAAAAAAATCCAAGTTATCGATTGGTTTCGATTGGCTTGACAATATTTTGTTCCAATCGATAGCAATCGATGACCGTCATTCAAGCATGTCATGGCATCCATTGAGATGGATGATTGACAAGGAAATTGTTTCTAACTTTATCAGAGCCGACTTAGAGGCTCCGATTTATTCCACTGTTGCTAATACATGACAATGTCGCAAAATCAAGATCTCGCAGCATTGAAGGTTCATTGTGTCGTGAAAGGTTACCAAGAATGTAACTTTGTTGTAAGAGTCTCGGAGGAGTTTGTAGCTTTACCTAAACGTGGGCCAAGAGGAAGGGCGTTTAGAGTTATAAATGACAGAGGCCAACTTGGTCACTTGCAGAAAGAAGTTGTCACACCATTTTGGCCATTGCGCGAATCAGAAATGATGTGGTAAGTTCATTTAATAGTGACTGTAATAAATCATCTGGGCAAGGAATCGCCAGGGTCCAGTTATCAACTAAACTTCCCGAAAAACTTACAACAAAACCTTATTTTTCGCGTAGCAAAGTTACTGGAGAACCCTTTAACGATGAAGGTGGAAGGTGGAGGAGAGGTGGAGGAATCAACGTTTCGGTTACTTTGACAGTAAACATGACGAGGGCAAAAGCAAGAGAAGTGGCAAGAGAACTAAGGAGTCAAGGAATAATTTGTTCTATTCAGTGAACATTTGCATTGTGATGTATCTGTGTTTTATAATACTTTCACTGTCCTTTATTCATACTGATACTATAGTTATATATTTTAAGCCTTTGTAGTTCAGATATATTTGCCGGACATTTGTCACACCAGGCGTTTATTAAACTCTTTGACATGGTTGACATAATGTTCTTTGTCTCAATTACTTATTTCACAATAAGATAATTAATGAAATGAACAACAATAAGAATTCAACTGATGAAACGTGGATCAGTGGAAAAGAGGTGTTCTAGGATAGTAAGACCATTGGACACGAGCCATTGCATTTTACAGCTATGACTTGGAATAAGTTTGAAAATTATAATACAATAATATCAGTAACAGCAAAGATAAGTAAAATGTTAACATGTTAACTACAGTATATGATTATAATTGATATTGCCCAGGTCGGTATCGGTTTAGTTTGTACAGGCGCCTTTTATTTTGGAACCATATCTGAATCTGTTGAAAATACAAGAATACGATTTAGTTTGGGAGTTAAGTGGTGACTCTCAAAGTTGATCATTTTATTTAATTGACGATCAAAGTATAGCTAGGGAATGTTTTGATTAAGAGATCAAATACTACTGATTTGCTAAGAAAAATACAACCCGGAACGAGTGTCATTTCCGCGGGACAGATACTGTCCCAATCTTAAAATCGGTTTCCGTCGATAACACTAACAAACCCCCTGAAAAGAACCCGAGAAAGAATAAAAGCTTTGATTACAACTGTGTTATTGTCTACTTTAAACATATTACCAGATTATGGAAGATTTCACAATACTGCCGCTTATAACAAGGCCGTGTCATTCCTTTTCCCCTTTTGACCAATCAGAATCTACTCTCCGCTTCGGTTCATGCTGAAGCTTCCGCGTTAGCGCTGAATGACTATTTTAAAGTTTTGAAAATGGCGATGGTTATAGACTACTGGGTTCTTTACCCATCATATCAATCCTTCCCTCTTATTTTTTGGTTGGTATTTATTTTGAGAATGGTACATGATTGGTCAAATCGTATGAGGCAAGGTCCCACAGCCACGGTAGGTCTTGTTCTAAAAATAGAACGAGGAACTGATATGATGGGGTACCAGGGAGTCCTTCTCTTACATTATTTTCTCACGCTGGGCTGGCAGGGTACTGAAATCAGCGGTTTTAAGCGTGGATTTTAATAACTTGTTACAGCTAAGTCCGATCAACCTCAAATTTTACATATGAAGAGTACTTGCCAAAAGCAAAATTTGGTTCTTTCAAGTTTTACCAATGTTACGATTTTTGGCGGGAAAATGACGTCATCTTTTTTTTGGAAAATTAAAAACAAGGGATATGCAAAATTTTAATGAGCGCATTTGAAAGAACTCGTCGAGATGTGTTCAAAACCGAAGAGATAATCGATAAAGTCGTTTGCAATCTAAAGATATAATTTTTTGAAAATTGCTTTTTTTAGGTAAAGTAGCAGGAAATTCCAAACTTTAAAAAATCATATATTCCGATTACATATTACTTTCTCTGTTATCTCTTCGGTTTTGAACATATCTTAACGAGTTCTTTCAAATGCGCATGTTTAAATTTTGCACATCCCTCGTTTTCAATTTCCCAAAAAAATTGATGACGTCATTTTCCCGCCAAAAATTGTAACATTGGTAAAACTTAAAAGAACAAAATTTTGCTTTGGGCAAGTACTCTTCACATGTAAAATTTGAAGTTGATCGGACTTGACTATAAAAAGTTATTCAAAATCACGCTTAAAAGCGCCGATTTCAGTACACTGACAGCCCAGCGTGGGCCTCACAAGCCTTGTGGGTTCTAAAAAGACACACTGTAGATAACTCACACCAAGTAAAATCAGGATGGCTGCTGGACGAATCTAACGTTATAAAATCCAAGCCAAAAGGTAAGAGACTAAAAGGCTTATAGAAATAACTTAACTACCTGAGTTTTATCTACACCAATGGTTTCTGCCAGTGACTCAATAGCATCAGTACTTGGATTTCCAACTTTTGACGAACCTTTAAAGACGGGTCTAGGCTGGCCAGCTCAGCAGGGGAGAATATCTTTCTAGGAGTCGCCTCGACTTTGGTGTTTTTTACACTGCACGCTTTTTCCACGGGTTTTTCCTTGTTAGTTTCACCTTAAAAGATAGCATGCCGTATCATTTAGTATAATAATAATATTAAGAAGAAGAAGAAGAATTCTTTCTTCCTTTCGGGTATGATTTTCTCTACCTTTTAGTTGTTTTTGTTCTTCCTCTGATTTGAGGAACTTTTTCATTCTCATCCAAGGATCGCCACCAGCGCCAACTGGGATTGTCGCTGGTGGGTTGTTCAGTAAGGTGGACACTGTGCCTTGTGACCTTGAAATGTGCTTTGCAAAAGCGACAACCATAACCCGGTTAGCCTTCAGCCACCTGCGTAACTTAACAGCGAGTTCCGTTGGTGTCACCGTACATTCACGTTCATCTTTGTCCTTAAGTTTTCGGTCATCGTTTGAATCGGCGTCATCGATAACATCTGACCTCATCACAACTTCCTCCCCTTTTTCGTTTATAGTAGAAATAGGGCTGTCTACAAAGAGAATCGTATTGAGGTTTTTCACGTGACGTCATATCCATTGTTCGCCCCATACTGGCGGGCAAATTTGTGATGCGTTTGGCGTCTCATCGGAGAGTTTGGAAATTTAGAAAGTCGCTGGAAAGCTTGATAAATGTCCATGTTTGTATAACCAATTCATTCCTTGCGATTTTTCCACTGTTTTCGCTTTCCTCGGCTTACGTTTGCCCGCCAGTATCACGTGACTGAAAAACCTCAATAGTAATAAAGTTAATAAATATCATGCACGTGTGCATAGCATTTAAAATCGCCCGGGAATTCTGCTGGCCGCCTGCTGTTGGCTCACTTGGTTGAGCGATGATCTTAGTTCGTGCGGATGTGATAAGAACGTTAAACTGTAGAACCGGTCTCTCCAATATCATTTTATATAGCTTTACATTGGAGGGAGGTCACAGAACCCACACAACTATTCGGGGGAGAGTAGGCTAATAAGATGCCTGTGTATGTGGTCTGTCAAAGCCCACAGTAATTGGCGTATTAAAGCTGTTGTTTTCCCTGCCTTCATAGTAAGGAAAAACTTAGACTATATACCTTCACACATGCATCCTCCCACAGATTCAACAAAGTCGACAACGTCTTGGGCCTTATCTTCTGCAATTTCCACAGTGAACTGCGTAACAAAGTATAGGATAAGCAAGCATTCATGACAGATTGCCGACAATGCACCTCGTCTTTTACATACCTTCAACTTTTTAAGAACAGGTTTTGGATTAGCTTTGATGTCCATGTCTAACTGACGGGCAAAACAAATTCTACCGAAATAACAAGACTCTTCACTTTACTTCAATGAAACCCAACTGATTTAACTGTGCTTGATAGTAGATATCAAATTTACAACATAAACTGGCCCCTGTCAATCAATTTCACACTACACCTCCAGTTAGTAAAATCTTCCTCTGGTCCACGTGGGCCGAAGAGGAACCTCTCTGAAAGTTTAGTTTTCAGTTATGAGAAAAACTTGCAGGACCCAGTCTGGAAACAATGTATCGGCATGCCAGAAGCAGAAATGCAATACCTATGGAACTAAACGAAAATTCATTCAAACTGGCGTCTAAATTTTACAAAACAATGGGCTACAATGGTGTCTTTATTTTAGCAGTGGACGCAACAGCAGTTGTTCCTACCTTGCGGGTTAAAGGCAATCAGATAATTGGCCTCGCAACCGAACAAGAAATAATAGTCAACACTGCACAAGATATCATCGATATTGTAGCAAACGAGGACTATGAAAAAGCTAGACAGGCCAATGCTTTTGTACTGACACCACTTCAGGATCAAATACCCACTTTTATACTGGCCCTGTCACCTGTTTATAAGGGACAGGATCATGCTCTTGTTTGCCATTGGTTCAATCAGGCTCTTCTTTGGGGTACACAGAATGATATGCAAATTATTGGATTGGGAGCAGACGGAGACTCCAAAGTAAGGAAATACTACATAGACAGATTTATGGGAGAAGGTGATGGTAATGACGTAGATGGAATTGACTGGGTGTCTTTCCAGTCACACATTGTCATAGAAGAAGTGAACCAAAAAGAAACTCCAACTTTAATGTTCCCTGATTGGAGACATTTGTTAAAGAAATGGAGAAATCAACTACTCAACGTGAGAAGAATACTTGTACTAGGAAAAAAAGTTGTCATGTTAGAGTATCTCATTAAAACTTATGAGAGAGATCGTATAAGGTTGGGTTTATGGAAAAGTGACGTTTTTGTTAAAAATAAGCAGAACGTCAAGGCAGCACTGCGGATCTTACATGAAGAAGTCAGAATTTGCAGGAGAGATTTAAATGAGCAAGAGACATTAAGCACGAGAGTGTATCTGAAAATAGGCCACTATATGCTTAGAGCATACACAGATCCCGATCTCAGCGTAGAAGAACGAGCAAAATTAGCATGGGCCCCTGTAGTATTTCTACGATTTTGGAAAAGTTGGATACAGATACGTGGTTTAGATGTGGACTCAAACTTTATATCTCTTCAAACATATAATGACTTTATCTTGGCTGGACACAGTATTATTCTTTCCATGAAAGCTTTTGCTCTTCATTTTCCTGACCATCCCTATCATCCATGGACATTTGGGTCAAATACATGTGAAGATGTATTCTCAAAACTAAGAGGATTCTGCAGAGGAAAAACAAACTTGGCCTTGCAAGATATGATAGACTTTGCAGGCAGAATACAGAAATTGGAGATGAAAATGGAGGGCAAACAAATTTCAACCAAAAGAACACCTTGGCCTGTCGACATCGAGAGATCTATACTTAATGGAATGGAGGATGCTGAAAAGGAAATTCTCAAGACGTTGGAGTTACTTGGAATGACTCAAGATTTAATCAAAGGAAACGTTTTGAAAATAGAAGAAGGACAAATAATTTGTATTAACGCACCAATAATAGATACTTTCGCGTTAGTAGATACCACAACAGAGCCTGATGAGAGTGAGGTTGTTACAAGCAGTGAATTTTTGGAACTTGATAATGGGATTTTTCTGGACATCGTTAACGAAGACGAAAGTCACAATCTAGCGGACCTTGCTAGCTCATCGATAAATGACAGCCCTAGCCAGTGTGCAATGTTCTCTGCAAACAAGTGCGTTTACCAAGAGAAAACCTTTAAGCCTCCGAGAACCACTCTGTGGATAGAGTGTACGTTTCCTTCTTGCCATGTGTGGTTCCACGAACAATGCTTATCTCTTAAATTTAAAAATGACGCTGAAAGAGAGGTGTATACGCTCATATGTCCCAAACATGACAACATCAAAGAATATTTTAAAGACAAATTAACTGCTTTAGCCTCAGACAAACACATACTAGAAGACGAAGAACAAACTGATTCCACCACACTCAAGCCACTACCACGCCGTTTACGGAATTCCATGAAGGCAAATAACAAAGAATATTTTTCACCGGACTTCTCACAACGCCCTAACTATGTTTTGCACGAAGGCCAGTATTTTCACATGGCCGAGTTTCTCTCATTGCAAGAGGGAAAAGTTTACAGGCCGGCAATGTCACGGTTGAGTCGTTGGATCAATTCGGCTAGGACCAACTTCTATGACAAAGTCATGAATATTGTCAGCCCGAAACAAAGTGAAAATGGAGTTTATGTTGGAGATATTGTAGCGTTTTGGCTTCCATCTCAAGGTTTACACATGGGAGAAGTTGTCCGACTGATAAGATCACCTTCGCTGAAGAGTAACTTCCCAATCTTTGAGTGGACACCAGAAACGGAGATCAGAGGAGAAAAGGTGTCAGTATGTGTAAGGATAGTGGAATACAAACAAATTTCCAACCAAAAATGGGAGTTGACAAGAAGCGATTGCACTTTTAAGTGGTGTCAGGCAAAATGCATGCTGAAAGTCATTTCTAAAGGTGTATCGGAGTGGCCAGTGTTTGACGACTTGACAGAGTTAGTTCGCCAAATTCCCCATCTAACAGAGAAAAGGGAAAAGAGAAAGAGAAAAGGAGGAAGAAAATTTAAGGAAGAAGGAGGAAGCTTTGCGGAAAGAGGGTGACCCTGTAGATATGACAGTGCGTTTGTTGAGGGAGGTTTTAGATGAAATGAATATAACTTATACAAAAAACAACAAAAAGGCGGAGCTCATTGAATTAGTGAAAGAGGGAAGGAAAAGAAAAGAACAGACAACTGAGTCCCCAACATCAGATCAAATAGATGAGATGATTGGCAGTGCAAGAGCAAAAGGACCCCATTGTGAAGCACAAGCTGGAATTTCTGTTTTGTATTACTATGATCCAAGAAAAGAAAATCTATATCTAATTGAACATATTGTATTTTTTCTTCAAGTTATAGGCAATTTTCTTGAATTTCTTACTGAGCTGTTAATTATAGCTGCTCTGATAAAGTATTTGGTGATGTCTGTCTTATACATGTACTTACATTTGTATCTTCTGATTTTGATTAGACAGATAATAACTAGTGTTTTAGTCGCAAGAATTAATCGTGAATTGTTGATCGCTAATTAGTATCATTTACCAGTTATAGCCTCCTCCGCAGGCTACTCCTTTCCTTTCCTTTATTGGGTTTCCTGTGGGATCGAACGGGAAGAGCGAAGACTGGAGGCGAGAGTTTAGGAGAAGCGAGGAGGAGGAGTAGCCTGCCAAAAATCGCATGTTGGGACGAGTGAATTCACCCCTTGGGACATCTGAATTCACCCCGGGTACCCATGGGGTACAAATTGTCGACAATATAACACCTCCCAGTGGTGGACAGTACTAGTAGTTTCAAGATGGCGTCTAAGGACACGAAGTCGAAAATTCCACGATATAAATATAGCCAAATTCCAGTGTGTAGCTCTGAGTACAAGAAAATCCACAGAGATATGAAGGATAAGCGGGCGGAAATCACGAGTAAGACTAACGAACTGGGCAGCATGAGGAGAGAGTTCAAACAAAATATGATAAGCTTGACAACAACGACTGCACTGCCAACGGGCTTAGTTGAAGAAGGAGCTGAAAAGGAGACAAGTAAAAGTTCTTTTCGAAGCAAAATTACCACACCAGGAGGAACCAAACGGAAAGGTAAATATATATAAATAAATATACTGTAGAATTTGAAAATTGCTGCGAACTTGCTGGTCAATTAATTGCAAAGGAATATTAAGCTCGATATTGTAATTGTTTCGGCCTCTTCGGCCTTCTTCAGTACTTAAGTATTTACAATGCTTGGAGTGAGTCATATAAATAGATATATTTGAGTTATAATAGCTTTGATTTTTGAGTGCGATCTTGGTGAATCTTGATCAGCTTGCTTGATAAACGCTTCGATCAGCCCTTCGATCCGGCAATAACTGTAGTTGTACTTGTGATTTCTTCTACAGTAAATACTACACGATTACAGTTCAAAACAAAGCTCAAAACTGTGCTGGAGCGTATAATAAAAAAAGATTCAGCATCTGAAGTTCTTGCTGAAGAGCTATTTGAGAGTCTGAAGAAAGAAATGACTTTGGACGGTGGTGAAAAGTCGAAGGTGTTGGGCCTCGTGTCAGAGATATATGGTATCCGACAAAAGCACAGGGGAAAGAAAAAACAGTAGGTCTATTTTTCATTGAATTAAGTTATATGACTTTTAATCAACGTCTTACTAAACTGATTTATGATAATAAATTTTCCAATTTTTTCCATTCCAGAGCTTATTACCCTGGACTTTCTTTGCTTTCTCATTGTGAGAACCACAACCTTTGCACTGGATCTTCATCTTCTAGTAAGCTTAGATTGTTATCCATCAACTCACTGCATTAAAACAAGTGGACAATAAGTTTGAAAATGGATATGAATTTTTTTTTCAGAATCAAGTGAGCTGGTACTAAGTGATACTGAGAAGTCTCCTCAAGTTAAAATACAAAGAGGCTTAAGTACAGTGGAGGAACCACAAGAACAACAACCGAGGTGCAAAGGAAAGCTTCATTTTACAGGTACATAGTTCATCTGGTGAGCACAGGCAAAATCTGTATTCACCTCAAGACCCTTTGGCAACTAATGGATACCTTAGAGCAACTGACATATACTAAGAAGCTCATTTCTACCCCAAAGGCTCAGTTCAGTGGTCGAACTTTTGCCATGTCGAATCTAATTGTTGCATTTTGTAAATAAGAAGTGCAGCATCTGAACCGTACGAATTTGAAAGATTAAATTCAAGCTGAATTTAACACAATACTTATTTAAATCTGTCAAATTTACTTAATTTAGACACCTCACGTCTCATTTACAAAATGCAACTATTAGATTCGATGCAGCAAAAGTTTGATGTTTGAACTGGGCCTAAAAGGTACCAATTTAAAAATAAGAAATTGAATAATTCAAAAAATATAAACTCAGTTGACAATGTGCTCAAGAGACACTCTGGGTAGTCCGCGGAAGTCAAAGAAACCCTATAGCCGGGGGGGGGGGGACTCCGATCGTAAATGGACGGGGATGCTCGTCGTACCTTTTAGGGGTCAAAATCTGCAATCTGGTACCTTTTAGGGTGTCTCATGCAGACTTAAGTGGACTTTTAGGGACTGTTTTGGGGTAAATAAACTACCTAAAATAAGCATGAAAGGGACGATTTCGAGGATCTGAATTGAATCTTCAAAGCACATCGATAACAAAGTGTTTCATTACTTTAATTCTTTATTATTGTTTTGAATTGGTACCTTTTAGGGGTAGAAATCAATTGTTGCCACTCCCACTCAGGTACCTTTTAGGGGTCATTTTCAAAATTTCCGACGAGCATCCCCGTCCTCTTATATATAGGAGTCCCCCCCCCGGGCCCTATAGGTACCAGATCATTGGTTTATAGACCCCTAAAAGGTACAACGAGCATCCCAGGGTTTGTGGCATCTCCAAAAAAATTGAATCTCTTGATTCCCCTTTTCTCCTTCATTCAAACACTTTTATTTGATTATACACAATTAAGTTCTCGAGCACATGCATGCAAACTCAAATGATATCTGTGCTACCCTAAGAAACAAACCCTTTGAACCAGAACTTTTAACCACTAGTAGATGTGTAACTGTTTTTTTAACACAAATTTCAATACTTCTGAAACTTCAGTGTGTTTTGTTTGAAAATGAAAGTCGATCTCTATCTACAACAAAAAGGACTGGTTAGCTAATTAATATATTTAGAAAATTAATATAATTCTGATTGATTCCAGATTCCAGTGTGGCTAACAATGACAATGAACACTTAGTGCAGCCCATCCAAAGCTTGGTGATGGACATGGAAGGTACAGGAAATATTAATATAAAATTGAAACAGAAAAGACATTTATTTAGTAAAAATTCTGCATGGCATTGCAGTAGTAGATAGGAAGAGTCAGTGGTCTTCCATACACATGCATCTTGTTACAAATATAGATTGTTCTTGTAGATTTGCAGGTTGGAGGGCCATCCCTTTCTCCTGGTCAGCTATACAAAGCTTGGTGTTCTGCCCATACAGCAGTGGAAAGGTTGACAAATGAAATGCAGGATATGAAAGAAAAAAATCAGGAACTGGAAGCCCAAATTAGAGCCTTAGAGGAAAAATTGAAAAACACTGAGTGAGATGTCAACAGCTCTTATTGATAAGGAAAGCGAACTAATTGGCCTATACAAGGACTTAGTAGGAACAGGCTCTTTCCTTGGAGGAATGTTGTCATTGGCAGAAAGAAATGCCATCAAAGAGGAGGTTTCTAAAGCAAATGAATTGTTTAACCTCGGTTTCAGGGAGGAGGGCAAAGACTTGATACAATTGTTTGACCCTCATCTGTTCAGCGGTCTTGTTCAAGCAATGAAGAAGGAATGTCCAACCATTATAAACATATTAGAACAGTTGGTCCTTTCTCCAAATGCTTCTAGAAACACCAAAAAAACAATACCAATGAAAATGAAAGCAGCTGTCCATCTCCTTGGGTCATTACTTGATGTACGCGATCAGCGTGGTGGCAATGATATTCCAGTCCTATTTGGATTATTATGTCTCTGTTATGGAGCAGGTCCATCTCTCATTGGAATTCTTCAAAGTTTGGGGTTGTCTGAATCATTTACGACACTGTAAGCATATTTCTTAATAATTATTTTACAGTTTCCAAAAGTACAGTAGGTGTTAAAACTTGTTACATACATGCATTTTTAAAACTTGCAAACCCTAATAATTTAGCAACTGTTTATTTGAGTGTCCATGTCTTCTGTTTACTCTCATACTCACTACTTCATTGAATATTTTTTAAACATCATCCAACTCACATGTTGATTTTTGCCAAAGCCAGAAATCCTCGAAAATCTTGAGAAAAAACCTTGTGGCATGGTAAAGAGCTGCACATCAATCAAACTCAGTAATTCACATGTACAAGTATGATCTGAGTGCTCAAGTTGGGATTCAAACCCAGACCACAGCTGGGTCCTGCCAACCATGCCATCTGCATGTGTTTTGAGTTTGATTGATGTATTCTGTTATCTCCCTTGCCATTCACAGCCAGCTATTTTATCTAGTTATACAATATTGTAATGGTAGACCATCTGTATTTCAGATGCCTGTCTTTGGTAGTGGAACCTGCTATTGCTAAATAAATGTTATATAATGAAACCCCTGTATCATTTCATTAATTTTAAGCTTTCTCTTTCAATTTCATCTCTGTCAATAGTTTTTTGGTTTCTTCTATCATTATTTTCTGAGACAACACAGAATTCATTACATGATGGAGAAAGAGGAGCTATTATTTTTGATAATTATATAATTTCAAATATCTCTTTGTTTCAGAACCGGCATTTTGAAAAGACAGTTAAGCAGCTACAAAGACTTAATTGCAAGGAGAGTCTCTGGTGATATACCTGTCATCACCTACCAGGATAATATGCAGCTCACCAGGACCTCACTGCGTCATCTAAGACTGTCAAAACTCCAAAAAGAGAAGCTTAAACAAAACAAAATGTGGGATTTTACTGTCAGAGGTTGGAGAGAGGCAGACATTAGTGGGATTGAAGGATTGTTTAAAGAAAAAGAAACTGCAATTGATCCACAAAAAGAGGTCAAATCTATTAAGTATTCAGACATTAAAATTGGTATGTTTAAATATGTAAAGTATTTTTAATTTTTAAACACAATGAGCATTTTATTTTACTCATTACAAGCAAAAGTTGTCAACCAAAAAAGCATGTTTATATGCAACATCACAATACTGTACATGGTAGCTTAAAAGTGAATTCTACTTTCATTACTGCTATTATTTAAGTCATTAGGTCTTATCATAAGATGGTTATCATAAGTTTTAATTATAAAATGATTATTTATTTATATTAATTGCTCTAAGTGAGAGATGGGAAGATACATGTAAGCTCACAAATGTAAATATTCTCAGAAAAAAAGTTGACAAGACAGTATATTGTGCATATATGGTATTGGGTGTGGACCCAGGATTTACAAGAGGGGGGGGGGGGGTGACTTTCTTATTTGGTAGCCATGGTCATCATGGAGTTAAACTGCTATAAATGAAATATATAATAAAATACAAAGAATTGGCTACTCAAGAGGGGGTGAATAGTCACCCAGGTTACCACCACTGGACCTGCACCTGGGTATGAAGAATTAATGAACACGTTTATGTTGCTTTCCAGAGTCAAACCCAGAGCATAATGCTAGATGGTCCGAGTTCAAAGAAAGGAATACTCTCATCAAACTAGACATTGGCCTCAATCAAATACAGTTGACAAGCCAGCAGTTAATAAATGCTCAGAATGAAGACCTGCAGAAAGCTGCAGCAAAAGCTGATGCAATTCAGTCAAAGCACAAAAAGTTTTGCTTACAAATTCCTGATGTACATGAGGAATTCCCACGTCAAGGGGAAAAAGCAGCTAAAATTTACCCACTTCCAATATCAAATGAGAATCAGTGTACAATACTTGGAGTGGCAAGTAATCTGGACATATTCACTAGTGAATTTGGTTTTAAAAATGGCAAGGACCAAAAATCTTTCCTGCCTCTAAAAAGTTCTGGAAAAGACTTTGACTTAGAGAGAGCATATCAAAGGTATGCATTTTTAAAGTCCTATGAAAGGCACAAGGAAACACAGGAACAGTATGAATGTATTCTAAGGGGGACTGACAGTCTGTTGAATGAAGATAGTACTAGTGAGGATCAGGACTTGGATCAGGATCAGACTATTCTGTTTCCAGTGAGTGACAACAGTGAGGATGATGATGATGATGATGACAGTACTTGATTGTATTTTTACACATTTGTATTGTTATATCACATCAACAAGAATATTGATATACTAAGAATAATGATAATGATATTAATAATTATAATAACAGTATTTTTTATATTAAGGCTCTGACAGTGGAATTGAGTGTTTGATTTGGAATAAACATTTGAGTAATTTCATTAATGCAGCATATACATTTATAATAAAAAATATATGAGTACATGTAACAGCCACTATCATACTGTGAAGACCGGGTATGAGTCCCACCATTTTTTACGATGGCAACAGAAAGAGACTCAGAAAGTCAGAAAAAGCACATGTCAAAATTAAGGGACTCGTACCCAGTCTTCACTGTATGAAAGTGGCCAGTGATGATATGGTGCATGGACCTATCAAGGATTTTTCAAAGGAGTCATGGGCATAACTTTCACTTTTTAAAACTCTACACCTTCCCTTCTATGCTTCTATTTTTTTATTTTCTACCGTTTCTTTGTCTTACAAAGGAAAGTAAGGGGGGGTCATGATCATGGACACCCTATGGCCCTCCCCTCTAGATAAGCCCCTGTGGTATGCAAATCTTACTAATGGTGTGCTGCTGTTTTTTTATCTGCCTAATCAAGAGATACCTTTCTATCAGATAGCTTTGCCCGTTGAAAACGAAAGTCATGTTTAATTAATAGTTAATTAGTCGTTGAGAAAATGAAAGAGTCATTGAAAGAAAAACGAGGGACTGGGTACTAGATGTTCTCGTGAGCGTTCGTGCGGAAAGTTGTCAACAAATCGCTGTCAAAATGTCGGAGTTAAGTTGGGAATTTCTAACTCGAAACGTAGGATTAACTGACGTTAATTTAGAAATGGATCGGAGGTGTAAAAGTATTTTTGATACACTTCAGGATATAACAACGGTTTACGAAAATGATGTAGGTCTCGCAGAACAAATCAAGGCCTTGAAGTCAACGTGGGAGCCAGCTATAGATCAGTATGGACGTACTTTACTCCATCTTGCTGCATTTGCAGAAAATACAAGGTTAGTTCGTGGTTTGGTTCATTCAGGAGCGTCGATAAACGTCAAAGATGGAATAGGACAAACTCCTCTGACTCTGGCTTTGCATAAAGAACACACAATCACCGCGAAATTCTTAGTAGACATTTCCACAGTAGATGACATCTTGGGCACAAATGCTTTGGACATTGTGAAAATCAAAGGCGACACAACTATTGAAGATATGATTGCCACCAAAGTGGGAAAATATAACGAGCTGCTCCTCCATCTACGAGGTTGTTTTATTTCAAACGATGTAAGTAACCACATGGAGTGCGAAGACTCTGTAGAGACGATGAAGGAAGGTGACAACTTTGCACGTGCATTCAATATAAACGTCGGAGATCAAAAAAATACTGTCACAATCCAAGGTTGTGAAAATCAGTGTCCAGATAGATACTCTGTTCATGTACCTGGAGGAGGGGATTTCCACAACCGTGGTTACATCAATGAGTCAATCGCTAGAATTGCGGGCCAAGGAGGCTTCTGGAGTGTCACAGAAAAAATATTAAAGAGACCAACAGTCAATCCGGTTTCCTTTAAGAAGAAGTTTAAAGACAACAATTATAATAATAATGAAGAAGCCCTTTTGCATTACGATGATGGCCTTTCCATAGCAGTGATAAAGAAGTTTCAAGAGTCTGATTTTTTCCCCACTGAAGAAGAATTGGAAGACTGTAAGAAACACAACAAGTCACACAACAAAATATTACTAGAGAAACTCAAGAAGTGGCTGTCTGATCAGTCAAGTGATGCTGCATTTTCTTATCACTCAACTTTTGTTAATGACTTGATGCCAATTACTAGGTGGTGCAAAGAGTCTACAAGATATGGCAATGGTCTGTCAATGGAAGGTGTGTGGATGCTATTGCCTTCCCTTTACGCTCAAGTTGGCAAAATAAATTATAGAGACGAGGCATTCACACAGTGTGTCAATGCTGTAGCTCACCTCCCTTTGGCTTACAGAAAGATGTACCAGCAAAATAGATCAGTTAATGTGGATGGGAAGCAAGGGAAGCAACTTGCTGGAGATGAATGGGTAGAGGACTTCCTTGTTCGCCCTGTGAAGCAATTTGCCCATGCACAAAGTTCTTTCTCCATGATTGAACTTATGTCTTGTAGCGTTAATCTCTTAGAGATGAACAGAAGCATGTATAAAAGTCGTGAAGCATTTAACATTCATAACACTAAGAAACACCACAAGCCCAGCTCCCTGTACGACAGCCTTAAAGTTGCACAATTTGCTCTAAAAGAGAAGTGGTTTGAATCACTTGGACGAGAGAAAGTTCCAAAGTATTCATGGGGAACGACGACGTGTACACCAGAAGATTCTGTCCAATCTAAATACATTGACCCCCTTGTAAAGGGAGATCAAAAGGCAGAGAGTGAATTTGTGCCATTTCTACACAGGAAATTCCCAAACCAAATGGTCTGAACAAATAAATATTGAGTAATGAATGAATGTCATAAACCATTTAATTGTCAATAACCATTGATTATTTCTGTCAATTGACCTCTGAACATGCATTACATGTTTGTATAATACTCAAAATATATTATGAAAAACATTTCAGCTATTTTGAATTGTTACAGTGATCCAAATGGCACTGTGCAAAAGTAAAAATGTGTAAATAGTACTTAATCTGACAAGATTCTTTGTTTTTCCTTGTTCAATCGGTGCTATTATGCACTACTTAGTTATCTTAATTATTTATCTATTTTTCTTATATAAGCACAAACCTTTGCCAGCCAAGTATGATGCACTGCCAACTATCCAAATTATATCACCTGGCAATGATAGCAAATTAGATAGGAAATATTTAAAGTTTTGCAGTTCATGCAAGTTTAGGGAACCAAATGGTTGTGCTCTTTGCTACAATTAAGAATAAAAGCAATTTTATTCATCAGACATTTAATAAAATCATGCAAAAGAATATATTAATTTTAAAAGCAAATTTAATTTAATTTGTGACCTGTACATCACATTGCAGGTGAAATGATTGAAATAACTGTACACTATAATAGCATTCATGGTACATCCTTTCCTGAACTAAGATTAATAAGAATGAAATACTATAAGATTACATGCTCGATAAGGTATATGATTTGCTTCTAATAAATCACCATTCACTTTTTCAATCAAGCAAGAGATATGTACATTATGTTGTATGTCACATACATGTACAAGAATAAATAAAGAATGGAACTTTTGCCAAAGTGCTCTACCCTAAATTAAGCTGTATGACAATGGGGTACTGCAGTTATTTTGCAAGAGGGTGAATGGGTCCTATCTCATCAGGTGCAGAGATACACCAGTTAACTGCTCAGATACACTAATGAGTTTTGTTAGTCCTCTTCTCACAAAGCTAAACCTCAACACATAAAAGATAAAAGTAGAAAGTTTCTTCAATTTCTTATATCCTATGCTATAAATTTATGATTCTTTACTTTTTGCTCCATATGCAACCTATGCATAGAAGGCCATACTAATTACCATTATGCAAAAACATGTTTGAAACCATTTAAAAATGAAATATGATACTGATTTGGATGAGGTGTATTTAACTTTGATACAAATAGTCATCCCTCTCATTCCGGCAACTAAGATGAAGTCAAGTCATTCCGAGTTAATTTACAGACCTGAGTCTCATGTAAATTCAAGCAAAGCAATGTGTGGAACACATACAAACTCAGATCAGTCTGACTTTGTCCAAGTTTACTGTAAAGACCACTTCATCCAATTTTCTCGAATTTCTTCACATTTATCTTAGCAAGCAAACTGTGAGCTCTGGGACCTAAAGTAACATTGAAGTACAGGTTTTTGCATTTCTTTTGTACTTTCTCAGCAAGAATGTCTTCAGTAATCAAGATGTGTAGGAATTTTTCAAGGAGGGAAACAGGGACAAACTTCTTTTCAAGTACACCATAATTTGACAGTGTGTCCAAATCACTTTCCCTTATAATTTTCTGGCTGCTCTTTGTAAGGAATAACTTCAGGGTGTTGCAGGTGATTTCTCTGCCTGCAAGCTCTACAACTGCTTGCACCACTTTCAAGGCATCTGTTGTCCCATCATTTACTAAATACATACCACGATTTTTGCAATTGCCACAACTAGATATGCAAATGAAATTGTCTCTAGCTTCACCATAGTATGTCATTACTGCCTTGTGTCTGCATTGAACAGGATTATCTAGGAATGTGATCAGATCATTTAGGATAGAGAGCTGTTCATCCACATATTGGTCTTGGTAACTGAACAATTTATAAAGGCAAGTTTTATCTGCATAGCTATAATACAGACGGCAAAATGCTGGAGAACCATCTCGCTCCGCACGTCCACACTGTTGGAAATAGTCGTCTATACTTGGTGGTACATGGGTATGTAGGACAAATCTGACATCAGGCCTATCTATACCCATGCCAAAGGAAGAATTGGCAACAATTACATTCACACTGTCATCCATCCACTTAGAGAGGCTTGCCTGCTTTACTTCCTCACAAAGCTGTCCATGGTATTTCACTGCATTTATCTCACGTTTTAGCAATTCTGAGTGAATTTTTGACACATCATGTGGCAAAACAGCATAAATAATACCACACTGTCCCTGTTTGTCTTTGATAAATTCACTTAATTCATCATACATCTTTTTGCTCCTTTCCTTTACCTCTAAAAACAAATTATGTCGAAAGACGGTGCTTCTTAGTACAGTGAGATCACCAAACATTTCCTTCAGATGACATTCTATTTTATAGTTTACAGTTGCACTCAGTAGAAGTTTGGGACATGAAGCTTTCGCCTGCTGCAGACACACTGTTCTATAAGTAGGACGGAAAGTATTTCCCCAGGTGGAAATTGTATGTGCCTCGTCGAACACAATCCTTTCGAGTCCTTCTTCCTCTATTAACGAATTTATTCTCTCGCTGAACGGCCCTTGTTCAAGCAGTTCTGGCGTTGAGAATATCAGTCGCATGTTTTGTAAATTTAAAAGCTGGGCTTCTTGAACATTCTCCGGTACATCTCCAGTAAACTGACAAGCTGTAATCCCAGATTGTTCACATCGCAAAACCTGATCACTTATCAACGACTTTATAGGGCAAACGACTAACGTTGGCCTCGAGGCAAGGACAGCAGGAAGCATGTACGTCAAGCTTTTTCCACCTCCAGTGCTCAATATAGTAAGCACATTCTCACCTTTCATGGTCGATGCTATAGTTTCCATTTGAAGCGGGCGAAAATCACTAAAACCGAAGAAGTGATTCAGGGTGTTCGTTATCAACTCTGATGCCGCAAAGTCAGTCGGCTGTCGGAGATGCTGTTCGCTTTCGCGTCTTTGATGTTCTTCGCCGATTTCAGCGCTAGAAGAAGACAGATCGAGGTCCACGACTTCTACTTTTTTAAGAGAAACGTGTGGAACTTCTCTTCCGCTGTCAATCTTTCTTGAAACATTGTATTCGTAACGATTTCCTGACTTGATTTCCTTGACGTCTACTTTACAAATTTCGTCCTTCGACAACAGACCGAGTTCAAGTAGAATAAAACCAACCTTCAAAACACTTTCGATAGCAGAACTTGCTTCAATTGTGGTTTCAAAAATTCTGTCAACCTCAACAGTAAATTTTGAAATATTATTTTCGTTATATGGAGGCCAACGAGCGACTTTTTCTAAGAGATCATGAAGGTGTAAACTATCAACTACGAACGCCATTTTGTTTGTCAAGTCTAAATTTTCTGTCCCTATCACCCTACGAAATATTTTGAGTGCAACATTTTTTGAGCCCTCCCCTGCTAAGTGAATTTTTGCATGCGCAGCCGATATGCGCGAAGTGACAATTAGTTGTCGACTTTTGGCAGGCAACTCCTCTTCTCTTTCTTTCTTCCCTCTCCCCCTCCCCCCTTATCCTTTTTTGCTCGCCCCCAGTCTCTCATCTTTGCAACAGGAAGCCCAAGAGAAAGAAAAGGAGTTGCCTGCGGAGGAGGCTAATCATAACCATCTATATACCAACAGTGATTCGGACCTTGATTTGTATAAGTTCTGTGCTTCAATCGATGTTTCCTTCCATCCTTGAGGATTCATTTCCCCGAGACATTTTTCAACTACATGGTGTGGTACCATCAACCCCTAAAAGACGCAAAGTATGACACAAATTTCTGTAGCCCATCGAACAACCTGGACCTTCTAGTTCTTGTCGTATTCTTGCTCTCATTTCCTCTACATCAAACTCTGTTGAATTTCGTCGAAGACCAAGGAGTCGTAATCTGTTCTTTAGTGTCGAGAGACTCATTTGAATTCCATGAAGTTTGAGCGAGAATTCAAGTATGATTTTATACTCGTATCCTTCCTTAAAGTAATATTTCAGAGCAATTTCCTCAGAGTCCAGTTTACTTCCACAGTTAGAGCAAAACTTATCATAGAGGCTTACATTTGTGTGACAAAATTTATAGCAAATAACATCCGCCATTTTTATAAATCCAGTTAACCGCTGACTGCAATACGTTGCTGTCTTGTAAGCTCGATATGAACTATGGGAAATCGAATCTTCAAGCCAATCAGGACCTTTCTTCTTCAAAAAGTTATTACTAACTTTTGGAATTGTGTTTTGCAATTTGGAATTGTGCTTTGTGTTTTTGGAATCGTATTTTACAACTGGGAATCGTATTTTACAATTGGAAATCGTGTTTTGTATTTAGGAATCGTGTTTTGTATTTAGGAATCGTGTTTTGTATTTAGGAATTGTGTCATTTAGGTGCGATATCTGGAAAATATCGAATATCAGATATTACAAGATATTTGAATTGGGATCAGTATCTTATAAATATCGGATATCGGAAATTATTGAATATCAAGCACTGAAGATATTATAAGGAGCTTTGTTCTATTGATAGACAAATATCAGATAATATCAGAGATTATCGAATATCAAGCACTGAAGATATTAGAAGGAACTACCTTCTATTGATAGACAAATATTGGATAATATCAGAGATTATCGAATATCAAGCACTGAAGATATTAGAAGGAGCTTCATCCTATTGATAGACAAATATCGAATAATATCGGAGATTATCAAATATCATGCACTGAACTGAGAGAAGTAGGAAGGGTTCTAATAGATATCTAGTTAGATAGAGGGGGATTGCATGACAAATGATTTGAAAACCTTGAATTCTTCCAGCAATGACATGAAATCATGTTACAAACTAAAAAGTCCTAACGGGTTTTGTCCAAGATGGTAGTTAGATAAATATCAGATAATAGCAGAGATTCTCGAATATCAAGCACTGACGCGAGAGAAGAGGAAGGCAGGGTTCAAAATAGCTGTCGGCTACCGGCTTTAGCCGCCAATTTCAGCACGTTTGTCGGCTATTTTGTAGCCAAAAGTGCAAAAATTATATCAAGAAATAAAGTGATTTCAATAAAAAAAAATAATGTTAATCAATCTATGCTGTACCCTCACAAAGCAGTGTATTCTGTATACTGAAAAGCTCAAAACAATCGTGTTTGCTAGTAGCTCAAGCGTTTAATCGATCCAATTCTTAGCATGCTGACCAAAAGGTATTGCGTGTTCAAGATTGCCTCATTTCCATGCACTAACACGTGTTTGATGCAAAAGAAGGGCCTGGGATCTAAGATCGCGCCAAACTAGGCGCGCGAAGCAAAATGACTGTTTAGTTTGCAGTAGTTGATAAGAAACAAAAGAAAACAATGGCTTTAGAGTCTTCTACCAACTATTAGTTTGTGTATTCCTTCACGGTCAAATGAAAACCACTTTTAAAAGCGTGACTAACAGTCTGCCTATTCTTTCACAGATGAAGAAAAATCACTCTATTTGCAGACAGTTGCAATAGCATTTTATAACTGTAATAGTAATACAATACCATTTTAATAATTAAGCAAAATATGTATCTTAGTATCTGCTTTCAACGCTGTTTGTCAAGAGTTACACCTATTTTCAAAATCACGAAACCTTTGCAGACGATACTAGTTTTTGAATGGCTTTTTAAGTTTTTTGACTACCGTCAATCAAATCTCCAACTATTCGTTCTCCCTTAAGCAAGCTCAGATTTACATCAAAAGTCTGAAAATACTAAATGTTCTGTCAAGAACTTAAATCTAATTTTGTCGCTGAATTTAAAAAAGGTAGAGTCCATGCACTTAATCCGTGAAACAAACAATAGAAAACAAAGGAATTACCATTATACTATTTAGCACTATTTTGTACTATTTGTTTCATGGATAAAGTGCGTGCACTCTAACATTTTACAAATTCTAGTCGTTACAATTAGATTGACAGAAGCTTAAACATATACATCCAGACAAGCCATTGCCACTAGGTCGCGTAATTTTGAAATTGGGTGTAATGATATTAATTCTTCTTTGTAGGCAGCAGATCATCAGCAAGCAGTTCAAGAAGTACGTATACAACATTTTAGTATAATCATATAATCATGGTAAACCAATTAAATTGTATATTTCTTTCTAATTTATAGGCATGAGCAGGTGCACATCATCTCAAAGAAGTAAGTAAAGACTGAGAACTAAGTGTGCTTCGCACTAGCAAAGCCGCATAAGCAAATATACTCAGTGGTACACTACACATGTAAAATGGCATGTATTGTTTTTCCACACGTGAGAAATATCATTTTGTGTGTGGGCATATGCTGTCTTTGCTACATGTAAACAAGTTAAGAGCTTAAGTGTGTGTCATTATAAAGCATTACGTGAGCCCTCTTCTAGTGCATAGAAATTTAAATTTAATACAGGTCCTCATTTATCTTTATTTTGCAGGACGGAGTCCAAGTCCACCTAGAGCAAGGCCAAGAAGTTAGTAAATGACATTATTTTTTAGCAAACATATAACGTGTGCTCTCATTGGTCAATTTGCGGTCTGAAACTTACTGTAAATTCTTCTTCTTTTAATTTTTAAACAATAAATAACTATAATATTTTAGATGACACATCATTCCACTGCTGGTATTGTGACGGAAGGGGGCACAAGCGTTCACAGTGCCCCAGCCGCTATGGCTTAAATGAAGGTAAGAAATATTAATATTTTATGTTTGCCAATTTGACAACAGAAAGCTGCGCGCCCATAGCATTATTGACGCATGAGAGAAAAATAATATAAAGAACGATTATAACATAGATTCGATGTAATGCGCGCTCTGATAGGCTGAAAAACCTATGAACTATTTCACCATTGGCTGCACGGCTCCATTCTGTTAACGTTCTAGGTTCTGTTGTAAATCAATTAGACAAAAGTAAGAGTGGCAGGCGTGCCAAGTGCGACTCTAGTTTGTTAAGTGTTCTTTATATTTTCCTCAAATGCGTCTATAACGCAATGGGCCAGGGGAAAATAGATCATACGATTTATAGCGCATTGTATATTGAATCTATGTTATAAATTCATTTCTTTTTTCTCTACATTGTTTTTCTCATGTTGCGTCAAATTAAAGACAAAGACTGTTGGAGATGCCGTGGTTGGGGCCACGTTGTAAACGAGTGCTCAACACCACAGGGCCGACAGGGCCCAAGTCCAAGGGCAAGGCCAGAAGGTTGGTAGTCAGTATTGTATAGATGACTTTCAAAAATGGTGGCTTAGTACATGAGGACGAGGCCACAAAGGCCTTGTTACCAGAAAATAACCGTGCGATACGTCTAGTGTTATCAAAGATGATATACTCCTCTTCCATTTGCAATACCTATTTTCTGTGCATGTTATAGGACATACTTAGTCTCATTTGACGGCATCACTTGATTTTGGAGGCCTTTCTGGCCTCGTTCTCGCGAACAATGAGCCTGCCATTTTTGAAAGTCGTCTATGGGAACTTGGCTTATCCACTATGAAATCTACTGACATAAATAAGCCAAAGTGTTGAGACTTTGTAAGTGAAAACCTGAGGGGGGGGACCATTGCAAAAGGATCAGGTATGCTTGTTGTATCTCTTGGGGTTAAAAATCAGCAATTTGGTATCATCTTTTAGGGTGTTAAAATTTAAGTTTACAGTTTTAGCATTTCCTGGTATATTTTAGGGTATCAAAAAGAGTCCTTTGCTCATTATCTTGTTCTCAAATGAATAGATTTGCAAACAAAAGCATGTCGACTGTCCAGTTTTGTGTTCTTAATAACAATGTCCATTTGCTTGCTATCGCTGGTATCTCTTAGCTCGGTTAAAAATCATCCAGCGGAGCCACACCCTTTTACAAAGACTTCAGGTATCTTTTATTACTGATGAGCATACCCAATCCTTTTACAATGGAGTCCTCCCTGGAGTGAAAACTATGCCTCTTTCTGGATTTTTAATATCCTATTGATCAATCCAAAGTGAAACTTAACCTGATACAGGGTGAAGGAAACTAAAAATTACTCGAGGGGCACAATAAAACAAATATTTGTGATTAGAATCTGGAGTGCAATACAACCAATTGCAAAGCAGGCTATTCAAAGTTTAATTGGGCAGACCAACAATTCTGTGGATGGGTCAGGCCCTCCCACAAAATTATTGAAGGGGCCAATTTTCGATCCTAGCTGACCCCTTCATTTCTTCAGCCTTTAAGAAAGGATGTGTAATCAATGCAAATGGTAGTCGACATTACAAAAGAAAGCAAGCAATAAATTGGCATAATTTTCTTTTATTTGGAATAATTTGTTGCACATCTTTTATACAATGAATTAATTTTATTTTTCTCATTAATTCATAGGGAGGAGTTCTGGCAGAGGAAGTATGTAGATTATCTTCAATTGCACTTATCATTGTCAACTGAAGCCCCATGCTCAGGGTTGGGCTATCCACATATATTTGACTTTCATATACTTGTCCTCTGATGAGCAGGAATGCAATATGGTCCCTAATCTTTAACCCCAAACCCCTTCATCACCCCTTATTCACACCACCTAAAGAGAAGCAATGCTGTCCCGAAAACTGCAATACTTGCATCTCTTCACTAAAACCTAACAAATGTCTAACTAAGAACTGTGTCTATAGAATCAATTGTTTACATTGCAATAAGATCTACATCGGCGAATCAAGCAGAACAATAGGATCGAGAATCAAGGAACATGTTAGAATGACTAAGCAAACTGTTTACACACATCTGGTCAACCATAACAAGCCATCAATAAAAGACATCTCCTGGGAAATCTCACACAAGGATATTGACAACAGCCGCACGCGCAGAATCATCGAGGCATTGGAAATTCGAAAACACAAGAACATCACGAATGGATGCATTGGACAAACTCTGAACATAAACTAACAAAGAAATTAATGAGCCTTAACATTGACCTTGTATTAGCTCTTACTTAAACTTCTTGTAGAATATATTATCCACAATCACTGATGAAGCCCTAACCGGTGAAACGTCTGAAATAAAACCTCCTAACAAAATTATAGTCTCCTTCGCAGCCGTTTTTTTGTATCGGGATCCCTGTCCCTACAAAAGAAACGGCTGCTTCAAACCGAACCACATTCCTTTCTCGAATCAATCCAATCACAGCTCGGCTTTCATTTTCTTGTTGTAGTTCCCGCCAAAAATATTCACCAATCACAGTTCGTGTTTTAACGCATGCAATCAAAACAAAATGGCGGACGATAGTGAGGAAGTGTTTTCGCGAGCGTGCTCTGAAATTTGTCAAATCTTTAAAATAACTAAGCTGAATAGCTTCCAAGAGCAAGCTATAAAGTGCATATCAATACAAAGGAAAGATGTATTCGTCAATCTTCCAACGGGTTTTGGAAAATCCCTCATTTATCAAGCTCTCCCCATCGTCGGTCGAGTGTGCAGCAAGTCAAACATCACACCTATTGTCATTGTGGTCTCTCCTCTCATAAATCTCATGAGAGATCAAGTAAATCATCTGAATTCTCTCGGAATTAAAGCAACTAGCTTGAGTCTGGCCGAGAGTGAAAGTGAAAGAGAAGAAATCGAGCGAGGTTTATTCTCTGTTGTTTATGGTTCGCCAGAGTCGTGGTTATCAGAACGGTGGAGAAAAATGCTACTCAGTACCGTATATTCTAAGAATATCTATGCTGTTGCCGTCGATGAAGCTCACATAATAAAACACTGGTAAGTTCTTTCATAGAAAATAGAAAACAAACGAATTAGCACATTTTGAACTATAAATAGTTTTCTCAACATCCACTCCTTGAAATGTTTGCACCCTGCTTCTCTTTTTTGAACAAATGAAAGAGTTCACTTTGAACTTAAGCTTTTGTTTTTTTATTTATAATTGTACGTGCATATCTTTTATCTTCAGGGGAACTTCACCAAGTAATAAGTTTAATGCCTTCCGGGAGTCTTATGGAAAACTGTATGAACTGAAATCCCTAGCACCCCAAGTCCCTATGATAGCTTTAACAGCAACAGCAACAAAACTAACACAAGACACAATTAAAAATATCCTTCTAGTGCCCATTTGAAAGGAAAAGTCCAAACAAGGTATACTAGTACTAGTATTTTTATAATTAATATCTACATTTTATGAAAAATAAATGAGTACCTGGAAATAAGATTTTTGAAACAAGTCAAGTTTTGACAAATTTGGTCTTCATTTAATAATGGACTAAATTATTAGCACACAATACACTTGTATCATGTCACCGGTGTGCTTTAATTTAGTCCACTCAAGAAAACCAATGGTGTTGGTCAAAATGTCCAATCATTTCAACAATCTCATTTCCAGGTAGAGATTAACTCATTTATTTGTCACATTTCCATGTGTCTGAAAACATTCACCGTTATATCTGTATTTTATATATTACATGGATTGTGTAATTCAGCTTTTGCAGCAGAAAGACATCCTTATTAATAAACTATCTATAAACTATCAAGGTCAATATGACTATTATAGACAGGAATCATGTTATTTTGAGATAATACAATTGTCTCCAACTATTTTTTGTTCTTTTTTATCAAGGTCAATATCACATACAATGTCACCACAATGGAATTAGACAGCGACCTGGAATGGTATTTTGGTTGGCTTGTGAGTGAACTTGAAAATGAAAAGGAACATTGTGGAAGGACCATCATTTATTGTCAAACAATTAAACAGTGTGGGATAATATATGGAGTCCTTAAGGGAATGTTAGGAAAGAATTTATACATTGAAACTGAGACTAGCAAGCAACAACCGTTAGTAGAGATGCTGCATTCATGCACACCCGAAGTAAACAAAAAGAATATTCTTTCATCCTTTCAGTGTGAAGATGGAACAATACGTCTGCTGGTAGCAACTATTGCATTTGGAATGGGGGTGGATTGTAAAGGGGTGCATCGTGTAATTCATTATGGTCCCTCAAAAAATATTGAAGCCTTTGTCCAGGAAACTGGACGGGCAGGGCGAGATGGCAGTCAAAGCATATCTTACCTGTTATACCACGGTATGCTACTGAATCATGTTGATGGTGATATCAAATGTTTCATAAAGAGTAATGAATGCAGAAGAAAAACACTTCTGGAGTACTTTCAAAGTGACTCTAAAATCCCAGTTTTAAAGCATCTATGTTGTGACAACTGTGCAGTGTCTTGTTGTTGTGGGCTGCCCGATTGTAAAAACCATGCTAAATATCCCATACCATCAGAGAAAGAACAGGCACCTAAGTTTGACAGGTCCCGTGAAATACAGCCATCTCAAAGAAAACTTGTAGAGCAAGATCTAATAAGTTATCATAAGTCACTTTTGACTGAACTCATAGGGACATCAGCAAATGCAGAGTTCAAGACAGTCACTAATATACCTTTTATGTTGGGGTTTGGTGAGCAGCAGATTTCACAAGTCATTAATAATTTGCAACACTTGTTTTCATTACCTGATATTTACAAGGCCGTTGAAATTTGGGATAAGAGGCATGCACAGAAGGTAATGTCAATTATTATTTATGTATTTCAAGATGTTGATAGTGACAGCCACAGCAATCACGACAATGGTGAAGATGATTTTGAGTGTTTTGATGTTCTGGATGAATGGAATGATCTACTATGTGATGATGAACTTTTTGAAATGATAGTAGAAAACTTCACACTATCTCATTTGGAAGGAAGTTCTTTATTGGATCATGAAGAAGAGGAAGCTTCATGTAATGATGATGATATGCTTTGAACTTCTCAAATTCATGAATAATCAATGAAGATAAAACAAAGAAAAAATCACTGCTGTGATGGTGTCTTCAAACAGTGTTCAAGCACTTCCATAAAATTACAGCAACTTTTACTATGAATTTCTCTATTAATTATCCATGAATTTGAGAAGTAATATCAAAAACTCATGGTTTGTGTTTCATTAGCTGAAATATTACTTCTGTGTCAGCTGAGAACAGTTTAATGTTTTTTTGTAATTCCAAGACATTCAATATTTTTTCATCTCTTATTTTGATGAGTCTCTCTTATTGAATTCTAACCTCAATCACCAAATTTACTTGTAAAACATAACTGTCTTAACTGTTTCTAAAAGACAGTTTTATGCAAGGAATTTCATGAGGATGTATGACTGTTTGACTCTTACTATCATAAAGGCACTGTTAAAGTGTGAATTTTTTTGCATTGAACTTTGCAATATAATGTTTCAGCAAAAAATGCATGACAGGTTGCTATAGTCCAGTCCCAGAATCTCTTTCTTGTCGCTCCAGGACTCGCGGAGAAAGAGAGTCCAGTATAACTTGCATGCGCATGTCAGCTTAGTGACCACGTGATCACCACATGAATGTGGTGATCGCGTGGTTACAAATCCTGAAGTCGTCTAATGATTCAAGATGGCTGAAAAAGAAAGTGTTTTGTATACACGATATCAGCCTCATTTCGGAAAGCCATTTGTTGATTCAGTGAGCTGTGCACTTGGATAAACCAACTATAATCTTTTACCAAAGTTTGAGCAGTTACAGGCCATTTACGGATGGACAGTTGTGAAAGACGTATTTGTGAATTTTTCGATACGCATCACTACCACAGCTACCAAACACTGACATTTGCATATTGCAAGCTCGCAAAATACTAATTAATTAATTGATTGGCTCATTTTGCACATGCGCATGCAAGTTATACTGGACTCTCTTTCTCCACGAGTCCTGGAGCGGCAAGAAAGAGAGTCTGGGACTGGACTAAGGTTGCTAGTGACATTAAACTATGTGAAAGCCTTGCAAGATTATTAGAATAATTCTAATTATTAGAAAATTAGAATAGTTTCCAACTATATGTATTTCGACAAGCTACATGTCAGTATATTACAATAAAAATGTTTGAAAAAAGTGTACAACTGCAATTTGTGAAGGGATTTAACAAGTGGACATAATTAAAAAAACTATCTAGCCCTTATGCCAAGTAGACTATATCTTTTGTGTTTGTTTATCCAGTTGTACAAACTTGAAGCATTTAAGCTTGAGAGAAAATCTCTCCGAAAATTGAAGAAATGTTGGTAAGTACGCCCTTCCTGGTCTTCTTGCTGTCTCAAAATGTCAAGTTCCATTCCCCTTTTTACTAATTCATCCACATCCAGGTCATGAGATGACTTTCCATGTTTCCCGCTGTTGGATACACGATTGATACTCTCATCTAGATGAGTAAGAATTGATCGGGTTGTGCCTTCTGCTCTGCATAACCTTGTTATGGCATGGTCTGTAACGTTGGGACCAAGGTTGCGAATCCCTTGTTTAATAAAATTGTTACTGTGTTCTGTATCTTCATCAAGAGGAATATTTGCTCCTTTCAACCCAAGGTTATTAACAGACCTATTCCAAATGAAGTGCTCACTATCTCGTTCTGATAATAATCCATTAATGAGGAAAAATTGATATAAGCACTCCAGACTGTACTTAGTACTATGTGAACCATCTGCCTTGTAGTTCAACATCATGTACTTATATTGACGCATGATTCTCAATCCATCACCCTCTTTTATGGCATCCAAAAAGTTGAAGAAAAGGAAACAGTCAACAAGCAAAGCACAATTGTAGTTATAAATGTCGTCTGTTTTCTTTTCTTCTTTAGGAGCTGTTATTTTTCCTTCTTTGGGAGACTCAAACAAAACATTGTTCAAATCAGCTGCATCTGCTTTTGGGTAAGAGCCCGTGCATTCAATTGAAAGTTCCTCAGTTTGAACAGGTGGGTCATGGGCCATCTCATGTTTTTTCCTGCTTTTGCCATTATACCTAAATGACTTATCACAGCCTGGATACCTGCAGGGAAACCTGCCATCTGGTGTTAGGTTTTGGTTATTTATAATTTGTTCTTTCTCTTCCTCAGTTAAGACACTGTCAACAAAGGCTTTTACAGATGTCTGGTTCTGAAGGACAAATTCATCAACAACTCTAGCTGAGATATCATGGAGGACCTCTAGCTTTTGTACTTTCTTCATTGATTCAAGTGATGGTAAGCTGTACTTTGAAGGAGAACCAGACCTGTTGGGAAACCCTAATACAGTCATGGCACCAATGATTACTCTGGACATGAAAACCACAGACAGAAAATCTCTGTTTGCTCTATAAGAGGAGTGTGGGTCTCCTGTTACATTGCGTCTGTTAATCAAGTTTCTATCCGAAAATAGTGTTCCACTGTCTGCAGCAGACATCCCACTATAAAATCTTGAATATATAAACTACAAAAAAAAAAAGAGTTGTACAATATTAAATTAGGCAGACAGATAGTAACAAATCCTAAAGTGGGAGGTGAAGCACCATGGTTTAATACTGATATTTATAACAGAGTGCCATGTCAAAATGGAAAATTGGAGAGTCAGAGTCTAGATTGTTTTCAGGATAACTCATGTAATGAATGTTTATCTGGTAGAAAATTGTAAGTGTTTCTAATTTACTATTAGTCACATTTATTTAGTGACTATCACCCAAACAAAACATTGTTGATGGCATGCATGGTGCATTGGAGAGACAAAATACATATGGGGCTTGAACCATCAACAGTAGCTTTAATTACTTCGTTAGTTGAAAAGACTCTTTATTGCATGCTACATGTATAATATTATGTGATGATCAATTTTCAGAAAGAGGTTCTGCCAGATAAACATTCATTGAATGGGTTATTCTCATTCTCAATTCAGAAATAATCTCTGACTTTCCCGTTTGACATGCACTGTGTTTATTGTAAACTTACATCAAGAAGTTTCACTGCAGCATGCCAGTCTCCAATTTGTAAATTAATTCCTTCTAGTCGATCCTTTGGTGTTAACCCATTAGCAACAGATGATATTACATTAACAGCCCTTTCAACTGTCAGTTGATCTCCAGAAAAGAGCTGTTCATCAATGTAGCCATCACTAGACTGAGGAAGGTATGAGTGGAACTGCTTCAATACATCCAGCATATCTTCATTTATACACTCATTCTTGAATATAATTCCTAATGGCACCTAAAATAAGAAAATAAACTCTTGTACTTCTAGCTTATTCCTATTTCCTTGTATTTAATCTGGGTTTAATAGAGCTTTCTCTAAAATGAAATAACAACAACAACAACAAAACATTCAAAAGATATATTTGCACTTTTGCACTTATGCATTTTTGGCATTGAATATGTTCCTACTGGGGCACTTTTACTGACACATATAGGGAAAAAAAAGTAAATGTGGACACTTCCAATAAATCATGTATTTATGAATAAGATAACATGTGCACATTGAACAGCATAAATTTATGTTGACCTAGCTAATTTGAACAGCATAAATTTATGTCAATTAATCTTTGAACAGCATAAATTTATGTCGATCTTCACACAGCATAAATGTATGTTGACTTTGGATATTTTAAGAGGAAAAATAACATTTTAATTCAAAACAAATTTATGACAATTTTAAAAATGTGTACCATAACAAAAATCGACCCCTGTGGAACATTTTGTGCCAAGGACTTAAAATATACACCTACAAGGACATTTCAGTGATAAAACTTAAAAAGTGCAAGAGTGCAATTATAACTTTTGATGTTTTAAAAACATTTTTAGGACTTGGTATATTAGTACTGTACCTTGTTAGACTTCTTTGACATCTCTTGTGCATGCTTATGGGGAATGTGGTTTATACATACATCTTGTAATGGCTTGAGAGCATCAAAGTAAGAAACTAAAATTCTTGATGTCAAAATTATATAATCAGATCTCTGGCACTGCTGATCATATTTGCTAGGAAGAAACTTCAAATTTGATGTTTCAAGTAGGTCAGTCTTGGGCTTTTTAGAATTAAGGAAGTTGCCAGAAACGCGGTTCTCAACCATTTGGTGATTGATCCAATGAAAGTCCTGATTTTGTTGATCTTTTGTCATATTTCTTTTCTTCAACTGAAAGTCGAGGTTGTCAAAAGATATTATGAATCCAGGATGAAGAGATTTTTTCAACTGATATTCCATTTTTCTAGCTTCCATAAGTTCTGCTGAACTACTTGAAGAGGGTTTGTAGTTATCTATAATTTGTTGCTGTTTTTCCTTGCAGTCATTTAACTTCAGATTTTCTTTGGAAATCCTCTCTTGTGCCTCAATGAGATCTCTGTCATAGTCTTTTCCAAGCTCATCCAACTTGCCTAATATACTTGAGTTTGAATTTGTGAGTTTCAGTTTATTAAACCTGGAAATGGTTGCCTATTCAATAAACAAAATTATGTTGTTTTACTTCTACTCCATTTAGAGAAAGCAAATATAAGAAAATATTTTGTATATTTTGTTTTAATAATTATTATGCATGAGTCAATGTGAATCCCGACACCCCCCCCCCCCCCCCCCTCCCCACCCTGGGACAAGGTGGGGGATAATAGGGGAAAAGTATGGGATTTGAATAAAAACTTTTGCCCCAGATGGTGGTGTATTGGGCACTTTTGGTATATTGCCTGTCCCCAGGGGATGTGCCATGACTGGGGATTTCTCTTATGAGCCTGCAATTTTAAATTCAGCGCTAATCAACCTTGTCATTCAAAATGGCATCCCAGAAGCAGGTGAGTTCTTTGTCATGCAAATCCATTTTTTTCTTATTGAAATGTTGACCATCCACGCTTGGAACTTTGTGAAATAGCTGTTTATAAGTTTTAATTATATGTTATTTTTAGAAGCATATAATTTTGTGCAGTGCCCCAGAGGGGGAGTGGATGTGTTCCCTCTGCAAAAAGGGTAATAATACAATCATGTAGTAGTAATATTATAAACTAACATCTTTATATTTGTGCTGAACTGTACATCTATTCCATTGACTATTATCAAATCCTAGTGCTTGCAATTTTAATATGTTCTAATATTTTTATAATCATCCTGTTTAGTAATTGATAACTGTACTGTCGTCCAATTCCTTTTCTTTCAGAGTGATGTGCCATACCCAAATTGTGTTTGTTCAGTTAAATCTCTTTGCTATTTATATAATGTTCCCAGGGGGTGGGGGTTTGGAAACTACAGATAAACCCCAGGGTCAGGGGTATTTGTCATCATTTGAGAGCATGCTTTCTACAAATCCCCACCTTGTCCCGGGGTGGGGGTGGGTGGGGTCGGGGTTCACATTGACTCATGCATTATTCTCACTTACTTCAGTGGACTTGCTTTTCAGTAAACTCCTATGATGGCTGCAGTTGCATTCATTTCTCTGTTTTTCTGTTTCAGAAAAATTGACCCGGCTAGTGCAACACTACCAAACCAAGTACATTGTTTTGTTCTCTTGTTACTTGCTATGGTCATCAAAAGGGAATAAAACAATGGTGCACGGTTTTGCCATTCTCTACACAGTTCCTGTAGATCAAACTTTTCTAGGTCTTCCTTAGCTGTTTTTCGTAAAAGTGAGGGATTTTTTTTAGTACATAATTCTACAACTTCTTTTGAGACAGTTTTCAGGATATTCTCAACAACTTGAGTTTTCACTGACTGGCAATTCATTACAGCCTTTGCGATCTGTGAAGGAACACCATGTGCAAGAGCTTTTCCGATATCTTGGAAGGTTCCACCCAAGGGTTTGTTAATCGTTTTGCTTGGATAGCTAACTTGTACTTTAACTTGAGTGGATGTTGAACGTTCAGACAGACCGACAAAAGCACGCCGAACGAGACCACCAAACGAGGCGTTTTCAAGATTAGGATTTCTTGAAATTGGTGATACGTCAGGTACAGTGAGGTTTGTTGCACAAATAGATGGAAGTGGTGTCGATTGTGGAAGATTTTCTAGTTGAGAAAATTGTCGATATGAAGTACAAGTAGAGAATTTCAAACATTTCGCAGCTCTTGATATCGTAGGAGTGTTGCCATCTTGACCATCTTCTGCGGATCTCAGTCGCTTCTCCCAAACTTTAGGCTTATCCCCAAATGATTTTACAAGCCGTTGCCTTACTTCTTCGAGTTTTCTTGAAGCACGATCGTATTTGGTTAAATGTTGGAAGCATTGTCGGCAAACGAATAAATCTGTATTGGCAGAGTACTTACTCAGGTCTTCTTCCAATGAAAGTTTGATGATTCCTACTAAATCAAAGGTTGTTTTTCCAAAGATATAAAATGTGTCTTTACTTAGTGTAACCACAGAACAAATAAAACATTTTTTGTTGGCGTTTTCGCAAATTTTCTTTGGCGTTTAGATATTGACTGAACAGCCAAAAGTTGGCAAATCACTCATTTAGTGGAATTTGGCGGGAAAAATATTGGGATTTCAAAGCCAATATCTTATTGGCTTAGCAGAAACAAAGGGAAATTTAACGTAGCATGTGATTGGTTTATTCAATTAGACCCCCAACGCAGGGAAAGACAATGGGAAAGGAATGTGGTTAGGTTTGAAGCAGCCGTTTCTTTTGTAGGGACAGGGATCCCGATACAAAAAAACGGCTGCGAAGGAGACTAACAAAATTAATGCCTTAAGAAGTTCTGTCTGCAAAGCAAAGCAAACCATATATATATATATATATACATATTTATGATCCAATTATGATCTTTTGTCAATGCCAATGTCTTAAAAGAAAAAATAATATTCAATTATATTAATTATGATCTTTCTTCTAATTAGCACTTCATCCAGTGTTCCTCGTGCTACAAGATGTGTCAATGCCATTGTCTCAAGAAAAGAAAAAATAATATTCAATTATATTAACTATGATCATTCTTCTGTTAGCACTTCATCCAGTGTTCCTCGTGCTACAAGATAATGTACATTTACTGCATTTTCTTGACCATTACTGTGTGCTCTATCTTCAGCCTGCATCATTACTCCTTAAGTGTAATTGTAAGTCTTTTTTTCTCATATTCAATTATGCAATAATAAGCAAAATGTATTGCACATTACATTAAAAAGGTATACAATGTAACTTTTTCTCAAAAAATGAAAACAAAAACAATATTTCATTGTGATACATAACCTTTTATACCTTTATCACATTATTAAAAAAATATAATATATCTTTATAACTATGATACCATTATCATATTCTGTTAATGCCAATGTCTCAAAAAAAAGAACAATAATATTCAATTACCTAATAATAAGCAAAATTTATAAAATAACTTATAACAAGCGCTCTGATTGGATGAAATCCATGTTGATATAAGAGCATAGAGACATGGTGAGGACAACCAACAAAAACCTTTTGTTGGATCACCGGGTGAAAATGGCAGAAGAAACATTTGATGAAAACTACTATCTCAATTTACCATCATTTGAATTTGACCTGTCTGAAATCCAAATTCCATTGGATGAAAAAAGAGGTACCAATGAAGAAAATCGTAACAATGAAAAAAAGCACAAAAAAACCTCAGCTTTGCTGAGCTTTCTCAAAATGACCAAGACAAAATCATGACAAACGCCCAAGCGAAGAGAATGGATTACAGTATGTCTTGGGGATTCACTGTCTTTAAAGGTAAGAGCATTTTTTATCTTTCTTTTCTTTGATTGCTTTGTCTGCCTTCTAGTGCAGGCATATCGTGCAGAATTGTTCAGTTTTTTGCTACAAGCATGAAAATTGGTACAATGATAGAAGGCAACATGCTGACTAATTCCTGATATAGCGCCACGCCCAAAAATCAATACTTCCAGTTTTTCACATGTGGAATTAATTTTCACTTAAAATTAAATACATTTGTTGCATTAACTATTTGTTTCATGAAATGTGATAATTCTTTACAAGTACTGTTCCTTTTACCTAGCTGACTATAGTGCCCCGCCCTATTCCTCGTACTTCCAGTTTTATGTTAATGGCTTTAATTAAATTCAAAATTACTGAAAATAACCGTTTTCTACAATGCTATCACTACCAACTAATCCTATTTGGTCTAATGATGTATGCCCTTTTCATTTCACATGCACTGCCACACCCTAAACTTAATACTGCCAGTATAGATACATAGGAATACCTCAAGTCTCAAGTATCAAAATTATTCACCTTGTTTTAAAGTCAAGGAGATAGAATAATAGACGGATATGATTGAAACAATGCAATTTGAATAACATGCAACCATGGCAACGCCTTTTCAAAAGTACTTCCAGTTATAATACTTTGGAATTGATGATCTGGAATTAGGTTTGGGTGTATGGCAATCTGACATCTTTCTGAACGTATTCCTGCATAAAGGCCACTGTTATTGCACTTCACTCGTAACAATCAATAATTCTCACTATTTTATAATTTTCCACATAAAGAAAACCTGTTCACAATAGCCTGATCAATTACACATGATTGTGAAGATCCAGTTTAATACAGAATGTCTCCAGGGTTGATGTAATGTGAAACGAATATTGTGGCACTGATAGCCTCAAATCACAGACCATATCTAGAAGTTAACAAAGTCATGGTCAACCAAAGCGTGTAGAGCTAACAAGTACTCTTATACCATGCAACTGGGAAAGATTCCTCAGGGTATTGAGCTTTTTTTATTTTTAGCTGAAATTTGCAAATTCATCATATTGCCCAAAAAGAAACACTTGGAGAAAAATTAGTGTTGAACGGGAATTCCTTAGGTTTCCTTAGGTTTTTGAGAGCTTTTTACTTTTAGTTGAAATTTGCAAATTAAAGTCATCAAGTTGCCTGGAAACATACACTTGATTTCTTCTTTTGACAAGGATTTGCATGTGATGTAGAACGGGAATTCAATGGATTGGCAACATGCACTCAAGAGGAATCAGACTCAAGGCTTTTTTTTTCATTTGTAAGGATTGTGTCAACTATGCAATTCAGAAACTCCTTACCTGTACTCTCGACACTGATGTGGTTGGTGATGTTGGCAGTCGCCATGTTTGGAGAAGACGCAGATCTAGAAAAATATTTCCACATTATTGCAGTACTTGAAGTTTTCAGAGCACTAGGTGCTAGCAAAGCAGCTGCACTTCCTGCTTTCCATGGCTTCCACGACTTTTAGGAGCAAGGATCACACAGTTGGTTAGTGCGAGAGGTCCCAAGTTTGATCCCCATCGAATATCAGTGACTTCCTATCCTTATTTCGACTTCTGATCTTTCCGTGTAGCTTTAATAAACTGTAAATACTCTTAAAATGGAGCATCGGTGGAGAGCAATTGCTTTTTCCTCTGGCTCTGGAAATAGGCCTACTCCGGGCACTAAAATCGCCGTAATTTTGGACAATTTTAGGAAAATTATCCCCAAAGATACTCAAAACTTAGGGCGATTTTGGGCGATTTTAGGCGATTTTAGGGCCTGGAATAGGCCTGGAGATCTGCGCACCAACGTCCCGCGATTTTGAAGTAAAACTTCAACTTTTCATTTCTTTGTCTTCACGGGCTGCAATGAAATGTCTATATTCGGGAAAATCTCTGCCTTGGAGACTTGAAGGTATTGTTTGCAAAAGTAAAAATAACATTTGAACGGCCTTTGAATGATTCTGTATGTAAAGATCTGTTGAAAATATATGTCAGTCTACTGCAGCAGTTTGTTGTACTACTGTACAGTTAAATTAACTTTTGCCAAATAGTTATTGACTTTATAGAAGGAAATGTTTTCAAAAAAGCCAAGTCAATGGGGGCAGCATCCCATCTGCAGCACTCTACCAAAATCACATTAAGAGACTAACCGCTTATCAAGCCAGGTCAGTCGTTGCAGCTAGCCTCTGCGCCGCACTTGGCAGTAGACAAAGGCGGACCGAAAATATTAAATTGATGCAATTGTGGGAAAACTAAGCAAGAGATTTTGGAAATGTGTAGCCACCTGACCAGATGTAAATGTCAGCAAGATAAAAATGTGCAAAATTGCAGCTCGTGTGCACAGCCATGTGTGATTGTGGAGGCGATTGCAAATGGAATTAATTTGTTTGGGAAGTTGAAATAATAAAATTTAATGATTGCTACGAGTGAACTGCAATAGCCCTCTCCCTTGTCAAAGATTCTTACCTTACTGAATATTAGATTTTCCATAATCCAAAATTGATAAATCCCAGTAACCCCAATAATCAATTACAATGTACTATTACTGGAAGTACTTTTGAAAAGGCGTTGCCATGGTTGCATGTTGTTCAAATTGCGTTGTTTCAATCATATCCGTCTATTATTCTATCTCCTTGACTTTAAAACAAGGTGAATAATTTTGATACTTGAGAGACTTGAGGTATTCCTATGTATCTATACTGGCAGTACTAAGTTTAGGGTGTGGCAGTGCATGTGAAATGAAAAGGGCATACATCATTAGACCAAATAGGATTAGTTGGTAGTAATAGCATTGTAGAAAACGGTTATTTTCAGTAAATTTGAATTTAATTAAAGCCATTAACATAAAACTGGAAGTACGAGGAATAGGGTGGGGCACTATAGGCAGTTAGGTAGAAGGAACAGTACTTGTAAAGAATTATCACATTTCATGAAACAAATAGTTAATGCAACAAATGTATTTAATTTTAAGTGAAAATTAATTCCACATGTGAAAAACTGGAAGTATTGATTTTTGGGCGTGGCGCTATATCAGGAATTAGTCAGCATGTTGTCTTCTATCATTGTGCCAATTTTCATGCTTGTAGCAAAAAACTGAACAATTCTGCACTTTTTGTGCACGATATGCCTGCACTATTCTCACTGAATAATTAATGAGCACGGAGCAGTATATATTAGCTCCACACACGTGCCTTATTGCACAACGTCGTTCGGAGCTGCGAGTCGACTTTGAATCGTTGCCGTTCACCGCCACCAGCCCAGTTCTTTCTACTATTTCACATTATGGCTGCTAAAGAAGCTCTTCCACCTGCTGTGCCCCAAGACCCGGCCCAAGTTGATCATCCTGCAATTCCAGATGCTCAACAAGGTGCTCAAGTTCCGCAGCAAGTTCAGCAAGTTGAAGCCAGTCCACAAAACGCGGCCCCAGAAGCTGTGGCTGCCAATAACCCTGAACCACAAGCAGAGGTAAAATTTTGTTTGTTTCATATAGAGTTGTCAATGGTTCTTAGTTCGGTTACATAACTGGTGGAAGCTTAACCATGTGTGGGCTTGGAACTCGGGGAGTTCAGCCGTGAATGAGAGTTTTTTGGGGGGCTTGGAACTTGGGGAGTTCAGCCGTGAATAAGAGGTTTCTTTTCTTTTTCTTTGGGCTTGGAACTCGGGGAGTTCAGCCGTACATGAAAGTTTTACTAGTAGAATGTTTGCAGAATTTATGGACTTGGAACTCGGGGAGTTCAGTCGTGCGTGCATTGAAGTTTTACAATGTATAAAGAATTTTATGGGCTTGGAACTCGAGGAGTTCGGCCGTACATCAAAATGTCTAGCATATTCTAGAGTTTATGGGCTTTGAACTCAGGGAGTTCGGCCGTGAATGGAATTCTCAGTAATGTCTTTGCAAAGTTTATGGGCTTGGAACTCAGGGAGTTCAGCCGTTTATGAGAGTTTTATATGTTTGGTTTGAAAATTTATGGACTTAGAACTCGGGGAGTTCAGTCGTGCGTGGAAGTTTTCTCAGTAATGATTTACGGAGTTTGTAGGCTTGGAACTCAGGGAGTTCAGCCGTACGTGAAATTTTATAATCTTTGTAGAGTGTGTAGGCGTGAACTCGGGGAGTTTCAGCCGTAATTGGCGTGTTATTTAATGCTTTTAGAGTTTATGGCTTGGTACTCAGTAGTTACGGCCATGAAGAGAAATTAAAATTTATGTTCATAGAACTAAAATTTATGTTCGTGGAACTTTATAAGATTTCAGCCGTAGGTGTGAATATTAACGTTAGCTCCTTGCTGTCATTCCGCTTTAGGCCATTAGTCTCATTGTCTCTTTTCTCTTATTTGGCTTATTCTAGCCCCAAGACAGATTTGCTGCACTAGAACAAAAGATAAAGCAGCTTGAAAGTAAACAGAATGAGGGAAGTGTAACCTCCGCCTTGGCTTCGTTGAGACGCAACCTCGCAAGGCCCGTCAACTTTTTTGATCAATTTGAGGCGGTCGAAGAGCTCGAGGCGCTGGTAAGGATTGCCAGGACCACCGTACATGACAAGGCGGATGAGTACGCTGCAATTTTAGACGGAGTAAAGGATCGTCATGCTGCTTTGCCCCCGCAAGCCTTGCGTAGACTAATGTCGGGTCTGTTGGGGGACCCTGTCAGATCAAAGATCGCAAAGGATTCTTCCACCATTTTGAAAGGCCTAAGCAAGGAGATGGCCAATTCCTCTGCCTACGGTTCTGGATGGTCTCAGCGCCGCCGTCCTCGTCGTGGCCCGTACAGCACCGCCCGTTGTTTTGCGTGTCAACAGTTAGGACACTCTCGCTCACGACTGCCCCAATGGCCAGCGTAAGCCTCAAGGATTGTGGTTTGTATTTATGAGTAATACTCCAGATTTACTGTAGAGTAAAGTTCATTAAAGTTGTTTGTCCCTTTATTTTGCCCGCGTTCCTTGTTGACTCAGGGGGGGCCTGCTCTGTGCCTCAATTCTGATCTAAGATCAGAGCTTGGGGTCAACGGGGGGTTGGGGTCCTTCATTGGTTAACACGCTTTCTTTTACTAGGGTACTGCGAGGGATTTTTATCGTCTCCTCCAAGAACGTTTGCAAGATCCTGTGTGCGCTTTTGGTAGATGGTGTAATGTTTATGGGAAGCCCCAACCCTTCGTTGGCCCTTTGGTTTCCCCGGATATGGTTGCACAGAACCCGGCTTTAGCCAATATCGAACAGCTACGATTTCGCGATCCTGCGTCATTCAGAGCTGGGAATATTCATAATTACGCAAATATGTGGGAAACTTTAATATCCAATTATGGCACTACCGATGGCCCAGTTGATTTTTTACAAATTGTGCAGGAAGGTGTCAGAATAGAACATTTCTTTCGAAGTTTCAAGGGGCGTTTCAAAGGAAAAGAGTACGATTCGCCGACCCCTCCCGCAATAGCTTTTGACAATTCTAAGTCTTGTGCAGAATTCCATTCATTTGTTACCGAAACGATCCTCGATTGGGTGACTACGGGTGTTTTATCTTATCATGGGCAGATAAACCATTGTACACCCCCACATTTGGTTCTTCCTTTAACGGTTGAACCACCTCTCAGATCTGCCTAGGTACGTGTTTACCGGAAATTACCAAACCGTGTTTTATGATAAAAGTGGTTATCAACATGTCAAACTTCATCCTGACTCGGAAACATATTTTGGTTTCCTTTGGGAGGGCTGTTACTTCACCTTTCGGGTACTTCCCTTTGGTTGGAAGGCAAGTGCGTATTTGTACCACAACCTTGGTTTGATCGTCTCCAGTGCTGCTCGCTCCCTTGGGGTGCCGGTGTCGCAGTATATCGATGACCGCCACGTTGGCCAGTTACTGTCAGGTTGTGACCAATCCCCGAGCCCCCAACGTGCGCAGGCCGCAGCCTACATCCTGTGCCACCTTCTTATAGAGGCGGGTTATTACATAGCCCTTTCCAAAAGTCAGCCAGTTCCATCCACTGCAGTGCGGTATCTTGGTTTTATATCTGATTCTGTGGCTCAAGCGTTCCTAGTCCCTGCAGACAAGAAAGAGAAATTTGCTCGTCTGCGCGAGGAAATTATTGCCTCAAAGTTTGTTGGAATCACGATGTTACAACAATTCGCAGGAAAAGCGATCTCATTCAGCCTAGCCATCCCTGGTTGTAAGTTGTACGTACGGGAGGTGTTTTCTGGCATCTCATCTTTGGCTAAAAACTCTAAGCCTTCGATCCCGGTTAAAGGCGCGTTGCGTGACGAGATTTGTTATTGGAGGTTTCTCGACTCATGGTCCGATGTTCTCCCTTGGCGTCCCGAACAACAATTTTTTGCGATGCATCTAAGAGGGCGTGGGGTGGTGTGTTAACCCGCGATGGTTCTCAACAGGAAGTCCGAGATTATTTCGAGACTCAAGAGGCCCACATTAACGTGCTAGAAGCCTTAGCTCTATGGCGGGTTTTGGATTCCTTTAAGGAAACTCTAAGAAACACAAGAGTAGATGTTTTTACAGACAGCAAGACATTGCAAGCCGCTTGGGTAAACGGGGGTTGTAAGGATTCCCGGGTGAATGACGTCATCAAGGACATTTTCCTGTGCTCTAGAGCTTTTCATTTCACAATCCATCTAAGTTATACTCCCTCAAAAGCTAATCCAGCTGATGGTCCTTCTAGAGTGTGCAGCGATTTGGATTGCACTTTGTCTCTTTCTGCGTGGCGCCAGGTTGAATTGCTGTTTGGCCCGCACACCTTTGACCTCATGGCCCTCGATAGCAACTGCCGCAGAAACGGGTCGGGGGCTCTCCTGCCACACTTTTCACCATGGCCTACTCCCCTTTCTCCGGGGGTGAATGTGTTCGCTCAACCTATCCCCGCAGACCATAACATCTACGTTTTCCCGCCATTCGTCCTCTTGGGTCCCCTTTTACGCTATATTGTTGACCAGGGGAGACACGTCCAATTTACAGTGATAGTCCCTGACCTACGCCCAAGGCGATACTGGTGGGCACTTCTCCAGTCCTTGGCGGTCGACTGGTTTCGTCTGGGTTCAAGAGGTTCTGCCACCACCTTGCTATTCCCAACACCTCGCTCCGCGGGATTCTCTCCAAGACCCCTTCCTTGGGATTTATTGGCTGTCCGATGTATCTACAATTAGATTGACGTTTCTGAATCATGGTTTTGGCTCCACAGGTTTTGCGTCCTTGGAAAGCGGCGATTCGTTGTGGTGCTTGTCTTTACCCCAATGACTCGGATGCAAACTTTTGTCAGGCTTGCAGCACGCTACAGACACCTGTTCCAGTCGTTTCAGAACCATCCCATGTTATAGATGTAGGTGCCATAAATGGGCGATTTGCCGAATTCCGATCGGCCCATCAGCGTAAGCCATACCAACGCCAAAAGGGCAGGCTTGAAGTCCAGCTCTCCACGTTTTTGTCTTCTTTGGTTCCTCCTCGAACTATTTCTTCCTGCACCGCAGATGACGTTATTAAGTTCCTCATCAGCCGAGACTCTAGCGAGAAAACGGTGGTCCACAAGTCGTCCTGTTCAAAATCTGATTGCGCTTGTCCGCGCCGTCTAGCTGCAGGAACAGTTGACTCTTATCTAGGAAAGGTTCGGGCCATCTTCAACTCTTTGGGTCGCACAAGTGAATCCAACCCGGTTTCACATCCCAGAGTAAAAGAGTACTTGAAGTTCATCCGTGAGGAACAGGCAGGCCAAGGCATCGTGCCGTCGCAGGCCGTCCCGTTATTTTTCATGAAGTTGAGACGCTTGATATCATACCTTAGAGAACTTATTTCCAAGGGGATTGGCCTCTCTGTGTCTGAGCAATACGCACTTGCACGGGACGTTACGTTCTTCGTAGTCAACTTTTTTACTGGGGACAGGGCATCTGATCTTGGTCGTCTCCGATCGGAACAAGTGTTCAAGCTCAAGGACAGAGAGGGTTATCTCCTCCAGTTCACATTTGGGAAAACTGTAACAAAAGGCGACACACGCCCTTTTGCTTTGATTCCTGTATCTTGTAAGGACGTCTGTCCGGTTTCGTGGCTCAATTATTATATTGCCGCCTGCAGCTCACTCGACATCGTCTTAGCGCCAGGCTTTTTCTTTCGCACTTGTCATTCCAAAACTTCAGTAAGCCAGCGCCCCTTTGACGGGCCCACGGTCGCTAATCGTTTACGTAAACATCTGCATGATGCCGGCTTGCACGAGGGTGAGACCCCTCATAGTTTTCGAACAGGCCTTTCCAACACGCTAAAACAGTTAGGCTGTTCTACAGAGGATATCGCTCGATATGTAGGTTGGCGTAGCACGTAGCGTAGCTATAGCTGAGCATTACACGCGCGTCTCAGAACCATCTAGAGTTCTATCCCTGTTTAAGGATTTTGCTCATAGCCTTTCTTCAGGAGACCCCAAGGATCAGCTAAATGTGGCCCACCCTGCAAACCTTTGTGGCCTTCACGGTTAAGGTTTCCTTTTTTGCATGGGGCATCCCTCCGGCTGCCGTTGTTCTGGGGGGTCGCTTGAGTTATTTGAGTTATTTTCAGTTATTTGTATATTCGCACAATTTACAACACTTGGATTCTCGTCATGGCATATTTATGATTAAATACATAGTCTCCAGGCTGTAAAGTTTTGTAGAAATGAGTTTTGAGTGTTGGGTATTGGTTCGGGTATTGGTATAGATGTGGTGGGTACGTTGTCTTTGGTTTTGTGGGTGCATTGCAGAGGGAAACCATATGCCCTCTCGTCTCCTTACCTCGGTGAGGGACAAAGAGCGGATCTCGCCCATAACTTAAATACTGCGACGTGATAATGAGTATTCAGTGAGGATATATTACTATTCAGCCGCTAAAAGTTTTTTCGTCAAAAAAGTTGCAACTTTGTGTACTCTAGACATTACACAATGTTTTGACTAGGCGCGACATGGTAATGTTTTGATGTGAATGAAGCAAGAAAAAAGTACAAATAATCCAATTACAGTAGAAAAATGAAAAAAACTGTGAATGAAAAAATATTACAAATAATCGCTCCCCTTTTAAAACCGATTAATATGTTTAAGGTACTTGGAATGGATGCGGGGTGACAAAAAAACATCGTATTTTACAGCTTCCCTGGCTTATTTGGTGGCCTTTACACCAGTCATAAAAACTAAAAGGAAGATCGTTTCTAAGGAAGCCATTTTGTGAAATCTGAGAGCTAAATCAAAGTTACTTAATCTTCCTGAGCATGCGTTTCAGCCTTTGGCTTGGAATATCCATGCGTGGAGTTAGTAAAATTTTGACAGATTCACACCTAGGGATTACAATGAAGTCAAAGAAAAGTAACTTGAGATATCCGGTTTTTCGCAATGGCTACTCTCAATGAAGAACACAAGCTTTTATGCCTCGAACAAGAATTTGTCAAAAGAGAGTAAGTATAAATCGAAATTTGCACTGATAATTATCTTGAAAAGCTATTGTAGTTTGAAACATATGCTCAAGTTGCCAATATTGTTTTATATTGTTGCAGTTATGGAGGAATACCTAAAGGTTTGAGGTATATCCTTGAAAGCTTCAAGCCCAAAAACCAAGAGTCTCCGGCAGATGCCAGGAAGCGCCTTTATAAGCGACTATTTGGTATACTTTAGGTAATATTATTTTGTTTCATTTGTAATTCAACTAAAGCATTGTATATCCCGAGCTCCCGCGACTGGCAACGTGTTGGGCAATGACAACAGCTTTCAAAACGGCTGCAACAAAATTCAATATGCAATTCCATGTGCTTTTAAACATTTCTTCTGAACTAAATCATGTCTAAAGTTGCTTGTTACTACACAACTTGTTTGTGTTCCATTGTTCTTTCATTTTGCTACACATTTGCAAAATATCTTTGTGTTCGATCTATATAGCAGCGAGCACCTCTATAATGTTTGCGTCTGCTGACGTGTCTTGTTGAATAAAATCATGCTTGCACTCCTAGAGTCCCGTGTATACACCTTTTACATATAGACCGGTTTCAGCGTCCTTGACAACCGTTGTTAAGCAACTCACTGGAGGACCAGATGAGTAAAGAAACACAGAGCCAGTGTGAGATGTTCGATAAAAACATCCATAATAACTCAGAATTAACCCTTATCTGAGACCTCTCAATGCCTTTTTCCTTCTTATCCAAACGCTCTAACATCTACAAAATCCTGTGGGTTATATTTTCCGTCATAAAAGAGGAAGATGAGGAAAATTGTCGGCGTAGTTCGATCTGGTCACTGTCTGGCCGCCATTACGCCTTGACTTAGAGCATGCTATATTCACACAGTAGCAACTTATGGAGTATAGAAATGGCCACTGCAACCAAGTTACGTCACAAATCGTTGTCTGTAAGGATTTTTCACGAATTATTTTGGCAGTCCGCGAGAGAACTACAGTAGTTCAGTTCGATCGAGCCGGGTCGAACGCTCAGTCACAGCAACAGACGGCAAGGCGCTCTGGACTGACTGTTTCCCTGCCTGTGATGTTAATAAGTTTGCTTTTCTTCTCTGTCTGTATGTTCTTTTGAGAAAGAAATTATATATTAAAGAAAAAGAAAAAATCCCAATCAAGAGTTAGAACGAAAGCTAACGAACGAGCGCTACGGCTTAGAAAGTCAAACTGTACATAGTTCATGATCGAGACCGAACCCAACTTAGGGCCCGCTGCCAAATTCAGTTTTTATTATCATTTTCACTCATACATTGGATCCTTTTACAGCTGATAAGAAAAAAAAAAAAATCTTAGCATGACTACAGCTTGAGTTTTAGTCTCGACGCCTTTTTGATCCATGTCCGGTGAGGGAATCCAAAAACATTGGTTGCGTATGGCGCTGAGGGCCAGCCGGGTTCAGCATTACAAAACATTATTGGAGTCGTTCCAAATCCAATGGTGTGCCGGGAACTTTTTGTCCCTTTAAGCTGAATACTGAGGGAAAAAATAGGAGTATTGAATTATTTTAGACTAACGATAATTGTTAATTTGAAAAAGTAATTTGACTGAAAGTTTAATCGGATCGAGTGTTAAAAGAACTTAACTCAGTGACTCGCGCTTGCACCAACGGCATACGTAGAGTTCAAAACGGTTCGATTCTTTTTGACTTTCTCACGATCTGCCAAAATAATTCCTTCAATTCAGAAAACGACTGATAAGTTGCTCCTGTGTGGATGTAACATGCTTTGAAAGTCACGTAATGGCGGCCAGACAGTGACCAGATCGAACTACGCTGACAATTTTCCTCATCTTCCTCTTTTATGACGGAAAATATAACTCACAGGATTTTGTAGATGTTAGAGCGTTTGGGTAAGAAGGAAAAAAAGCATTGAAAGACTCAGATAAGGGTTAATTCTGAGTTATTATGGATGTTTTTATCGAACATCCCGCACTGGCTCTGTGTTTCTTTGCTCAGCTGGTCCTCCAGTGAGTTGCTTAACAACGGTTGTCAGGGACGCTGAAACCGGTCTATAAAGGACTTAGAACGATGTTTTATTAATGATTTGTAGTTTGGAAACAAGATTGGGAAAGACCAATTCAAGGGAAATATACCAACTTATGTTTACCCCGACTGCCTAAAAAAGGTAGTCAGGGCTTTAGTCCAAGAAGACCTGAAAGACTTTGAAGATCCTCAACGGAGCTCGGTAAGAATTAGCCTGTGTACAGCCGTTTACTATGGGAATTACCTGCTTTACTGTCCGCATCATAAGCACTAAAGTTTGCATTTACACGTGCTATTTTGCTACGCAACTTAGTGAACAGTTCCATTGTAAATATCTTGTATCACGTCAGTAGGAAGTTGCCGACCCAGTTTTGAAAATACTGAAAAACTGACTTTTCTGCACTCTCACTTTGGGCCTTATTATAGCTTGTCATGTTTTTCCTTTTGTGTATGGTGCTTCCCTGCCTTCACTTTACTTCCCCCTTCCCAAAACCCCTTTGAAAGGCTGATACACTCTTGCTGAAATAGATTATTCAACATCTTTCAATTCCAGGTCTACCATGTAACTATCGATGATATGCACAAGGCAAAATGGCCAGCACTGCCAAAGAAGGCTAAGAAATAGATAAACATTTACATTTTTTGTCTGTAAGAATCAACCAGATTTTTAATACAATTAATACAATTTTAATACAATTTAATACAATATATAATAGCATTCAATAATTATCATTCAGAATCATCTACAATATTTATTGGATGTATATTCAGTTTTGTGATGTATATTTATGAATATTCAGTCAATTGTTTACATTGTAATTTCAAATTATTTTATAATCAAGATAGGTACATAGGTTGACAACATATTGCAAGAAATTTTTCAAATCTCTAAAAATGACATAAATTTATGTCTTTTACTATCATCAATAAATGATTCAGTGAAATTTATAATCAAGGTATGTACAAAAGTTTTCAAGAACGTTTTTCAAATATCTAAAAATTATGTTTTCTTTAATTGCTAGCATACATAAATGATAGAATTTATTCAAAATCATTTAGTGCACTGTAACTCAATTGTAAAAAACTTACTACCAAATAGATATTTTCAAACATCTGTTATTGTTGTTGTTGTTGTTTTGAAGCATTTTAGTATGCAGATCAATGAAGATTTTTTATGAAAATGCATTACTGTGAGAAATGATACTTGGCAAATGAGCTATTGAGGTTTTTCAGTCACGTGATATTGGCAGGCAAACAGAAGCCACGTGAGAAAAGTGGAAAAATCACAAGGAATGAATTTGATTATATAAACATGGACATTATCAAGCATTCAAGTGACTTTTTAAATTTCTACACTCTTTGACACCAAAATCATCACAAATTTGCCTGCCAGTGTGTGGCGCGAACAATGGACATGTCACATTAAAAACCTCAATACACACGAAGGGAAATGAAAATAAATTGAATAAATGATCATACAGTGAAAAGCATTCTAAAAATGTTCTGCTTTAGTAGCACGATGGGTTTCAAAGCAAGTTCAAAAGTAATATCCACTGTTATTATCGCACACCTTGTGAACACATTGCTTGCTATCAAAAGTTGTTATATCCTGTTTCGTGGAAATTTTACCAGCTGAATTACAAGTTTACAAAAGGACTCTTTCTGGATGAGAGCTTTTGCCCCCAGAAATGAAGTGAGAAAGAAAATAATGAGATTCAACAGTTGACTGATAGCAAGCAATATCTGAGACTAAATCACACAATGTTATGTGGCAAAATATAATTAACTTGCTATTTCTTCTTTGCCTCACTCTTTTCCTTAGATTTGTTTAAAGGACAGGACTTGTGTGATATTCGTACATGCTCAGAAGAAGATCCCTCATCCAGTGATAATCTGGGCCCACAGTTTTATACATGAATGACATATTGCTTTGACACAACCCAATGTTCGTGGCACACTCATAGTGTAATTGGTGGAGATTTACATTTTTGGGTCGAAATTGAGTCAAAACATGAAACTTGCTCTCGGGCAATTTTGAATGGCCTCTGCCCAGCTCCTCATGTACCACATCTTTTGCATTTCGTGAAACTCTCTCGCATTCTATCTCATACAGGAGAGCATGTAGTTCACATTTCAATTTGTTTCTGGCAGAATAAGGTTTCCCACTGCACTTGAAAAGTGCATCTTCATTTTCACTGTCCTCACTATCACTGTCACTTTCTCCCTCACTGCTTTCTCGTTCACTTTCCTCCCCTTCAATTCTCTCTCCCTCACTGCTTTCTCGTTCACTCTCCTCCCCTTCAATTCTCTCTCCCTCACTACTTTCTCTCTCACTCTCTTCACCTTCAGTACTTTCTGGCTCACTGCTTTCTCTCTCACTACCCTCACCTTCAGTTATATCTCCTTCACTACTTCCCTTTTCACTAATCTCTCCTTCAAAACGTCCTCCCTCATTGTTCTCTCCTTCACCATCACTGTCACATTCTTCTCTTTCAGATTCTCCCTCCTCACCCTCATCATCTTTCTTACATTGTCCACATGAGCAGACAATCAGTGGATGGAAACCACACTCCTCCTTATCTCCTTTTTCATCAAACCATTCATGAATGTCTCTACAGTGATACTTTCCAAGGATGTGCATTCTTCTCCCATACTCCATAGGGTCATTCTTGCTCTGCTTCAGGGCAGCAAAGTGATTTCTTTTCGCAGCAGCAATAAAACCGTTATTGATACAATCACAGTTCTTTGAGTGTTTCTTTGATGCACAGCAGCATTTTGCTTCTTTTACCTGTGGGTGCCTTTCTGCCTTTCTCTGTGTTTGTCTATAAAGGCCTGCCCCAGGGTTTTTTGGCTTTATATTCTTTGAGATTGTTGCCATGAGAGCGACCGACATGTCCATCACACAGCATGATGCGGTTTAACTCTCCATCAGGGAATACACTTCGGAAGGACAGTCCTGATGAAGAGTCCTGGTCCTGCCAGTTTAAACAAACATTCATGCCTTCTTCACTAGCCTTGGAGAACAACACATAGGCTAGATGGCCTTCTGCTGCTTTAGCTGTTCCCTCCCATAGGCCAGTGTCACAAATGTTATTGGAGCCCCTCATACAAAGATGGCCATAATACAATATTCCTCCTGTGAGAAAGTCAACAACAAATGTTGCACACTGACTATGGAACCCCCTAATCAACCAGCACCCATCAGATGAAGTGACAGCACGCTTCCAGCTACCAAGTTCAGTGGGATCCTTTCTTTTCATGTGTTCTTTGGTTTTTGTGCACATGTCATCCAGTACATTCTTGACATGTGGATAGGCCAGCCCAATGATCTTGTGAAAATTAGGTCTGGCCAAAACATCCATGCCAAGTCCCATTTTTAAGATTTTATAATACATAGGATAAACATGGCCATACACCAGGAAGCAAAAGGCAGTAGCAAGAGACACACAGTTTCTTTTGGCAGACATCAAAGCAACTTGACTGCTTGAATAATTTATATCACTTCCACAACCAGAGCACGAGAGCCGTAACTTAATTGCACCACCAAGTCCATTCTCTTGTATTCCCACAGGAACTAGCTTTCCTATAAGAAAAGTAAAAGGTTTGTTTAAAATAGGCACTGTGCACATTGAAATTCACAAAATAATGTACAAAACTGTACGATAATGAACAGATCAAACTTCCAAACTCGAAATACTTTCTCAGGAAACAGCTACAGTAATACTTCATGACTCAACAGACTCAACATAATACTTCAAGATAAAAGGAATGATCTAAGAGAGTGATTCAAAGTATTTTTCTCAAGAAACAGCTACAGCAATACTTCATGACTAAAAGAACAGGAAGGAATACTTCAAGAGTATATCTAAGACCCGGGATAGCTAATCGAACGTCTTTATAAAGATGTTTAAAGTCACTATACCTGAAGCCATTGTCAAAGGGAATGTGAAGGGAAACTCGGTAGACTTTTCAGTTGGCTTGTAAATGCTTATATTTGTGACTCTTCGCTCAAATGACTGAACGATACAATCGCAATGTATATCGAATAATCTAACGTAACTTGTGTTACATGTTATATAATAGTAAAACTCATCAACACCGAGACTACTGTGTTTATCAGAGTCAACAGTTTCTGATTGGCTAAGAGACCATTCTTTGCATGATAAAAATAGTATGACACACATATACGAGGAGTCACAAAAGAACTGAATTTTAGGAGAAATATGTTTACTAAAGAAAGATGATGGAACAATAAAAGTTCCAATCGATAGTACAAAGTGTGGTCTATCTTATGGTACAAATGTATTAAGACAAGAAGTCTAATGCAAGACCAGGAAATATACTTAGTACTAAGTGGTAAGGAGCACAGTTGAGAGCTGAACAAACATTACTTGAGATGTAGTAAAGGTCTTGATGATTGACAGTTGATAAATAGTCATTGTAATATAAAAGTTTCATTAAAGATAGGTTCTTGTTTTGACAGATTTGTACACTCAGGAGGTTAAAGAAAGGAGTGTTTGCTATAACTCACACCGTCGTAAGTTCAAACAACAATAGATTTAGTTTCATAATCGGTAAGGTTCAGCTTTGAGGTTTGTAATGAGAACCATATCAGTACTTGACGCATTAGTCAAAGCCATGTGTTCCTGTAAAAGTCAGTAAATGAGTAGATATATAAAGTGTAATGAACAAGATACTTCAGATTATGAGAAACCTAATATTCTCTTTCACAATATTGTAAACACAGAAGTCTCATTGTTTGTGAACTAAAAACTACTTGTGAAATTGCGTGCGCACAGCTAAATTCAACAAACACAGCTTGTGAACGAAAAGTATAACGGCTCAAAACTAGAGATTAAAATCATTGGATAATTGAAAATTATTTTGTCTTATTTTTGCCAACAATTAGTACCATGAATGTTGTTTTCAAGTTTCTTTCTGAGAAAGATTCACTACACCATAACTATGTATCTATAAATAGTCAAACTATGTCAAACTATTACAGTAAAATGTATGAAACATTACCTCAATATAAGAACCCTTATACTGACAAACAGATTTGCCCAGTCAATTGGTACTTCGTTAAATCTAGGTTTATCTGTAATTTCAGTTCTTTTCTCCATTCCAACAAAAGCTGTTACAATGTTTTAGTTTTTGTTATAAATTGACTTGATTCTTGCAAATAATAATAGACAGAAATAAATTACAATAACATATATTGCGGGTCTCTATTTTCAATGAATAGTCATTTAAATTAAGGTCATCGGAATTCACATCTTTTTTTCAGTCACCGAACAAAATCTAGCTATTTTGAGTGTTTTTGTTCGGTTTTGTTTGATTCATGACTAAAAAGGACGGCTCCAAGCAATATTTCATAGCTAAAAGGAAAGGTCTAAGATAGTGACTAAAATATTTCTCAATGTTATAGTGATTTTACCTTGACATCCTTTGACCACTGAACAGCTGCAAGACGTGTTTATCTGGTCCAGAAAGTCTTCAAATTGTGAGGTCATAGCAATGTGATATTTGTTAGGAAGTTGTATCGCCTGTACTGAAGTTTCTATTTTGGTCCTAAATGCAAAACATATCAAGCCAGGATTAAAATCTAACCATCCAAAGATCAGGGGACAAATACAACAAGATAAAGTGGATAAAGCATTACCTTCTCGAAGCTCTGTAGGCTTCATATGGCAAAGGTACTTTACATTTTTCTGGCGAGCTCAACCCTTCGTCGCTTGCACTGGCCATTGGTTCATACTCGCTTTCGCTTGTCTCAGATTGATTAAGGAATTCTTTCACGGCCTTGGAAGAATAAAATAATTTGCCATTAGGTGACGTCCACTTGAAGCCCTTGTTAGAATTTTCGACTTTCCACCCAAGTTGTTGTAATTCATGATTCGAAAATGGGAGCCGAGAAGCGCCACCAAGACCACACACTTCGTGAGCTTTAACGCTTTTCAAATGGGAGTTCATTACCATAGAAGTGAATTAGATATAATAATATAAATAATATAAGAAATAACATCGCAGATAGCACGCTAAAATATAAATGGCTTCGTGTTTCAAAATCAAACTACGCATGCTTGCACGTGGTTGCTATGGATGACATCATTTGTTTTGATCCCCAAATAGACCAAAGGCAAAGCGATGATTTTCCGGTAGTTTTCGGGGTATTTTCGAAGTTTAATCAATAATAAGTCGTGTGATGTGACGTATATCTATGTCAGGAGCAATATAGCGGCGGCTTTATACGTGAGAGGAGAAACTTGAAGAATTATAGACCTTTCTACGCATCAAAATGCCATTACTGATGATTTGGCCTTCCTTCATCAAACTCTTCTGCATTTAGGGACTTGTCAGAAATGAGCAGGGGGGAGGGGGGGATTTTAAATTTGGGTTCGGAAATTAGGTGACCCATCCCTGCAATGGGAGTGAAATTTGCTAACCCTCCCCTTGAGCTTGTCCTAAAATATCATGACCCTCCCCCTCTTGTATGAATGAAATCTAGTTCTTGCAATACACTAGGGTGAGTCAGTATTATGAAAACTCAAAATATATTCCTAATCTGTTCTTTGTCATGCTACATACATACATTTTCGATGACAGCATTAAGAGTCCGACTGATCACTCGACTCCATTGCACCTCAGCAAGAGTCGCATGATGTTACAGAGCCTATTGGCCCATTATCTCTTCATTATGAAGGAATAAGTGGGCTCCTCAAAACACAAAGGCCATATATCCAATATGCCTTTGAAAAGGGATAGTTCACCAAACAATCACAGGACATTATCAAGCAATATCTATGCTTCAACTTAAATGAAAATCATGATGATGATGAAAGTGATTGTATCAATGCTGATGAGATAAATGATGATGATCAAGATGCTCACAGCAGCATTGATGGTGATGCTGAAGACAGTGATGAATAGGATAGCCAGAACTCTACTAACATTAATAACATTATTCATAATTTCAATAAGACTCTTTAGCATTGTTATGAATGAAAACTAGATGTTTGTTAAATTCTTGCTATAGTACTTCACAGTTTATATCCATAACGTTCCGTAAACCGTTGTTCTTTTTTTTTCTCTTTTTGTTTTCTGCCAAATAAAGAACTTCCTTTTTCTTCTGCAGGTGAACCTCTACATGATCATGGGCATATATTTGCATGACCCTCCCCCTTTTAACGGTCCATTTTTCATGACCACTCCCTTTTCTGAGGCTCAAAAAGTTGTGACCCCCCCTCTGTTTCCACCCCCCCTCCCCCCTGCTAATTTCTGACAAGTCCCTTATCATATTATCATCAGATTTGGTTGAGAGCTAAAACAGCCTTTAATTATCAAATGCTGGGCACCCCGAAGCAAAAGTATATTTCGTAAAAAAATTATGTACGAAAATGCAAATATTTTAGTTTTATCTCAAGAAAAAAATATTTTTCTCTGGGCTGCCCCCATTTTCTTCTTTATATTAAGTAGTTTTTATGTCCTCATTTTTTGTTGATTATCTTGATTATTTTCAGAGATATTAGAGAATTACTGAAAAAATTCATTGGGCTACCTGCATAATTTTAGCATCTCAGGTGTGAATTTTCACACTTTTGACATAAAAAATGGGAAGGAAATTTTATTTTTGGTATTAAATGATTTTTGTCATAAATTGGACACCATTGTAATAATTCTTGTCCAAATGACACCCACTTTTGCCATTCCAAGTACCTTAAACCAACTGGTTCGAACTCTGCCCTAGGGATAGTAGGTGGTGATGTTGGTCTGTTATATAAGAAGTCTTTGAGACCGAGGAAAATCTCTTTTAATAAGTTTAAATCTTTGAGGTCATGGGAATGACCGTACGATCTTCTCCTGTGCTTATTTCTATCTTTGTTGTTTATAGACCTCCCCCTTCCAGTGCTCACAATTTCACTAACAAAATGTTTTTTGAGGAGTTTTCTACTTTTTTGGAACAATTTGCAACAGAATTGGGCTCACTTCTTTTAGTTGGAGATTTCAATTTTCATGTTGAAGATACTTCACAAATGGTTCTACTTTTCAGTTTCTAAACATATTAGAATGCTTTAACCTCACTCAGCATGTCAGGAAGGCAACATACCAGGGAAAACATGTTCTTGATCTTTTGATTACCAGGGCTAATGAACAGATCATTGATCATGTATCTGTTTCTGATCCAGCTATTTCAGACCATTCAGCTATTTTTTGTGATCTTTTGATCAAGAAACCACTGTTTGAAAAAATCCTTTCTAACTGTCGCAAGTTAAAAAACATTAATCTTGAATCGTTTTCAAATGATGTTGCTAAGTCATACTTAACTTATCTACAAACGGATCTTGCAGGGCTACTTCATCAATACGAGTCTGTCCTTGCTTCTGTACTAGACCATCATGCACCATCTAAAGAGCGCATTATTACTTTGCGTCCATCTGTGCCTTGGTACACGGATGAAATCAAGGCTGCGAAGGAAAAACGTAGACGTCTAGAAAGAGCATGGCGGAAATCTTGTTTGGCTGTTGACCGCCAATTGTATGTCGATCAGTGTAAAGTGGTACACACTCTTATCAAAACAGCTAAGACTGAGTTTTATACTGGCATTATTTCTGAAAATCAGACGAACCAGAAAGTTCTTTTTTCAACTTTTGAAAAATTGACAAATATGAAAGCCAGTCAACTTTTTCCTTCAGCTTCCTCTCCTGACCAACTTGCTAATTCATTTGCTGATTTTTTTTTGAAAATAAGATTAAAGTGATTCAGGTTCATTTTGAAAATCCATCGGTTAATGTTGTTTCTCCTGAAGCTGTCAAACTTGACAGCCATCTTACATCTTTCAAGGAAATATCATCAGAAGAACTGTCCAAACTCATCCTCTCCTTGGTGTCTAAGTCGTGCAATATTGATCCTGTGCCAGGTGTGATTTTGAAAAGCTGTTTTGAGTTACTCCTGCCTATTATCACAAAGATTGTAAACCATTCAATATCGACCACTACTGTACCTTCAACATTAAAAGAGGCTATAACTAGTCTTAAGCAATGCTTATGTGAGTGCTGCCAAAAGGATTTTAAAGGGAGGCAGTGCTCTTTGTGTGATGCTTAGCATTTCAGCTAAAATTGTGAAAAAAATCCCAGTTAGACAACAAATGATGAAGTAAAAACAATATGCCACCAACTGAGGTGCTCTGGGTATGAGGATTTTCTTTTGTAAAATTAATTAGCATTTGATATTGATCAGTTTCAGATTGTTAGGAATAGTACTCCATGAACTGTTTGAGTAATATTGTTCTACTGAGTTGTATCCTATAGTTAATATTGCTTTATGTTCTCTATGAAAGTGGAATCCCTTTGTGTTTTATAATTAGAAATAGAAAATAGAAATTTCAATAATATAAAACATGAACTTTTATTGACAACTCTTTTAACTTATTGTAACAAATATTACAACGGTAAAAAATGGTAATAGCTCCACATAGAGCAGGCCATATTTGGCCGAGTTCGTAAGTTTGGAAAGTACTGATAAAACAGAAGTTCGTACAGCCAACACTCACGTTGCTTGTGACTACTGACTCTTAATTACAATTTAGAAAGTAGATATGTTTTTAAATGGTAATACTTACCAAAGATAAACGGCCTTTTTAGCTTTTAGCTACAGAGTTTATAACCTGAAACTTCAGATGTCAAAACACCAAAAAGCACATGTGAGTGCGTAGAACCGGTTTCCAAACCGGTTTCGTAGTACTTTTACTGTTTTTACTGGTGAACTGTTATTGAACTTAAAACTGGTTTTAACTGGTTTGTTGAATCCACAGGGTAACCGCATTCTCAAATTGGACGTATTGACAAAATTAGGACTGCTGCCGGCGCTCGCTCGCTGAGGCTCGCTCGCTTGGCAGCAATTAAGCCTACTCTTAAAAAGCAAAATTTGTCACCTGAGGAGTTTTCCAGTTTTAGGCCAGTATCCAACAATACAACAACATGATGGACATTTTTAAAATGATATTTGACACTTTTCTTCTTTTACATTTCTACCTATTAGGAGAAGAAAAGTTAGTTAAATGAAACTTTGAATCATGTTGATTCATAATATATATATATGGATTGCGTAAGAAAATTTTTGAGTTTTCCTCTCAAAATTTCATTTTCAATAGACGTGGTTTTTTTGACAAATAGCTGGGGGACTGGACACCACAATCTCAAAACCACTGGTGGTGAAAGGGTTAAAGAAAATTCATTCAAACTGGGATCTAAACTTTACACAACAATCACCTACAATGGTGTCTTTATTTTAGCAGTGGACGAACCAGCAGTTGTTCCTACTTTGAGGGTTAAAGGTAATAAGATAATTGGCCTCGCCACCAAACAAGAAATATTTGTCAACACTGCACAAGATATCATCAATATATTGTAGCAAACTGGGACTATGAAAAGGCTAAACAGACCAATGCTTTTGTACTGACACCACTTCAGGGTCAAATACCCACTTTTATACTGGCCCTGTCACCTGTTTATAAGGGACAGGATCATGCTTTTGTTCGCCATTGGTTCAATCATGCTCTTCTTTGGGGTACACAGAATGCTATGCCAACTATTGATTTGGGAGCAGACAGAGATTCCAAAGTAAGAAAATACTACATAGACAGATTTATGGGAGAAGGTGATGGTAATGACGTAGATGGAATTGACTGGGTGTCTTTTCAGTCACACATTGTCATAGAAGAAGTGAACCAAAAAGAAATTCCAACTCTAATCTTTCCTGATTGGAGACAATTGTTAAAGAAATGGAGAAATCAACTACTCAATGTGAGAAGAATACTTGTACTAGGAAAAAAGCTGCCACGGTAGAGTATCTCATTAAAACTTACAAGAGCGAACGTATAAGGTCATGTTTATGGAAAAGTGATGTTTTCGTTAAAGATAAGCTGCGGATCTCACATGAAGAACTCAGAATTTGCACAAGAGATTTAAATGAGCAAGAAACATTAAGGATGAGAGTGTATCTAGAAATAGGCCACTATATGATTAGAGCATACACAGATCCCGATGGCAGCATAGAAGAACGAGCAAAATTGGCATGGGCCCCTGTAGTGTTTCTACAATTTTGGAAATGTTGGATACAGATACGTGGTTTAGATGTGGACTCGAACTTCATATCTCTTCAAACATATAATGACTTTATCTTGGCTGGACGCACCATTATTCTTTCCATGAAAGCTTTTGCTGTTCATTTTCCTGACCATCCCTATCACCCATGGACATTTGGGTCAAATTCATGTGAAGATGTATTCTCGAAACTAAGAGGATTTTGCAGAGGAAAAACTTGGCCTTGCAAGATATGATAGACTTTACAGGTAGGATACAGAAATTGTAGATGAAAATGGAGGGCAAACAAATTTCGACCAAAAGAACACCTTGGCCTGAAGACAGTGAAAGATCGATACTTAATGGAATGGAGGATGCTGAAAAGGAAATTTTTAAGACATTGGAGTTACTCAGAATGGCCTAAGATTTATACCAAAGGCAACGTTTTGAAAATGGAAGGACAAATAATTTGTATTAATGCACACCAATAATAGATACCTTCGCATTAGTAGATATCACAATGGAGTGTGATGAGAGTGAGGTTATAACAAGCAGTGAAAATTTGGAACTTGATTATGGGATTTTTCTGGACATTAACGAAGATGAAAGTCACAATCTAGCAGACCTTGCTAGCTCATCGATAAATGAGCCAGTGTGAAATGTTCTCTGCAAACAAGTGCGTTAACCAAGAGAGAAACTTTAAGCCTCCGAGAACCACTTTGTGAATAGAGTGTACATTTCCTTCTTGCAATTACATTTCCTTCTTGCTAATGCTTATCTCTTAAATTTAAAAATTACGCTGAAAGAGAGATGTACACGCTCATATGTCCCAAATGTGACACTGTCAAAGACAAATTAACTGCTTTAGCCTCAGATAAACACATACTACTAGCGATTTCTTTCGAAAGTGAAGTGCTGCGAGCAGGAAAACTTCTAGGATTACGATCTCTTGCCACTCTACCGAGATGAATACTGTTACAAATACACAACAACAACAAAATGCAAACACAAAGTCACTTACTTAATAAAGTTTAATAATAAATGGAGGTACATAAGTAAAGTAAATCAGTTAATAGTAATTAAAATAATAGCAATGCTTAGCAATGCAATCAAATTTTTAGAATGATAAGAGATATAAAAATTGTACTTTAAATGAAAACTTTTTATCTATGACGTTCTAACAAAATAAGATAACTGTCACAAATAATGTTATAAATATAATTATTTTGATATAAAATACACAAGTCAATAGTATGCTTTGGCTGTCCCCCTCCATGGCTGCTCTTGTCGTCGAAGAAAGGATTCGATCAGGCAGATAGTTCAAAGAAATCGTCTCTTCGTCGGGTATAGAGTGTTCTTCAAAAGCTTTTAGGTACATAGTATCTCCTTCGATTAGAATTTCATCGATAGTGTCGGTTGTCCATGTCAAAATATCGCACGAATTGGCACATAACAAAGCTGAAAGACTCATAAAAGCACACTGTCTTCCTCTAGAAATATCGCTAAAACGACAATCACCTTGATGAATACTCCCACGAGCGAAGAAAGTAGAATTTAACATGATAAACTTATAAGACGTCGACCAAACGAAGAGAAACGTTGTGGCTAGATTAGCATATGTCATTCGTTGATTACCGCTGATTACATAGTGTACGATATTGCAGGCGCAAATTCATCCATCACCACAAACTCACAAAGTCCATTGGCATCAGATACTATCGTGCGACACAGGGATCCCAATAGTGTGCTGCTCGCTCGCTACGCTCACTCGCAGCAACAAGATGAAGAACAAACTGATTCCACCACACACAAGCCACTACCACGCCATTTACTGAATTCCTTGAAGGGAAAGAACAAAGAATATTTTTCACCAGACTTCTCACAATGCCCTAAATATGTTTTGCACGAACACCAGTATTTTCACATGGCTGAGTTTCTCTCATTGCAAGAGGGAAAGGTTTACAGGCTGGCAATGTCACAGTTGAGTCGTTGGATCAATTCGGATAGGACCATCTTCTATGACAAAGTCATGATTATTGTCAGCCCAAGACAAAATGAAAATGTAGAGTTTTGAAATTGTAGCGTTTGGCTTCCATCTCAAGGTTTACATATAGGAGAAGTTGTTTGACTTAATAAGATCACCTTTGCTGAAGAGCAACTTCCCGAATCTTTTCGTGGACACCAGAAATGGAGATCAAAGGAGAAAAGGTGTCAATATGTGCAAGGTTAGTGGAATATAAACAAATTTCCACCCAAAAATGGCAGGTGACAAGAAGTGATTGCACTTTTACAGTGCGACTACTGTAACCGGGACCACTTAGACAACGTGAGCCAATCACAATCGAGAATGAAAACAAAAACATTCCAACTTAGGGTGACTCAGCCAATCAGATAGCAGAGAAAATTAGGTTAAATAATTTGAACTGTAAATCGAACTTGTCATTGAAATACAAAATCGTGCAAAATAGCTCTCAAGATTTAGTTGTTGAGCGTTTTATTTGGTGATTGTGTTTTGTCATGCTGCCCTCAGTAAAATACAAGATCAACAACAAACACTGTGCCAAAAGCCAAATTTTCAAGAGTATTCAAATATCGAACACTTCTCCCTGATTTCAAGTATTCTTAAATTTTCAAGACGCATAGAACACCTCATGTCATTCGGGGATGTTCGTATTGAATACCTAAGAATACGTTATGTACAAAATATCACTATAGTATTCAAGGACGAATACGTTATGTGCAAAATATTACTATAGTATTCAAGGACGAATACGTTACGTATAAAATATTACCATAGTATTCAAGGATGAATACGTTATGTGAAATATTACTATAGTATTCAAGGATGAATATACGTTATGTACAAAATTACACCGAGGTTTTCAAGCTAGGGTGTATACTTCGCGTTAGAGAGACGACTATAGTATAACCATTTTCGACGGAACCTTATATTTCACAACTGATAATTAACCCGCATTCGTCTTCAAATTTAGTATGTTTCGGACTAAATACTCTATTTTAGACTTTGTTGCAAAGAAAACTTGCAGAGTCTATCATCACCTCTGTATCATTTAATGGGAGGCGTGCAGTTGCTGAGAAAAGTAACTCCGTTACAAATTTCTGTTGCGGGAACTGAATCGTTGCATGGGTTGTTGCACAGACATGATACACATGGCAATTTCACTCTCGAAAACAAAATGTTTGAAAATTTCGTTGCTAGCGCGAGAAATTGCAGAATGTATCGCCGTATTAAGGAAACAACCGTGCATTAAATTACTCATCAAACTGATACATAAAGGGATGAATGGAGACTTGTGACACCGTTTAAAAAGGAGATAACTTGCTGACGTTTCGAGCTATAGCCCTTCGTCGGAGTAAAAGCTCTTTTACGTACTCTGATGAAGGATTAAGGCTGCAATCGTCAGTAAGTTATCGCCTTTTTATGGTATTTATACACTGACGAAATCAAAGCTACATAGTTCACTCGCTAATACTACTTTTCGTAATTATATCGTTTTATTGCTCCGCTCTTCAAAATCAATAATTATAATACTATCACTTTAACGCTACAAGAAAAAGCGCCCCACAAGTGGAATAAGAACATAAACTTGTTCTAAACCATATGGAAATTTGACTCCATATTTCACGGTCATACACTGACTTTTAAATTGCGACACTGGAAAAAAAGATATTGAATCAGTGTCTGCAGACCAAACTTCAACAGGAGATGGGAACCAGCTTCTTTCAGGGTGGGGCTTAAGCCATCTTAATTCAGCTAAGATGTTCATTATCTTGACTCTTTTGCCATCTTTAGAAAGGACTACTACATTTCTTAAAAATCTTACAATCTGAGCTGGTCTAACTTGACGATTGAATAGCTCTGAAAACACCCCTGTTGTCTTAGAGCAGCAAATTACTTTACCCCTAAATTTTACAGATGAAAATGACTCACAAAATCTAGAAATATTGACAATGTCATGTTCGGGAAACATTTGTTTGTAAAGCCTAGTCAAATTACGGGTATCTTCAGTGTCCAAACCAATTCTTTTCAATGTGGAAAAAGGGCTAGGACTAAGTGAATCTATGTCCTTGTATGTAGTCTCTCCAACAGTTCCAGCATCTGTGACATTGAGAAGCTTTTCCATACTAGAAAACTCTTCAGGCCATTCCATTTGCTGTAGCGTATTATCTTTGGTGAATCGACGCATAAGCTGGACTCCTATAAAATAAATGAAACAAAAACATAGCTTATTCTTCTACATAATTACACAAAGTATGCTTATTTATGCATACATTTCAAAGACAAAACTAGAAGAGAAATCAAATTATCAACAAATTGAATATACTATTACTTATCTAACAAACCCACGAAGTTGCATCTCACAATCAAAATCAAAGTCTGATTATGAGATGCAAATTTTAATCTAGCAGTTTTATTAGCACAATGAATATAAACAGTGGATATATACTGTAATATATACATAGTTTGATATCATTTCTTAATTAAAATCCCTAAATTACCCCTAAGAAGTCCACAATAAAAATCTACTATACCTATATCATTGCTGCTTTTGTGATATGACCCAAGTACACCATTGTACCTCTCAAATGAGAAGCACCAAAATGAATATACTGGGCCATAATCCTCAATACAATCACATAAATGGCAGCTTAGGTGCAGGTTTGGAGTGCAGTACTCTGGACCATAAAGTTGTTGAAAGGCTTTACAAAACCCCACAATCTTAGAATCTGCTACCAAACACTGTTCAAGTGTTATAGAAGGGCCACAAACAAGACAACAAGCTTCCACAAATTTAAGCCAAACACTGTAATGTTTCGTGGGTAGAATTCCTTTTAAGGAAAAAACTGAGTAATGGCAAACCCAGTTCTTCCACTGGTCTGCAGTGAAGCCACTGAAGCCAGTTGAAATCTTGGTAGGAATACGCCCAATTTCAGATGGAGGTACAACTGAATCCACTCTTTTCTGTATGATAGCAAAGTCTTTGGTATTTAGAAGTCCTTCCTCTTTCCAAACTTTCATCATGTGCTTAGCAACACCAAGAAACAGGTTGTGCATAGGGTCAATCACAACAAATCGTATTGCATCATAGTAAGGAAGCTGCAAAAGTGTTGTGTATCTGGCCCCAGTCTCTCTTACAATCTTTTTTACCTGTGCTGGACAAGTGGCACTTAGGGTTGACTCAGCATGAATACGGTGTAATTGATTGCTTCGTTTTTCCCAGTTCTCCTTGTCAAAACCAGAGAAGTCTGGCTTAGATCCAAAAGTACCAGAAAAGAATGTTTTAAAGCACTTGTTGCAACCTTAAATAAAAATAATAATGATCTTCAGTGCCATGGTATTACTTATCATTCTCAAAGGTACTTGTAATCAAGAATAAGAAGGGCACCAATTGAAAACAACAACAATCATATTGGTTCTAGCTCCCTTTTTCCATTCTCCTCCTTCTCCTTACTGCTTGCCTATCACCAGAGAGCCTGTAGGCAGCATTATCTTTGTGAAAATCAGGGCCATACAAAATACAGGGCCAAAAGAGGCAGTTGTCCCCCTCCCCCTACTGCATGTAGTTAAGGAAACACATCTATGCAGGTATACATAATAAATATTTTCTTTAAAAGAAAATGATATCCACATTACTGACCACCCCCTAAAGGAAACTCTGGTTATTTAAAGCCCTGGAAATTACTATATATTGGCATTCAAGATGTAATATAATAATAAGTAATAAGTAAAATCCAATAAATTCCTACATGTAGTGCACCAAAGAGCTGTTTTGGTATAAGTAAGCTACTATGTTTTATGATTTTGAACAGGATAACATTATGACCTCTCTCTATAGAGGGATTTCATGGCAGCCATGTTTATGGGCAAGTACAATAGAAAGTTTTTGAATTAGAAAAGACTTTATTTCTCTTGGGAATAAAGCTCTGTTATTTTGACCACAAACATGGCGGCCGTGAAATCCCTCTATACCAGAATACTTTTTCAGTATCTTTTGTTCACTTATTTATTATTGATTTATGAAAGGCTCTTAATTGAAAAGGATTTTGATATAGAGAGGGGGTCAAAATTTCATCATGCTAGGGGCTTATAAGCTATACATTACCATTTCGAGCTGAATGACCAGCAAATCCTCCACACTTTCTGGCTGCGGGAACATCACAGCACAGAGCTAAGAGGGCAACTCTAATTTTAAAAACTCCTCCAGGAAGATGGGCATGCTGTAAGACAACTCCATCCCATAAATCTGTGAGTTCACTAGTGAATGGTTGGAGGAAAGAATTGATATTGCCCTTAGGTTCATTAGGGCCAGGAATAACCCCAACAAGTATAACATTTTCCACCTTGAATCTTTCTTCGCGTGGCAAATTCATCAATACTGCATAAATTACTCCACAGCTATAGTTTGTGTGCTTGAAGGGTTGAAACCAGTCTATGTTCACCATTAGGCCAAAATTGCCTAATGATGAAAAAAAACTTTTCCCCTCTGCATCACAAAATTCTTTCCAGATCCTTCCCTCATATACATCACCCATGGTGTTTTCAGGAAGTTGTCTAGTTTTCCATGCATCACACTTTTCAAGGAAGCCTGGTCTAATAAGAAGTGACTTTAAGCTGTCAGTCAAAGGTTTATAGCAATATATTCTTTTTGGATGCAAGTAAAATGTTCCTGATTTTGATCTCATGGGTTTTAGGAGCAATGTCCCACATTCTTTTCTATAACGATGCTGTGGATGGCGTGGAAACTTCACATGATTGCACTTTCTTGATACAATCTTGCCATTTGACTTCTTAATGATGCAGTCATCATAGCTGTATAAGCTCATACACTTGGGGCAAACAACAAATTTTCGAAATTCATCTTTTGTAATTCCTAACAATCCTTTAGCCATATATAAGGTCTTTGGAAGAAGCTCTGCAAACTGTATGAGAAGTGAATTATGTACTAGCTTACCAATGATTCCAAGAAAAAGTCTAATGAACTTTAAAAGGATTTCTATTCCATTGTCTGACACTTTGTATATAGTTTGCCACAAGAGAAGGAAAAGGATGAGGCATCTTGACTCTTGAGAGGCTTGACTTGATGGACTACCTTCACTGTTTGTTTCCACATTGAAACCATCATTTACTTCATCACTGGGATCATCATCATTTTCAAGTTCAAAAGTTTCCTCTGCATTTACCTAGGAAATGGACACAATCTAATATTAGGTTTTCATCACTTTCATCAAAGTATAAATTACAATATATTATCAAAAATCAAAATTATTCCTAATGTCTCCCTTATCAACAACAAAATAATTATCATTTTATATGAATTCGGTCAATGCATTTTACATGTATCTGTTATATAGAGCAAAGAACAAAACAAAAACGACCATTTTGTAAGGACATTTTTTTTACTTACACTGATGTCTTCATCATCTTGAATGTCTTCGTTATCACTGTTCTCCAGTTCGCTGGAAGATCCTTCAGATTGGCTACAAAATATCTGCTCTTCGTCACACAGAATATTGTTACTCATCAACTGCTCTTCATCAAGAGTTTTATCTGCAACTACATAGTTCGAAATATCTTCAAAAGAATCTTCAAGATTATCAACGACTTCATTGATGAAATGTCACTTCAGTTGATGAATGATATTGTTGATGTTCGTAGTAAGTCTTTTTGGCGACGTGTTGATTACAGTGGTCACAAAACACATATTTCTTGATTTTAGCTGATGAATCTTTGTTACTTTTACAAGGAAGGTGAAGATAATACGCAGATTTACCAAAGTTTCTGTTACATTCCAAACAAGTCTTTCTTGACGCCATTTTACTTTCAGAGGAATACCGCTGGCTTAATCTCTTACACCACAGGAACCCCCTAACCTAGCTTCATTACCGTCTTTTTCTACCTCCCAAAAAGATAATTTCTGAGCTCATGCCAGTTGTTCGAAGGAATTAGATGATAAGTCTCGACACTAGATCAAACTCCTATCTACAAAAGTTTTGTTTTAAGAACTAGATAGACAATAAAGTCAATAATTAACTGACGCTTTTTGACCCTTTTTGCTTGTAGTCAAGCGCACTGAAATCTAATCTAATAAAGAACTCCAATGCTCAATATTAGTTCCAATTCATATAAAACCATACTACAAAATTTCAATTTACTTTCAAATTTACAATATTTTCGGATCAACTTTCAAGTGCTTTTTTGCGTTTCTAAAGTTCTTTTGTAATAGGTGCCTAATCAGTGTAATTAATGTTTACCCTGCGATAAACTACCTTGTCAATGATATTCTAACTCTTATAAAAAGACCTTTTAATATATCAATTTTTCACCCGCTAGACCAATCATATCGCACCTTGAAAAGCATGGCAACCTAATCAAGAGTCCGGCAATCTTCTAAATTCTAATTTACTTTCACGGCTTTCGGATCATCTTAGTAGAGTTTTCGTGCGTTTCTAAAAGGCTTTTGTTGAAGTAATCAGTGCCCTTCCGTCTAATTAGCATTATGTTTTTGTGCTTGTAATTAATGTTTACCCTGCGGTAGACCACCTTGTCAATCATATTAATAGCCCTTAATATCAGTTAAGCACCCGCCGGACCAATCATAACACCTGGAAAAGATTGAACAAGACCTTATCCAATCATATTTCAGTCGCTTCTACTTTTGATGTGGCGGCAAATTTGAGTGAAATGCTGGTTTCGTCTACACGTGCATTCACTCGCTAGATCTCTGATTCCGTCAAGAAAAGTGTGCGCTCCTTTGTATACCATAAAATAGTCAACAACTGAGAAAGGTATGTATAGTAAATTAGCTATCAGTAACTTGCCTTAATTCAATTTCTAGTCAAAGCTTTCTTTCAAAGCAGTACTGAGCGCTTTAGGCTGAACTCTAATTTGAGCCAGCAATTCTAAATTGACCAATTGATCAATTCGTTCTAGATTTACTATTTCTTAAAGCACTTAAACTGAAGCAAACTTTCAGTAATTAATTTGATTTCATTTTCTTTGATTGTTAATAGAATCATGTCCGGAATTCGCCCTGGTTCATTCTTTTCACGTGGTTCACATAGTGTAAGTCCTACTGGTAGCACCCATTCAAGTACCATAAGAAGTAGCAGTTCACGCCATTCAACACCTGAGCAAACTCCAAGTAGAGGAGAAAATATCACTATGTCCTCTGGAGAACTGAATAGTTTGTTTGATGTAATTAATGCTATGAACTCCCAAATAAAGAGACAGGGCAAAGTGTTGGAATCCTTGGCAAAGCGTCAAGATGACATGCTCGAAGAACTGCATGCTCTTGCAGAGGACAACAAGTCCTTAATAGAGAACATATCAGCAATGGAGAAACAAAATGAAGAAGTTGATGGCAAAATCCCTCCAGAAATTTGTGTAAGTAACTTTTTCTACGATAAGGCATATATACACATCAGTTTTAGCAACTGCGAGTTCCAAAGAACTCGGATTCAATTAATAATCTTGGTTGGTTAACAAACTCAGGTGATCGCCGCGGTTAAAGTAGCTAATTGCTGTAAAAGCGTGCATGATCTCAAATCCAAATGTTGTGAGAATTTTGAGTAGCAAACTCTAAAATGTATTTATGAAATATCTTTATATTTCAGGCTGATGTACATTTACTTCATAATGCTCTGTGTGCCGAAGAACAGTTTAAACCAGAGGAGAGGTAAGCATTCATTTAGTCGCAGTCTTTAAAGCATAAAAAAAGGAATATTTTTGTCTCAGAGCGGGGATAGGATCATTATTGACATTCCCTCATTTATTATCATTATTAATACCAGTTTTCAAATTTATGTTGCCAGTATTACGTCAAGCCATAATGTGAAAGTTCGCCTTGAAATTGAAACTCAAATCGCTGCACAGGACAAGGGATACTCCTTAAGACTGGTCAAAAGTAAGTTTACCAAAGCATTCAGTTCAATATATGTAAGTCAGTGCAAAAAAAAAAAGTTGAGTATTTTACTGTTCAGATGGTCTCAAGATTACAGTGTAAAGGTCATTAAATTAAGTAGAATTTGAGGCAAAAATCATGAAGCTAGTATATTTCAAAAAGGAATTGACTCGGACATTAAGTTTTCTATAACTTTGTTGTTGTTACTCGTATTTCTTTAAAATGTTTGCCTCCAGCTCTACTTTGTTGTTCATCGCTGTTTAGTTAAAGCCAGCTAGTCGAAGAGTAGACTTATTCCATAAGTCGGTTTATTCGTTCCTCAGTTGGCCTTTCTGTGATGGTCGCTCACACACCTAGTTGTAACCTACCATTATAAAAGAGAGAAAACTACGACTTATGGAATCAGTCTAGTTGAAGAGACACTTCGACATGGCTGATAAATCAAAAGAAGTGTTTTGGCCATATCAACAAACGAATCTAAAATTTACTTTTCCTTTCATTCTTTAGGAGCAACGGCAAGATACTATGAAACCAAGCGCAAGCTTTACTTACAATCCCTGCCCCAAAACAAAGATAAGACAGCGACATTGAAAAAAGACAATACCCTGAGATCAAGAAGAAAAAGGGTAAGGAATACAATTTACTATTTAAGCAACCATCCCTATAGTTTCTACATTGTTTTTAAAACCGCCTGTTACTAACCTTCCTATTTAAAGCTTGATGTTGTTCAGTCACTCCAAACTACTGCACATGTATTTATAGTGCGCCTGGACTGACAACAAGCAATTAAATTTCTGATCACATTTATAATTCTAAAAAGACTTTGTAAATAAAACTAATATTTCTTCTGTTTTTAATTTCAGTTGTACAAGGCAAGATTAAATATTGCTGAGGGCGAAGATAAAGAGAAACTGGAAGAACTCAGTTACGAATATGTTAGTGATGAGGAGAATGGCGATGGAGTTCAAAAAGGAAAATGGGTTGTTAGGGCTCCCGTTTGGCGTTCACGGCTAGCATCTGATCTGATGGGACGTCTCCAAGACCGGCTTGATAACAGCCGTGAAGAAAACGTGAGAGCGAGAGTGCCGCGCGTCAAAGGAGCCCTATCCACAAGAGCACAGCCAAAGGCAACAATAAATTGGGCCATACAGGCAGAATCTACTGCTCCACCATCACCAGGAGAACAGCTATCCCTGGATCCTCCTCAGGTCGACGAGAGCGATGGTGAAGACGTTGTTAGGGGTTCGCGTGCGTGTCCATTACCAACAAGTGGGTCGCGATCAAGAAGTCGATCACCACAGTACCAAAGAAGCCCACAAGTTGTTGCGCCTCGTCGATCTAGTAAACACGGCCGATCCACAAACAACAGAAAGAAGGGTTCAAAAATAAGAAAGAGAATAATTGGGGGTTTAGACTCTGAATAATGCGAAGATAGAAAGGAAATTGTAAAAATTATATCCCTCAGGTTTTCAGCAAAAGACATTTAGTTTATTAATTTAATTTTTGGTTTACTGTTACAGTTCTATGACTAGCGTACTGAAAAGTGTAAGTGGTATGTAGTTTTAAAAATAAAATGTATAACGTACATCCAAAGAATGCCTTTTTGAAAAATTCTTCACGGGATTTAGCTCATCCTCTATAGCATTCAGAAACGGGTGGAATTCTTGGGAACACGATAAATAAACCCGTAAACCTGTATTCATTCACGGGGTTTTCCAGAAATATACCTAGAGACCCAGAGAAATATAAATTATTTTCCGTGGAATACAGAAATATAGCGGAAGTATTCCAAGATTTTCAAGACGTATACGTAGAAATATAAAAGTATTCTGGGGGAAATACTAAAGTATCTCGAGCAGTATTCCAAGGTTTTCAAGACGTATACGCCGAGACTAGGAAAATCAAAAGTATTCTGGGTGGAATACCTAAGTATATCGGGTGGTATTCAAAGGTGTTCAGAAAGTAAACGTAGAAATCAGACAGGGAATGAAAATTATTTTGATTTGCATATCCAAACAACGAAAGCGTAGCTAAAATAAGATAAACTTTGTTACCGTAGACATTTGTCGGCTGAAGTATAATGGTGGAACACGCAAAGTGTTCAAATCGAAAATCGATAAACCGTCTGAAATGCTGAGGTATTCTGAACGGAACGCATGAAGTGTTACTTAAGTGTTCAAATCGAAAATGGAAAAACAGTCCGGATTCAAATTGAATACTTTAGGTGTACGTCACATCCCACTAAGTCGAATACTAAAGAAAACGTCCGTCAACCTCACGTATGCGGGTTCATTTTCAGTAGAATTCGGGCCCGAAAATTTGGCTTTTGGCACAGTGCTGTATGCTACAATTTCGGGTGACATTGATTTGACCTAACAAAATACTAGCGATAAAAGCCAATTTGGGAATTTATTCAAATCGTATCAATTAAGGCCAGTATGGGGACTGGTTGGATCGCGTGCTTTTCAACTCCTGTAGAAATTAAGCACAAAGGCTGTTGTCAATGGCAACATGCCATCACATAAGACTCTGTTAATATTTACTTTTTAAAAGGTCAAATATCTTATTATGCATCAAAATTCGTTTTGTGCGATATTAAAATGCCACGTAAATAAATGTGAAACTTCGAAATACTCCCATATTTTGATACCCATGTACCCGTGACTGCGATAGCAGAATAGTATTTTACCACACGGCTCACAGCAAAGCTCATTTCTGCCTAAATTACAACACTATAGCACAGTTTGTACGAATCGAGATGCCGACTTACATATGCAAATTGTTAGATGTTGAACTCACGGTCAAAAGATTGACCCCCATAAGAGTCCTAGTTAAAGAAATTTGTGATCGGACACATACAGGGGTCAGACGAAGGGTAATTCATGCTCAGTCGAGTGTTTTGATGGACAATTGCCTAAGTATCATTTCCTTTGATGATCGCGACGGTTAACCATGGCCACGGTTAACCATGACGCCCATAAAGAGATACAGTAAATTAGTGTATTTAAACATCGGTTAACCTGGTTAACCGTGTGACGTCACGAGCGGGTTTTTAAGCTGAAAGCGCAAAAGAAAACTCGATATACAGCCACTTGATACTGCAAACAAGTTTTATACTACAAGACAGGCCTAATCTTCAGTGTTGCTCTTCTAATGTTATACGTTTTACAGTAATTCTTTAAAATATCGGCGTCATTTATCAACACAATGACGTGACGCTGGAAATTGGTTTAACAGCTAGAAATTGGTTTTACAGCTGACAGGATATATAATTATGAAACCTGTCATACTCTAAAATACATCTTCTAGTTTTGAAACTTTTCACATTTATTATTGGTGTTTTTGTTGTTGTTGTTGTGTTGTTGTGTTTTTTTGAAACTAATTTATCGTTCTTGGCCTTGCGTCTATTTCCACTCCTAAAAATGTATTCACAACCAAATTAGCGCGCGCTTGTGTGATGGTTCTATCAAGCGCGCGGTTTTCCAACGTCTATATTTGAATAGGTAGATAGGTAGACTCACTCCTATGTCTTTTATATCGTTTTCCGCACGCTTTTCTATCAGATAAATAAGTACTATGTCCTATATGCTTCTCATTTGTTGTCCACGGACTGATATGTAGCTCAGACAACGGCGTGCAGAACCTGTTGAGACACTGTCCCAATTTTGGCCTTCATTAGCCAACCCTGTTTTATGGTCCCCCTTCCCCCCTCTCTCAATGTTGAGTAGGCTGGGGAGATTCCTGATAGGTCCAACACTTGACCCAACCAACATTGTGTCGGGGGGAGGGGGATTCAGAATATATGGCGGTTCTACGACTTACATGGTGGGTATAATATCAAAGAACGTCAATTTTAGGGCACAATGTCTCAACCATTCTGCACGCCGTTGTCTGAGACCTATAATATTAAATAACTAGAAAAAATAATGCAATCATTTGGTGATTTTACACTAAACTTGTAGTAGTCAAAGGTAGGCTCTGTATGCTACAATTTCGGGTGACATTGATTTGACCTAACAAAATACTAGCGATAAAAGCCAATTTGGGAATTTATTCAAATCGTATCAATTAAGGCCAGTATGGGGACTGGTTGGATCGCGTGCTTTTTGAATCCTGTAGAAATTAAGTTCAAAGGCTGTTGTCAATGGCAACATGCCATCACGTAAGACTCTGTTAATATTTACTTTTTAAAAGGTCAAATATCTTATTATGCATCAAAATTCGTTTTGTGTGATATTAAAATGCCACGTAAATAAATGTGAAACTTCGAAATACTCTCATATTTTGATACCCATGTACCCGTGTACTGCGATAGCAGAATAGTATTTTACGACACGGCTCACAGCAAAGCTCATTTCTGCCTAAATTACAACACTATAGCACAGTTTGTACGAATCGAGATGCCGACTTACATATGCAAATTGGTAGATGTTGAACTCACGGTCAAAAGATTGACGCCCATAAGAGTCCTAGTTAAAGAAATTTGTGATCGGACACATACAGGGGTCAGACGAAGGGTAATTCATGCTCAGTCGAGTGTTTTGATGGACAATTGCCTAAGTATCATTTCCTTTGATGATCGCGACGGTTAACCATGGCCACGGTTAACCATGACGCCCATAAAGAGATACAGTAAATTAGTGTATTTAAGCATCGGTTAACCTGGTTAACCGTGTGACGTCACGAGCGGATTTTTTAAGCTGAAAGCGCAAAAGAAAACTCGATATACAGCCGCTTGATACTGCAAACAAGTTTTATACTACAAGACAGGCCTAATCTTCAGTGTTGCTCTTCTAATGTTATACGTTGTACAGTAATTCTTTAAAATATCGGCGTCATTTATCAACACAATGACGTGACGCTGGAAATTGGTTTAACAGCTAGATATTGGTTTAACAGCTGACAGGATATATAATTATGAAACCTGTCATACTCTAAAATGCATCTTCTAGTTTTGAAACTTTTCACATTTATTATTGGTGTTTTTGTTGTTGTTGTTGTGTTGTTGTGTTATTTGAAACTAATTTATCGTTCTTGGCCTTGCGTCTATTTCCATTCCTAAAAATGTATTCACAACCAAATTAGCGCGCGCTTGTGTGTTGGTTCTATCAGGCGCGCGGTTTTTCTACGTCTATATTTGAATAGGTAGATAGGTAGACTCACTCCTATGTCTTTTATATCGTTTTCCGCACGCTTTTCTATCAGATAAATAAGTACTATGTCCTATATGCTTCTCATTTGTTGTCCACGGACTGATATGTAGCTCAGACTGTCTGAGACCTATAATATTAAATAACTAGAAAAACTAATGCAATCATTTGGTGATTTTACACTAAACTTGTAGTAGTCAAAGGTAGGCTCTGTATGCTACAATTTCGGGTGACATTGATTTGACCTAACAAAATACTAGCGATAAAAGCCAATTTGGGAATTTATTCAAATCGTATCAATTAAGGCCAGTATGGGGACTGGTTGGATCGCGTGCTTTTCAATCCTGTAGAAATTAAGTCACAAAGGCTGTTGTCAATGGCAACATGCCATCACGTAAGACTCTGTTAATATTTACTTTTTAAAAGGTCAAATATCTTATTATGCATCAAAATTCGTTTTGTGCGATATTAAAATGCCACGTAAATAAATGTGAAACTTCGAAATACTCCCATATTTTGATACCCATGTACCCGTGTACTGCGATAGCAGAATAGTATTTTACCGACACGGCTCACAGCAAAGCTCATTTCTGCCTAAATTACAACACTATAGCACAGTTTGTACGAATCGAGATGCCGACTTACATATGCAAATTGGTAGATGTTGAACTCACGGTCAAAAGATTGACGCCCATAAGAGTCCTAGTTAAAGAAATTTGTGATCGGACACATACAGGGGTCAGACGAAGGGTAATTCATGCTCAGTCGAGTGTTTTGATGGACAATTGCCTAAGTATCATTTCCTTTGATGATCGCGACGGTTAACCATGGCCACGGTTAACCATGACGCCCATAAAGAGATACAGTAAATTAGTGTATTTAAGCATCGGTTAACCTGGTTAACCGTGTGACGTCACGAGCGGATTTTTTAAGCTGAAAGCGCAAAAGAAAACTCGATATACAGCCGCTTGATACTGCAAACAAGTTTTATACTACAAGACAGGCCTAATCTTCAGTGTTGCTCTTCTAATGTTATACGTTGTACAGTAATTCTTTAAAATATCGGCGTCATTTATCAACACAATGACGTGACGCTGGAAATTGGTTTAACAGCTAGAAATTGATTTAACAGCTGACAGGATATATAATTATGAAACCTGTCATACTCTAAAATACATCTTATAGTTTTGAAACTTTTCACATTTATTATTGGTGTTTTTGTTGTTGTTGTTGTGTTGTTGTGTTTTTTTTTGAAACTAATTTATCGCTCTTGGCCTTGCGTCTATTTCCATTCCTAAAAATGTATTCACAACCAAATTAGCGCGCGCTTGTGTGATGGTTCTATCAGGCGCGCGGTTTTTCTACGTCTATATTTGAATAGGTAGATAGGTAGACTCACTCCTATGTCTTTTATATCGTTTTCCGCACGCTTTTCTATCAGATAAATAAGTACTATGTCCTATATACTTCTCATTTGTTGTCCTACGGACTGATATGTAGCTCAGACTGTCTGAGACCTATAATATTAAATAACTAGAAAAAATAATGCAATCATTTGGTGATTTTACACTAAACTTGTAGTAGTCAAAGGTAGGCTCTGTATGCTACAATTTCGGGTGACATTGATTTGACCTAACAAAATACTAGCGATAAAAGCCAATTTGGGAATTTATTCAAATCGTATCAATTAAGGCCAGTATGGGGACTGGTTGGATCGCGTGCTTTTGAATCCTGTAGAAATTAAGTTCACAAAGGCTGTTGTCAATGGCAACATGCCATCACGTAAGACTCTGTTAATATTTACTTTTTAAAAGGTCAAATATCTTATTATGCATCAAAATTCGTTTTGTGTGATATTAAAATGCCACGTAAATAAATGTGAAACTTCGAAATACTCTCATATTTTGATACCCATGTACCCGTGTACTGCGATAGCAGAATAGTATTTTACGACACGGCTCACAGCAAAGCTCATTTCTGCCTAAATTACAACACTATAGCACAGTTTGTACGAATCGAGATGCCGACTTACATATGCAAATTGGTAGATGTTGAACTCACGGTCAAAAGATTGACGCCCATAAGAGTCCTAGTTAAAGAAATTTGTGATCGGACACATACAGGGGTCAGACGAAGGGTAATTCATGCTCAGTCGAGTGTTTTGATGGACAATTGCCTAAGTATCATTTCCTTTGATGATCGCGACGGTTAACCATGGCCACGGTTAACCATGACGCCCATAAAGAGATACAGTAAATTAGTGTATTTAAGCATCGGTTAACCTGGTTAACCGTGTGACGTCACGAGCGGATTTTTTAAGCGGAAAGCGCAAAAGAAAACTCGATATACAGCCGCTTGATACTGCAAACAAGTTTTATACTACAAGACAGGCCTAATCTTCAGTGTTGCTCTTCTAATGTTATACGTTGTACAGTAATTCTTTAAAATATCGGCGTCATTTATCAACACAATGACGTGACGCTGGAAATTGGTTTAACAGCTAGAAATTGATTTAACAGCTGACAGGATATATAATTATGAAACCTGTCATACTCTAAAATACATCTTATAGTTTTGAAACTTTTCACATTTATTATTGGTGTTTTTGTTGTTGTTGTTGTGTTGTTGTGTTTTTTTTTTTGAAACTAATTTATCGCTCTTGGCCTTGCGTCTATTTCCATTCCTAAAAATGTATTCACAACCAAATTAGCGCGCGCTTGTGTGATGGTTCTATCAGGCGCGCGGTTTTTCTACGTCTATATTTGAATAGGTAGATAGGTAGACTCACTCCTATGTCTTTTATATCGTTTTCCGCACGCTTTTCTATCAGATAAATAAGTACTATGTCCTATATACTTCTCATTTGTTGTCTACGGACTGATATGTAGCTCAGACTGTCTGAGACCTATAATATTAAATAACTAGAAAAAATAATGCAATCATTTGGTGATTTTACACTAAACTTGTAGTAGTCAAAGGTAGGCTCTGTATGCTACAATTTCGGGTGACATTGATTTGACCTAACAAAATACTAGCGATAAAAGCCAATTTGGGAATTTATTCAAATCGTATCAATTAAGGCCAGTATGGGGACTGGTTGGATCGCGTGCTTTTTGAATCCTGTAGAAATTAAGTTCAAAGGCTGTTGTCAATGGCAACATGCCATCACGTAAGACTCTGTTAATATTTACTTTTTAAAAGGTCAAATATCTTATTATGCATCAAAATTCGTTTTGTGTGATATTAAAATGCCACGTAAATAAATGTGAAACTTCGAAATACTCTCATATTTTGATACCCATGTACCCGTGTCTGCGATAGCAGAATAGTATTTTACGACACGGCTCACAGCAAAGCTCATTTCTGCCTAAATTACAACACTATAGCACAGTTTGTACGAATCGAGATGCCGACTTACATATGCAAATTGGTAGATGTTGAACTCACGGTCAAAAGATTGACGCCCATAAGAGTCCTAGTTAAAGAAATTTGTGATCGGACACATACAGGGGTCAGACGAAGGGTAATTCATGCTCAGTCGAGTGTTTTGATGGACAATTGCCTAAGTATCATTTCCTTTGATGATCGCGACGGTTAACCATGGCCACGGTTAACCATGACGCCCATAAAGAGATACAGTAAATTAGTGTATTTAAGCATCGGTTAACCTGGTTAACCGTGTGACGTCACGAGCGGATTTTTTAAGCGGAAAGCGCAAAAGAAAACTCGATATACAGCCGCTTGATACTGCAAACAAGTTTTATACTACAAGACAGGCCTAATCTTCAGTGTTGCTCTTCTAATGTTATACGTTGTACAGTAATTCTTTAAAATATCGGCGTCATTTATCAACACAATGACGTGACGCTGGAAATTGGTTTAACAGCTAGAAATTGATTTAACAGCTGACAGGATATATAATTATGAAACCTGTCATACTCTAAAATACATCTTATAGTTTTGAAACTTTTCACATTTATTATTGGTGTTTTTGTTGTTGTTGTTGTGTTGTTGTGTTTTTTTTTTTGAAACTAATTTATCGCTCTTGGCCTTGCGTCTATTTCCATTCCTAAAAATGTATTCACAACCAAATTAGCGCGCGCTTGTGTGATGGTTCTATCAGGCGCGCGGTTTTTCTACGTCTATATTTGAATAGGTAGATAGGTAGACTCACTCCTATGTCTTTTATATCGTTTTCCGCACGCTTTTCTATCAGATAAATAAGTACTATGTCCTATATACTTCTCATTTGTTGTCTACGGACTGATATGTAGCTCAGACAACGGCGTGCAGAACCTGTTGAGACACTGTCCCAATTTTGGCCTTCATTAGCCAACCCTGTTTTATGGTCCCCCTTCCCCCCTCTCTCAATGTTGAGTAGGCTGGGGAGATTCCTGATAGGTCCAACACTTGACCCAACCAACATTGTGTCGGGGGGAGGGGGATTCAGAATATATGGCGGTTCTACGACTTACATGGTGGGTATAATATCAAAGAACGTCAATTTTAGGGCACAATGTCTCAACCATTCTGCACGCCGTTGTAGGTCGATCGAATACTTGTGAAAAATTACTAGCGGATATCTTGAATAAATGCAAATTTTTGAAACTATCTAACACACGTCGTAAACACGCAAATTTACTGTGCATAATACAACTCATTCTTGGACACCAGGGCGCAATGGGACGTCTGTATCGTAAAGGATAAATATGTATCTAAGGAAATGGACGACTAATAGACCGTTTGCATAATATTGCTAATCATATGCAGATATACTCTTCGCCTCGCTTTGGCTCAGTAAAACAAAAGAACAACTTAACCATGCCATTGTTTAGCTGCGCCAAAGTGAGGCGAGAGGTGTGCAGTCGGTATCTTCATAGCCGACACTAGGGGAGAGGGACCAAATCTTCCTCTTCGGTCTTCCCCTTAGTTACTATCTGAATATCTCAACAGACAGTCTTCTCAGTTTGTAACACTACTGCTCCCGCCTAAATTAGTCTATTTCACAAATCATCTGAAAATCTGATTTGTAAGTTGAGAGACACTTTTCTATGAGACTGAAACGTTCTAGGACTGAAACGCACCTAGAGATGGTCTCGACATTATTCGCCTTGAAAAAAATCTACTCACGAAATAATTGAAAGATTTCGTATGAATTGGAATCTTCATGATTCTTTCCGTACAGCAACAATACAGTACGTGAACTCTCTTTAACGCGGACAAGTTCGGGACCAGCTCTTAGTGTCCCACTTAGAGAGGTGTCCACCTTAGAGGGAGTTTCGTTATGGACAATATGAGGCAGTTAAAAAGGCCAGGACCAGGCAAATGTGTTCGCCTTAGAGAGGTGTTCGCCTTAGATAGGTGTTCGCCTTAAAGAGGTGTTCACCTTACAGGGGTGTCCGCATCGAGGGAGTTCAATGTTCAGTTATCGTAATCATAAAACCTGATTAGTGGTGATTTTCAATATCGTGACCGCACCACTGTAGAGCAGTTTTCGTATGAGTGTGAAATGGGACGTGCCGTGCCGTGACCGTGTCGATGCCGTGATGTCTATAAAAACATTCGAAATTCGTGTCGTAGCCGTACCGTGACCGTACGGTGCCGTGATGTCTATAAAAACACAAGGTGCAGCTTTTCCTACGATATTTTTTGCAACGTTACGTTGTTCACCCCTGTTTGAGGGTTAAAACACGATTAACTTTTCTTGTAACGTTGAGTGCTACAGAAGTTACACCGTGTGTTGCCCCTGCAAAAGTTCCATGCATCGTTGCGCGTAACAGTTGCAGGCGGGAGCCAGTCTCTTGCAATTTTCTCTGCAATGGTGTGCGATCTGTTGCTGGGGTGGACACACGTGCAACTTCTGTTGCGCGCAACGTTGCAAGAACGTTGCATCGTGTGTCCTGGCCTTAACGGAACCGTAACCACGCCGTGCGGTGACCATGCCTTTTTCACACCGTTTTCACAGTCATACGGAATCTGCTCTATTTCTTGGCGTGTCAGGTTTTTACACTCATTCGAAACCTGCATTTCTTTGTGTTAACGTTACTATACAAACCTTGTAACGACGTTTTGTACCTTTGAGATTCGATCGATGTGAAAATCTTGCATTTTACAAAATGTAAAAATATTATTTAAATTTTAAGTTTTAGTCTTTCTTCTCGAGAAAAAGCTCTTCCTCTTTGGTGTCTTAACATTCTCCTGTGATTTGTTTAAGCTTGTGTCATCTGTTTCGGCTCCTTTATCGTCGTCCTTTGCTTTTTTCCTGCCATGAAAAAATCGCGAGAAGCCTTTCAACACAAATGACTTGCTCTTTTTCACTTTTATGGGTTTACTGTGCTCTTCTTTGACTGGTTCCTCGAGAGATTCTTCGTTCCATGCGTCCGTATTGACCAGTTCAACTTGTTGTTTCTGCGCTCCGTTGAATTCTTCGACTACAACGATCTCTGTGGGTGTAGTTGGTCTCTCGTGGTAACTCCATCGTGCTTTTACAACCTCTGGTTTACCCCCATTAGTGGGCGGTTCCCCTGTAGGGAGACTACCATTCGACGCAGCCCTGGCAATGGTTTCATCTCGGACACCATTTTCTAGTGAGTGTTTGATTGGTCTCATCTCTTCATTTTTGTGAGAGAAATTATTGTTTTGTGGATGTGGTGAAGAAGAATTGTCATTGGATCTTGTGGAAACATTCGTGTCATCAGCAATTAAATTGTCATTTCTGAACTCGAATTCGTTTTCTAACGAATCTTTATCAAGTCCATTATCGAGCTCTGTATTTAGGAGCTCATCCGGGACAGTGGTTTCTTCATTTAGCTGTTGCGTGACACGTTTGGTGTTTTCCTCATCAGTTTTATCCAATATTTTCTCATTTACTTCAACTACCGCAGTATCTGCATTCTCTAGTGCTAGTCCATTTTCAAGTATAGGCTGTTCGTGTTTTTGAGCAACAGTTTCATCACTCAATTCTTGCTGAGTAGCAGGCTCATTAGGTTCGGTCTTATCCAGCATAGCTTCATTGATCTCATTGAGTTCAAAAACACGCACATCTTCCACCTCTAGTACAGGCTCATCGTCAATTGGAATATCGGTTTCAATTCTATGGAGGTTATTGTGTATTTCTTCAGGGTTTACAAACTTATTCTCGACCTTTTGTTGGTTTGCCACTGGATTTTCTTCTACTGGAGGAGAAAGAGGGGCTTCGTCCTTCTCTTCATTCACAATATCTTCATTTCTTAAATCTTCAATTTTACTCTCTTTTTCACGTTCGCTGCTTATTTGGTCGGGAACCCTGTGCTCCTTCAAATCATTGGCAGATAACTCGTTTTCCTCAGAATTCTCCAGTGTTTCTTTGCAAACGGCAGAAATGATCTCAGGGGTTTTCTGCTCTTTTTCAAGTTCTCTGCTTACTTGGTTGGGAACCCTGTGCTCCTTCTTCAAATCATTGGCAGATAGCTCGTTTTCCTCTGAATTTTCCAATGTTTCTTCCCGAAGCTCAGAAATGATTTCAGGGTTTTTCTGCTCTTTTTCATGCTCTCTGCTTACTTGGTTGGGAACCCTGTGCTCCTTCTTCAAATCATTGGCAGATAGCTCGTTTTCCTCTGAATTTTCCAATGTTTCTTCCCGAAGCTCAGAAATGATTTCAGGGTTTTTCTGCTCTTTTTCATGCTCTCTGCTTACTTCGTTGGGAACTTTGTGCTGCTGCATATCATCGTTTTGCTTTAAATTCTCCAGTACTCCTTCGCGAACCTCAGGAATGATCTCAGTTTTTTTCTGGTCTCTATCAAGTTCACTACTTACTTCGTTGGGAACCCTGTGCTCCTCCATATCATCGCTAATTTCCTCGTGAACCTCAGAAATAATCTCGGGGACAGAGAGTAGTTTTCGTTGCACGTGAGGTTCGGGTCCAGTCTCTTGTGCATTGGTACCAGGTTCGGTTACCTGGGGTGCAAGTGGTGTCTCGTTCTGTTTGTTGTCGTTCCCTATAAAAAAGATAAACTTGTCAAGAACCGTCCTAACGAACCCCCAGTGGTATTATTCTCATCTGTCGTTAGTTTCTTGTTACCAGAAAAATGCCCCCTGGCAACACATATTTCCTGTTGGAACTTGTTCTCCGGAAGTAAATACTTCTCTCGTTTCTGATTGGTTGACCTTATAACCAGTACCAGTGTATGGAGAACATTAAAATAACAAATTAAAATTAAAAATGAAATAGCACAATAAATTTTGACTTCCAGAACAAGTTCTAACAGACAACGTTGAAAAGGGTATTTTGTCTGGGAGGAGGAACGATCAACAAAATAATAGCCCTTGGTTCCCAAGGATGCAACCTACTCTACCAGTAGTGACACATATCCATTTCACAATGAGGACCAGTTGTCTGGTTCAATTAGTCTAATAATTACAAATATTTGTCGATCTTAGTTATATGGGTCGAAATAAGTATTATATGGAGACCTCAGTGGGGTGGAGCAGTGATGATTCTTGTGGTAATTACACTAACCCCAGGGAGTGGTAGTAAGTACTTGTACTCACCACAGGAGAGTGGTAGTAAGTAATAATAATAATAAATCTTTATTGAGGATACTATCGTCACAAACTGGTGATTTACAGATAGGTCCTCAAAAGTACATGCAATCACTTCAGGTGAAGATACTTAGGGAAAATCGTGGCCAAACTCACACATATCATTAATATAATGAGTGATATGGGGGAGCTAGTAAGTACTTGTACTTACCCCAGGGGGTGGTAGTAAGTACTTGTACTCACCACAGGGGAGTGGTAGTAAGTACACGCAATCACTTCAGTTGAAGATAGTGAAAATCATGGCCAAACTCACACATATCATTAATATAATGAGTGATATGGGGGTGCTAGTAAGTACTTGTACTTACCCCAGGGGGTGGTAGTAAGTACTTGTACTCACCACAGGGGAGTGGTACATGCAATCACTTCAGTTGAAGATACTTAGTGTAAATCATGGCCAAACTCACACATATCATTCATATCATATGAATACACGTAATGACTAAAGCACATTAGCAATATTAAAAGCTCAATAAACTTTATAGACTGGTAATTATAAACCTTTTAATTTAATTTATTTACTTAATCTATCTAAAGGTCATTTCTAGAGAGGTAGCTGAAATACTGTTAGGATGACCTATTAACGTCATAATTTTCATCATCAGATCACGAATACTTTAGATATATTGACTTTCCACTCACAAAGCCACGATATGTGAAATCTATCCTAACAGAGTTTAAGGAGTCACTCAAGATTATTTGAGATTTTAAACAAACGATCCAACTTAACCAGAGAACGAATCAATGAATATATTTATGAAGTCGGCCTACGAATCCGGTTGCGGTTTTTGATTGTCTGATTCAACTTCCAAATATGGCAAGTACTTGCTAGACACTTGAAATCTATTCATAATCAAAACAATCGATAAAAATAGCTAATCACAAGCGTAAAACCTTCAAAACGAGTCTAAAGGTACAATATCAAAATACTTGTACTCCAAGCCTCGATTTCATGACATTCCGTTGAGACGTGGCTAGTAAGAGAAATCGTACTTGATGGACGAGAGAGACTGGTCATCAAAGGTTCTAGAATGGTGTCTGGTCTTTTGAGGGCATTCAGCCAAATCACGACAAAATCACGACACATTTGAAAATAGCCAGGGCCATGAGAACTTGAGAGAAATTCGGTTTGGGGAAGTCATATAATGCTACATGATCTTCAAAAGCTTTAATTTTTTTTTTTTTGCTTATCAAAACTGAACAATTTCTTTGATATCATGGGTTTTTCGAAATTCAAGTCAGTGACCGCCAACACACAGTTTCCTATTAGGGAGGGGAAGTTGAATGCCCGCAGGCTGACAGTTCTAACCATTAGCTCTTCGATGGCAGATTGAATAAATAAACGACCATAACCCATTGCTGCTATCTAAAATTGTTCTACTTTTCTTTTTGTTCTGGTGAGCATTAAACAAATCGTGAGTAAAAAGTGAACTTTATTTACAGTCTAATTAAGGTTAATGCACGAAAAAACTTGGCGTGACTAGAATCGACTCGAGTGTTCAAAACATTATCGCGAAATGTAAAAAACAAAAACACTTCATGATCAAATCAATTCTATGAAGAAATGTTGAATGACTAGATCGCGGATGGATTTTAGAGTTAAATAGCAAGCTTTTAGCAAATATATTAATGAAGGATTTTAGCTTTTAATTTAACTTACAATAAGTTAAATTGGTTATGTTAAGTGAAGTTATTAGTTTGTTTACTTTAGAAGTTATTTCCTCTTACAGAATGGATTTACTTAACGCTGTAAAAAAACATGTTAAAAAATTAAAACAATTGACAGTCTACTGGACAAGTCTCTAGTACAGTCCTCAACGAAAAATTCAAAAAAGCAAGTATGTACGCATGCGCAGATGTAGCCTTCTACGCAGCCGTGTAGTAGCGTTACGTACGTAGCGAGACTACACACGAAAGGCTGCGTCAAACGTACGGCTGCGTCAAATATGAAGAGACTAACGCAGATGTCAATCTGAAGTGGTGGTCTTTCTGTCACAACAAATACGTACGCATGCGCAGATCAGATGAAGTCTCCTACGCAGCCGTGTAGTAGCGTTACGTAACGAGACTAACGTAGGGTTGCGTCAAATATGAGGAGACTAACGCAGATGCCAATTAGAAGTAGTGGTCTCTCTGCCACGAAAATACGACAATTAATCAATGCGCAAAATACTTACTTGTACTCTACTAGTCCGCCGCTAACTGTTAAATAACGGGTTAAGTAAACCCACTCTAACACAAATTGCGAAACTGAACAAGTATTAGCTACAAATAGTGAGCAGCAGGTTATTATTAGTGGTGTCAGTGATATTGGTTTAACTGTCCACAAGCAAGGACAGATGTTTATATTAGTAAACCCCTCACCTCATACTCTAAATCCTTAGGATTAGCTAGACGTCCTCTAAAGTCACATGAAATACGGGATTAATGGTTAGTATGTACACATTAGAAAATGTATTAATTATAATTATTGTTTAAAGAAATTAGGGCTTCGACGGCAGACCACCTGGACATTTTAAAGGAAAGACCATTTTGGGCAGCCAGATCACGTGACCTTTTCAAAACGTGAACATTTTGGCAGCCAAATCACGTGACCACAAATAGCGTTTGTTTTTAGAATTTTATTGTAAATTTTATATTATTCAGGGCTTCTTTTGATAGCAGTTGCTGTTTAGTGACTGATGGGGTTACCCTGGTTAAATAAGGCTTCGTTCATTCATTCACCATTTTAAGACGTGACCATTTCAAGCAGCCAGATTACATGACATTTTTTAAAGATTTCGACAGTAAAACCAGATGGCAATACTTTATGTTATTCATTGAGCATTTATACTCGTTTTTGTTGAGAAATATTTTAGGTTTTTTAAACAGTTGGTTTCCAAATTAGTTTACAGTTTCTAGGATCTCAGGGAGGGGTTTCGCCACAGGGTTCCCAGTTGGCACTTTCAGAGAGTTTCGATCGGTTTTCACCGTACCTTCTGTCGTTGTATTCTTAAAGAACGCTTGAGACGACTTCCTCCTACTCGACGGCGACCTGGAGGGACTATTAACCTTTTTCAATTGAAAACCACCACGAATTTCGTTTAAAAGTCTGTCTACTATACAGCCACCATCATCAGGTGGATTTTCAGGGATTTTGCCTTTGACTTTGTGAGGATTTGCCTTTCTTTTGGCTTCTTCTTCAGCCTTTCGACGCTCTCTTTCTAGACGTTTCTTTTCTTGGATTCGAAATTGTTCGTTTTCCTAATGCAAAGAAAAAGCGAGCAATTAAAGAGCTAATGTCTAGGCAAATGAAAACAGGGAAATTCCTTTGAGGCCCCGACACACGTTGCAACTAACTTACAACTTTTTCTGAAACATTTCAAAGGTGGACGCATGGTGCAACTATGCTGGGGGCCATGTTTCAGAAAACGTTGTACCGTACATGTGTCTGGATCTTTGCTTTCATTTCGACGTCAAAAGACTGCAATTAATCTATTACAACTACATGTGATTAGTTAAGTGCTTCTAGTAGGAGGACCTCAAGAGACTCTTACTGTATTTAAAACAACTGCCTCTCCACAGCTGATTGCACGCAATCGCCACTGTGCGTAATCATTGCGGCACTAACAATGTTAAAAATGTAAAATTGTTACTAGCTAAAGAATAATATTTTGTTCTACTTCCGCAATATTGCAGGTTACAATTTCAGAGTATGATTTACGGTCGAAATATTCCACGCTGAATATATATAAAAGATAGCATCAGTACACGACCCCTATATGGCACGCAGTTCAAGTCTTTCATCAACTCTCGTCTAAGAGCTAAGTAGAGTCAAGGAAATCGAATTACGGTCACTTGACCCACTCACCTTTTTAGCTGTTGTCAACTGATCACAGAATGTTTTAAACAACCCCAGAACTTCTTGAAGCTTGATTTTCTTTTCGTCCTCGCAGAAATATACCGCCATCTTATGTATTAAGTTGTTGATTTCCTTTATGCCTTCTTCTAGTCCTTCTACCTCTGTTAACGCCTCCTGCTCGGTAGAAATAAAAGCACAGTAGTATACAATTGAACAATATTCGATTGCAGAGGAGTATAATAAGGATTACTTGATGTTAATACTATAATTTACTAGTTACAAGATGGCAGCATTTTATACGTTGATACTTTCGCAGAGTCGATTATCACCATTATTGACCTATCTAGCTACAATAAGGTTTAAAAGGGCTGACACTCCCTCATACAAGTCTGCATTATATTCATACTTAAGCATTTTTCTTGTATTAACCTCATTTCTGTGACTCCCCTCCCTCCCCTCCCATCCATCCAATGTTGTTTGTAGAACGACACCCCGACAGTTGAATTGTCACGAAACAACCTTGGATTTGGGAGAGGGGGGAGGGAAGGGTGGAGATCATATTGTATAGTGTCACGCTAAATTGCACTTAATTTGTGTAGATTTTGTGGGGGAGGGGGCAAGGGGTGTGTTCAAGTCTGCCCTCTCCTCCTCCGTCCTGGTTTGACATGTGAAATTTGTGGGTCCCCACATATTGGTTCAAAGCTACCAAAACCCAACTCACCCAAAACCAACCTCACCCCTCTCTTCCCCACCGCTCCTTTCTCTGCATGTTTTCCTTTTACCATAACACTAGAATGTCAACTAGACATTATGGTGTTGCACCATACCTTGACGAACTCGCCAAATTGTTCCTGGATATCACTTGGTGCATTATCAAGGTTTTTGCTCAGTGATGTGATGTTGTTTCTAAGAGCTGCTACTTCCGCTGTGAGGGCATCGAGAGACAACCTGTAACCAACAAGCAATACAATCGATAATTAGCTTGATTATCAGATAAGCAACCACGAGGGGAGGACAGAACGCCAAAAAGCATTAAGCGCAATCTGATTCAAAGCCATTTATTTTGCTTATTCATCTTCAATTACTATTCAGACTTACAGTTTTGAAATAAGCGGCAATGAAAAAGAAACGTTCTGCCTCGAACGGAAAATGAACTGTTTTACGTCCTCAAGTTCCCGTTTTCCATAAAGCGTGAAATCTAGACATATATGGTTTAACTGTCCAGCCAAACAATCCATGCATGCTTTGCGCTCCAGACTCGAACCCAGTTCGTTCGTTTTGCAAATGGCAAATGACGACGAAGACGACGACGATGATATATAAAGCATGCCTACAGTGCCGTTTGTGATACCCGATTCTATAAGCGTATCGTTACCTTACTGCTGGATCCAAGTGTTTCATTTGAGAGGGAAACTGAAGGACTTTTTCTCTCTTTTCTTCTGCCACCTATAACATTACAAGCAGCAATATCATCAGCTTCAGGATTTCATTATAAACAAACCTACTTTCCCCTCTGGGAGCGAGTTGTTAGATATATTCCGAACTTATAGATGAAGACAAAGGAGTTTTCCCACACACATTGAATAAAGATGAGTTTTTCTCCCTATAAAGCACCTCTCAAAACGTTTCCCACGCGTGTAGTGAAACTAAGGCAAGATCAAGTGAACAACATTGGAACAATAGTTTCAAATGTAATGATTTGTTGTTATACGGGCGATCAGTGATCATGATCAGAATTAAAATGGGAAAAACTGACCTAAAAATTTGTAAAAGGTTCCAAATTTTTGACCTCTCCTGTAGGCCTTCCTGACGAAGGAAGACCTACAGGCCTGACGAAGGCCTACGGGAGAGGGTGAAAATTTGGAACCTTTTACAAACATTGTTAAGTCAGTTTTACCCATTTTAATTCTTATGTAATTATTTGTAATCATATACTTACATGAACAAGGAAATGCATCAGATTCATCCTGGGTTTGTTGGCTCTAGTATCCACAAGTTTAACAAGTGAAGTTATCTTGAATGCTGTGGCGTTGCCAGCGTAGCCTCCCTAATAACGTCATATCATAAATCTATTTTATAAAATTTCTTAAGATAAAACGCGCGCGCTGATTGGCTAGCTACCATGTTTATATCACATATAAAATATTTGAGATATAACGCGCGTGCTGATTGGCTGGCTGCATGTTTATATCAGAGGACAGAGACATGCATGACCGGCTTGCATTAAAGAGTCGAAAAATATTTTATAAAAGCAATGTAAAACGATCGCTTTGTCTCTGTGCTATGATATAAACACTCTGGAAGATGTAGAGCACTCGAAAAGCAAGAGAAGCACTCGACCCAAATCATGTTCCTAAGCTTGCTTTCCTTGTGCTCTACATTTCCCATCGTGTTAATATCACAGTACTGAGACATGCGCGCGAGGTTTATAAATGTAGAGTAATAACATCATCGATTGTTGGTCCTTTCTCTGAAAAGGGATCGAATAATCTACCGCCGCCCCCCCCCCCCCCCCATTCACCCCAAGAACAATACTGGATATGCCCTTTCATCCCTTTGATTGTACTTTCCTTTGTAACAGAACCATGCAACAAAACAATCAAAACACACAATCACTTACTGAATTCATAAAGTTTCCGATGATAAGAATGAGTTGGAGGACTTCTGGTAAAATCTCGTTTTCCAAAATTTCTGAAAAAAGTCATGAAAATTAATCAATATTTGTTTCAACACAATGTCTCTCACTTATTGCGCATGCGTAAATTCTATTTAGGCACTGTTTCTGACACACGTGACACACGGTGTTAGATTAAAGCGTCCCACATTGGCAGAGTGGTTACATTTTTAGACTTCTGGTGCCGGTTTCTGAAAGCTCGATTCAAGCTAGTCCAGGATTAAAATAAATGGTTTTCTTAGAAGTTAATCCTGGGTTAGGATTTCAGGAACTCGGGTCTGAAAGCTAGTCATTAAAAAACTGGAGGTTAGACAACTCTAGCAAGTGTTCTTGTTGTTATCCCCCTTCCTTGACTCGCAGAATATTGTTCAGAGAATCTAGACAGAATCAAATGTCATCTTTTACCCTTGATAGCTGATTGAAGACAAGCAATGTTTGGTTTCATGGAATCCAGGTTGATTTTTAGCTCTGCTTTAGCCAACATTGCTTCTAGACGGAGTTCATATCTGATCACAAGAACAAAAACAAAACAAAAAATATCATTGCTGTACAGTTAAAGCTGACTTGTTGCCGCAGTAAAAAGTGGAGGGTACACGAACCCCTCTTTTTAGTCATACCCCTAGCTGTTGTACCAACCTTATAACAGTGGTCAGCTCCATCAAGAACTTCTCTGCATTACCAAGCTTTGTTCTATCCCCAGAAAAGGACTTTAAAAGCTCTACCTGGAAATCAAGACAATATGCAATTTCTATCGTAAATTCATATATGAAAAATAAAAAACTTTGGCGCACACCTATAGTGAGTTGCGGTTACCCTGTGTCTCCATACGCGCGCCCTGAATGACGTCATATTCGATTATAAATGACGTCACAATTGTAATTGTCAAGTTTTCGTGGGAAGATTCAGCACTAGAATCCGCTTCTTGGAACGATGCTTATAATAATATAATAGCCAATTAGTTTACAACTGTCAACCCACCCAAGACCATCCTGAAAGGTAAATTGGATATATTTCTACTCACCTCGGAATTGTCCGGTAACAGTTTTATGAAGCTCTTGAGGATATCGGGTTCTAGTTTTTCGACATCACCTTGACGAATCAAGTCTACAATTTCGTTGTTTGGTCTAATGGAAGATAACAACAACAAACAATTTAAACGCCTTTTCTATTGTAGAATCCTAGCATGCGACCACGTCATGACCCACAAGCTAGTTTGTCTTGAACTTAGGGGTGGCCCAAGTTGCTTAGGTCTGTTATTGTAAAATTAAGTGAGTTGCACTTTATGGTCGCCGGGTACTCTATTCCCTTGGGCACTAACAAACAAGGGTTACCAGGACAGCTCACTTTCTTATAAATTGGCCTAAAACTACAAATTCTTCACGCTACATATGGTATTCTTGAACATCCTTGATGACTGGCATGCTTGCACAATCCGATCGTCAGCTCCATAAATGTCGTATTGTCGTAGATTCGACTAATAATATTTGTTGTCTTATAAATTACGATTCGATGACGAAACCATCGTAAATTTGGTCAATGGACGGATATGTACGGAAAGTACAGTTGGATATGTAGAGAGAAGAGATAAGGTTGACCATGAAGATTTTGTAAAAACAGAGTTAAACCACTGCCGACTTACTTTTTGAACTGCTTTAAAAAGATATTTAGATTCAAGCTTCGTTTAGGGTCCAGCAGCGTAATCTGAAAGAAATGATATGTAATAACTTATAAGTTCTTAAATAGGTAAGTGAGTGCAACATCACAATGTTAAGAGACCGGGCCACACGAGGGAGCTTACTCCCGCAAGATGCTCCCGCGACGCGTTCCTGGGTCATTTTGCACAACCAGTACACACGAGGGAGCATGCTGCGGGAGCTTGCTGCATGGTGTGGTCATGCTCGCTGATATTTAACCAGTTTAATATCAGGGAGCGTGAGCCGGGGCAAAATTCTGCTCCCACCACAACTTTTTTTACAATGAAATCGTTGGTACACACGAGGGAGCGTTTTGCGGGAGCAAGCTCCCTCGTGTGTACCGGCCTTTACCAGTTTAATATCAGAAAGCATGATTAGGGAGCAAAAGTTTTGTTGCGCAACAAAAATTATTGCGTGAAATCGTTGGTACACACGAGGGAGGGTTTTTGCGGTAGCGTGTTGTGTGTACCGGCCTTTACGGATCTGCTGAAAACAAAGTTCAAATTTACAAGCAAATAACGTGTCGCTGTGTAATACCGCGGCTGGACGCACGGAAAACGGAACAACACTGCGCTGCGGGCTTCATGTCCGCGAGTTTTTAAAAACATAGACGGGAAATCTATCTAAGGCAGACCTCTTTCAAAAGGAGAAATCAAATAAACTCTGTAATTTTCAAGTCAATTTCGGAAACGTTACCTCTTTTGGAGCTTTTTTCTTCTCTTCCTTTTTCACAACAGCTTTCTTCTGACAAAACAACTCTTCTTCCATTTTAAAATCTGGTTGTACCGCGTCTAGAGACATAACTCTAGTCCAAACACATTGGCGCTGTCGCTGCACAATATGTGGGGGTAACTTTTGCCAAGCCAGAGTTCTCATTTTGGAAGCTGGTTTATAGTTTGGAACCACTGGACAACTTTGTGACCTTTGGTATCTTCCATCTGTGGAAGTAACACCAGTACCAGCTGGTGGTGGAGGTAATGGTGGACCTCCCACGCCAGGAATAGGCGGTGGCGGAGGAACCCCAGGCATGCCTGGTATAGTGGGTGGAGGTGGTATGCTTCCTACGCCAGGAAGAGGTGGAGGTGGTGGTGGGGCTCCTCCCATTCCAGGAGGAGGTGGTGGCGGCGGTGGAGCACCTCCCATGCCTGGTAAGGGTGGAGGTGGAGGTACACCAGCCATTCCAGGAAGAGGTGGTGGTGGAGGTACACCTGCCATTCCAGGAAGAGGTGGTGGTGGTGGTACACCTGCCATTCCAGGAAGAGGTGGTGGTGGTGGTACTCCTGCCATGCCTGGTAAAGGTGGAGGTGGCGGCACACTGCCCATACCTGGTAAGGGCGGTGGTGGAGGAGCACCTGGTACCCCAGGTGGTGGAGGTGGTGGTGGTGGTGGAGCACCTCCCATTCCAGGAAGAGGTGGTGGTGGAGGAACACCTGCCATGCCTGGTAGGGGAGGTGGAGGTGGTGCACCAGGTACACCAGGCGGAGGAGGAGGTGGTGGTGGTGGAGGTGGAGCACCTATTCCAGGAAAAGTTACGGGTGTAAAGGCATCTGCATTTCCAAGAAGTGGTGGTGGTGGTGGAGGAGGAGGAGGAGGAGGAGCACTAGAAAGAGGTGCTTGTTCTACAGGTGATGGAGGAAGACCATTACATAAACTAGATTTTTCTTGTTCTCCAACTGAAAATAAAACGCAAGTTATTTTACAAACAATTTAGGAACGATTACTTCATTTTCCAAATTACCGTAAAAGATTGGTTTTTGCGGCTCTGTTCCAGTCATTTCTTTCCCTTGAGATTCCTTACTTTGACCCTCCTTTTCTTTCGATTCCGAATTCTTTTCCTCATTTCCTGATTCCACTGCGTGGAGTTCCTTTTCTCCAGCTTGGACGACTGATTCTGCTTGGGTTGAACTTTCGATATGGACAGCACGTCTGACCAGCTTTTCAATCACCTCCCACATCATATCACCAACACGTGATTCCCCATCAATGGTCAATAAATTTTGAAGAACATGGAGTAGGTTCGCGGAATGTGGTTTACTACTGACCTACATCAAGATGAAACAATTGATCATTGATAAAAAGCATGCAGAGGCCAGTAGGGTGGCTAGTAGGAATCACCGCAGTACTGATGTACAACAGGCCCGCGTAAGAGAGCCCGAAAAAATTCTTCCAAAACAGAAGGCAATGGCTGGAATGTGACGATAGATTACGAGGCATGGTTGGACGGAACGAGAATACGAAGGCGAAGGGCAGTCAAACGAGTTCAAAAGGGGGGAAGAGGGTAGCGATTTCCCGTATTCCTTCTCCCCCACACCTACTCTCCTGACCTACCAATACGCTCTATGTACAGTTGTGTATATTGTGAGAAATTTCTTTCCGTCCATCTAAAAAACAACCTACCTTTTTAAAAACAGCATGAAAAACATCAATATGACTTGTTAAATCGACTCCTTCTGGTGATAACTGTTCATCGTCGTCATCAAGTCTGCGTTCTTCAAATACATCCAGTTGAACAGCTAGATCGTCATCAAGATCTTCTTCGTGCCTATTGGAAGTGATTAAAAAGAAATGAAGGTCGATATTTGAAGTGCGTATCCTTCGGGGATACCTCCCGCTTTCATCAGCGCTGCGGTGAGGAACTACGATGGTGCAGTGAAAATCTACGTGGACGCAAACGTTAGACGAAATTCTGTAATTTTTGTCTTGATGTCAAAGGTTTATGAGCAAATCCCCAAAACTTCATTATGCTTCAGGTTGACGAGCGCGTCGTAGATTTTACTCATCTTGCAGTACCATGTTGTGCTAAAGGGCATTACTTTAGTGGTTAGGGTTTGATTAAGACGAAATTAGGATGCACGACGTTATACGACGTTATATAAAGGATAAATTTAATGGAGTCAAGGACCATTCATGCACTAAAGAACTTAGATACCCTTGCTCTTCATGCCCATGAAATCGCATCCCAAAGCTTGCAGCACTTTTTAGGTCTTAAGACACAAAGAGCCTGCATTAACAGACCACTATATTTTACCTAAATTCAGTAAGAATGTCAAGTAAACCAAGACCTGAGAAAGGAAATAACGCAAATTAGAAGACGTTTTCATTTGCTCAACATATCGAGAACAAGATGGTACTGAGATGATTATGATCATGGTAATAACCATAGTAATACGATATTATTGATGATGGCTACGATGGTAATTATGTTGATCGTGGTGATGTTCATGGTAAATGATTTTGATGTTGGTGATGATGACGACGACGAAAAGCCACGATGGCAGAATGGAAAACACGATCGGTTCTACAAGATCCTTCATGCGAGCCGTCGTGCGCCTTCAAGGGTGTGTCACAACAGCCCAAGCTGACGATCTGCGAGAACCTTGAAGACGAAACCTTGCACATAAAAGAAGGTTCTCATAGCGTTCCCGTCGCAGTTAATGATGATGATGATAAAAATGATGATAACAGCGATGATAATAATGATAAATAGGATGCTAGCGCATTATCGACTCACCTATAAACTCGTTACGTAATCGTACACGCTGGTCAAAGTCTTCAGTAGAAATAAGAATCACATTAATGAACGAAAGACACGCTGTTCTGTATGGTACAACTTCGGCATTCTTCAGCTCGTTAATAACTAAACTAAATCTGTATCTTTGTCCCTTGGTTATCTGTTCAAAACAAAGTTCCATAACAAAAAGTACTACAATTGAGTACTACAACTTCGTCAGCATTTTTTCTAGCTTTGTAGATCTTCATCAGCCAGACATTGCTGATGAAGGATGAAGTATTAGGCCCAGTTCAGACGTCGAACATTTGTCGCGTCGAATCTAATAACATCAAAGAAGGTCGTCTAATTATCCAATGTTTTCAATGCATTCGACGCGGAAAAAGTTCGACGTCTGAACTGGGCTTTAAGGCCCGCGCAAACGACTTCAACATTTGTTTCAACATCACTTCGATTTTGTTGAAAATCAATGTTGAAGTTGTTTGCCACCCCCTTTCAACAATGTTGAAGCGTGTTGAAACGTGTTGAAACGATGTTGAATGAAGTTTAAAAGAGTTTAAACTTTGCTTCAACATTGCTTCAACATTTCTTTTGTTCTCTGAATGTTGATTCAAAGTTGAAGTCGTTTGCCAACCTCTTTCAACATTGTTGGGTTTGCGCTTGCGCTCTAAGCCGTCTTGTAGTGTTTCAACACTGTTGAAAGGGGGTGACAAACGACTTCAACATTGCAATTCAACAAAATCGAACGGATGTTGAAACAAATGTTGAAACCGTTTGCCAACCCAGTGTTCAATATCGTTCAACATTGTTCAACATTGCAATTCAACAAAATCGAAAGGATGTTGAAACAAATGTTGAAGTCGTTTGCGCGGGGCTTCGTCCCGGCAATTGCAAGTCATTTGAATTACTTCTCTTATCAGAGACAACTCCAACTTAATGATTTACAACATGCCTGATACAGCACTTTCAACGTTATAACGTATCATTACCTTGTAGTTTTCTAGAGCGTCTATCGCTAGTTGGTATCCTTGCTCAGAGTATAGACACAACGCTGACAGCAGTTCAAATACTTGTTTTTTGATCATAGTGTTGTTGGTGTCCAGCGCTGAAAAGAGAAAAACAAACCGATTGAATTAAAAATATATGGAACATGTAGAGACAAAATCAACAAACGGTTCGACTCTAGAGTAGGCTCGAATTTTTCGAGTTCTTTTAACTTAACGACCATATTACGATCTACCGAGTGACCTACGACCATACTTCGATCTACCGAGTGACCTACGACCATACTTCGATCTACCGCGCGACGACACGGATGAAAAACGCATTGCGGATACTCGATCGGAAGTCTTAAATAAAACCATTGAGGAATTAGTAAACTATGAAAGTTTAATAAGGCTGTCCGTGAAAAGTTAGCGCTTATTTTTTCCTAAAATACTGTTTTAGTTGTTCTCTTTCTCTGGTCAAATAATACACGAGAAATTCGCATAACACACGACAGTTGAATATACGGTACTTTTATTTGTAAACACGAACGAAAACACGAACGCGTCTACGAATTCCCGCCGAATTTTCGAGCATGCGCAATGCGTTTTTCACCTGTGTCCCGCGTGACTTAACGGCCAAGTTACGATCTACCGAGTGACTTACGACCAAGTTACGATCTACCGAGTGACTTAACGATCTTTTTTTTTTTTCATAGCTTAGTTCAAACGTGAACCATTTATACGCAAAGGTAATCCCACAGTATTTATGAATAGCCTCCCGTTTTATAAAGAGTACAAAGTCTTCATGAGTTGAGGCCCGGACGCGCACTACTGCACTCTAACAGTTTCGAGCTTAAGCACGAGACGTTTTCGTCAACACGGACGGACGTTTTTGATCCTGCGGGTGCCGTAATAGATAAGGTTTGCGTTCTCGACAGAACTTCAGTTGAGGCTCTCTCACGTTGTAGATTTCATCAAGAGAAAATGATTTCATCTACGACGGCGCACGCACGAACAATAACTTACGCGTGACGTCCGTGTTGACAAAAACGTATTAGGGAGCTTAAGCACGAGACATTTTTGTCAACACGAACGTCATGCGTATGTTATTGCTCGTGTGCCGCCGTCATAGATGAAATTTACCCTATACTATATTTGCTATGGAAACAGATACCTATGCAAACAATGTAAAATAGCAACTAACGCAGACATACATCAGGGCCTGTAGAGGCCAAATTGTTACATAATTAATGAAAACATAAGCATATCACACAAGTGCTTAAGTCAAATTGAAAAGACAAGCATTAATTCTACAATACTGAGTTTGTATGTGCTGCTTGTGCTCGTGCTTAAAGCATGTCGCTAGCGAAACGACAGCCACAGCTAATGAGCAGTAAACTTGTAATGCGTATGTACCAAGTGATTTAAAAGAAACACTCCTATAATGAATTGAAAAGTACACTACTGAGCCTTTTTTGGCATGCGCTTATGTCATGTGAAACAAAAGACAAGCTCTGCAAATTATTACTAGTATTGGGTCTGCGTATTCTTAGCTTAGTTCTGTAATGAAAACCAGACTATCTTAGCTACACAAACGCTTTCGTGATCAATACAAATTAAAACGCCCCAAGATGATAAAAACACTTCAACAAATAGATAATAGAAGGATCATTCATGTTTCAAGGAAGATATCTATCTATCTCTAAGGTTACCTATACACTTCTTAATATCCGGATACATTAGTATACACATCTTTTTGCTAGCTACGTAGTTTGTTCATCCACACCAAAACGCCGTTTTTCATAGACCATCTGCCCTCAGTTAATTCAACACAAGTACTTAACAGATACCAAGCCATTAATCAGGCAATAAATATTAACAAGAGAACGAAAAACACTCGAGAAAACCGCATCTGCCAAGATTATGATATCTCAATAATTGTAACTGGAAGGCTTTTTAACCATTAGGTTTCATTCTAAAGCGATAGGCGCAGTGAGATGAAGAGAGCCGATTCCAGGGAGATGTAATAAAAACGTTTAAAACTTTACAAAGACTAATAAATTCTATTTTTAATTTTGTTTTTGATATCTAAATTAGAGTTATGAGCGATCATAGCGGGGTAGACGTGCAAACAAATTGTTTACTTCTATGAATTAATTCGTTGCAATATTCTTGTGTATTAATTATTTAAGAAACAAAATATATAGATCGGTGCTAATGTGTTAACCCATTACTTTGAATTAAAAGTAAAAACAAAATATTTCACACACGAACAATGAGTTTAAAAGTTCAAAATTTGTTCTTGTAGTTGACTGTAAGTGCAGTACTTGAGACGATAGATCGATTGCGCGGGGAGAACGAAGAAAAGAAGAAATATTCTTTTGTGAACTGTTTATGCCGCAGGGGTATTTTTAGAAAGAGAATAAAACGTTCCTGAAATGTTTGTTGACATTTTGTAGAATCAAACTGTGCAAATATTAAACTACTGTCAATGAATACTGGGTTAAGTAAAACTCCGTCTAAGAACTAGGGGGCTTCCTGTTGCTCTGTGGCATTTCACTTTTCCCACGGTAGAATTTCTTGGTTTTCGGACTAAAGATATATCAAACTATGGACAGCATGTTTTTAAAATAAAATGTACAAAAAACCCTGTTTGAATTGAAACATAGTTTCACTTATGTAAAAAGATCTCATTCAATCATATTGTTCAAATCAATAGCCAAAGTACGCTTCGAATTTGCCATGGTTCCATCGTAGAATTTTTGTACTGATAAAAAAATTAAAGCAGTTTTCATTAAATAGGAATCATTAAGAAGGAATTAATCAGTTCAGAAATCAATAATATAGAAATAAATGTACTAACTCGAGATGTTATGGAAGTCATGGAAGATTTTCATTACATAAACTAAATGTATCTATCCATTCAATACCGAACCTCAGGTTACCCGCCAAATACGATTCATAGTTAAAGGGAAATATTTAACCACAGTCGAGACACCTATAAATGAGTTATGCTAATGCCAGGCTCGCAACGAGATCCAAGAAACACGCCGTAAATTTTGTGCTAAAAGCTTCACGACTTTTCCAATTAAATACATCTTCAATTACCTGTGACTAGTTTTCTAGCAAACTTTTTGTCCTCGATCAAGTAGTCGAGCCCCGCCTTGGAATTCATCACCTCTTTGATACAATTCACGCATTCAAGCTGAAGAAAAGCGTCTACAAATGATAGCCTTCTTGCGCCAAGACGGCGAAGGCCTTCAAAAAGCACCTCCAAGCCACCAAAGTTTAAAAACTCTTCGATCCACTGTCTTGAACTCGATTTGAGCTTAGTCTTCAACCCCGAGAAGTTCTGTACAGAGGGACTGCTTATTAGTCGAATGCATAATTCGGGTCCTAGATCGGTTGACAAAGTTCGATTGTCGAGCGCTGATTTTCGATCAAACGTAAATTTCTGTCGCACACCTTTCCACTTTTCTGACATTTTGTTGGTCTTCTTTAGCAAGAATGCTCTCACATACTTGAAATTGTACCTCACTTTCACTTTCCCGTCCGCAAACAAATAAATAGAGCAATTTATTCAGAATCTATTGTTCTACCGGCGTAATATTTTATGAATTAGACAACCTTAGAGCTATTTGACTTTCTTGACATGCAAAGGCGCTATCATTGGTCGATGGGCCAGTCGTAAATGAAACTCTCGACAGCCAAGGTGAACATCATAGTATAGAGAACTAGTTTTCAGCTTCCGAAATTCAGTATGCTGTAACATAAAGTAATACAGTTTTTCTAGTTTCAAATTTAAATCAATAAACCAGTGCTTGACACTTTGTAGAAAACATTTCTAGTGCATTTTTAGTTGTGTTTACGAAAGCTCTCTACAAACATGGCTATTATGATAATGTTTATTCTGCGTTATAACAATTTGTATAACAATTGAAAAAGCTAACAGTGAAGTTAGCAAACTAGGGAAACAATTAGTAGTAAAACCAACTAAGAAACACGAAGACAAGATTTGAAACAAGAAAATAAGGGGTTAGCTTATGTTGAGTTTTTCAATGAAAAGTAAACCAGTTGACAACGACATATACGTTCGGGTGTTAGTCTTTTTTAAGTGCTGGCTTTTAAAAATGATTTATTGCTTTTTCAAAAGTATTTTCATTGTACTCTGGCGCGGGATTGAAGTAGTAGATGAAGAGTTTGCAATTACAGAGACGAGACTTGGAGACACCTACTCCACAAAACAACTTTGTTTCGCCGTATTTTCATGGAACTGTGAGCTCTAGCGATCGATCCGCTACTCGAAATGGGAAGAACGTCCGTGGAAGAAAAGTCCCTTTGGTCTCCCTATTTTGCAAAGAAGGTGCCCAACTTTTAGAGCTTCTGTAAAAATCTGTGTTAAATCTCCACGTAAACGCACACCAAGATGAAATGATATAGCGGCAGTAGACTCCCCAAACAAGCTTAGGAGGGGAGGGGGAGGGGGAGGTGATTGGAGGGTGTCCATCTAAAGGCCGGGTAATACGAGCAACAAAATCGTGCAACTTGTCGCGCCATATTGTTGCGTTGCAATTTGCAGAGCAAATGTTGCTCGTATTACCACCCCACGCGCAACAAATTTTCTTTGTTACAAAAAGTAGTCAGTGCTTCTACTTCGTACAACAAAGAAAATTTGTTGCGCTCGGAGTGGTAAAAAGAGCAACATTTTCTCTGCAAATTGCAACGCAACAATGTGGAGCGACAAGTTGCACGATTTTGTTGCTCGTATTACCGGGCCTTAAGGCCTTGTACACCGTACTTTCCATGAATTCTAGTTCGAGTCACGTTATTCGGTTGGCTCTGGTGTGCTGAATGTCAAGGTCATTCTAAACCAAACGTGTCTGGGAACCAGAGCTTTATTTTACGTTTCGTTACGTTTCATTAATAATTATCTGGCCCTCTAGGGGGGGAGGGGAGGCCCTCTGGGGGAGGGGAGGGAAGCGAAATAAAACTCTGGCACTCATGGTAAGCCCGCACCTAACTAGGCCCAAACTCTCACGGTCATTTTACTGATTCAAACAGATGACGTCATCATGCGTGTCCAAAGTCCAAGATGACAAAATGTCGCTAAAAAAGATTAAGGGCAATCCAAACCCTTGACAGCTTTTTAATTTAACCTGACAACTTCAGGTAGAGCGAGTGGGTGTTTTAAGTGTTAAGCAATAAGTAACGTTTCTTTTGCTATTAACATCGAAGGAGGGAGAAGAGCAATTGACAGTTCAGTTTGACAGTTCATTTCTTTTTTTAGTGAGTTAGTTGTCACAACAACCTCGAAAACTTGTAAACACTAGTTGTTACATCATTCAAATAGACGAGTCAGTGTAGAACTTCAACTGAAAACGAACCAGATCTAAGTCTATGTTCGCTCTAATTTGAAAACGTATATGCCTTTCCCCGTTTTCGCTACTCGACTGAATGAAGCGGTGTTTCATGGTAAAAAAGATTAGTTTAAAAGTTGTTTTCTGGATAGTTGATTTGAGACGTTGCATTTTTTAGCAAGAAAAAAACAAAAACTATTTTTAGAAAAAAATTAAAATATCATAGAGTCCCACTGGGATGTTTATATCACTGGAACGGTGTCTAAGTATAGCTTTCTCACTTATTTCAAGTGCCACTTTAGCTAGACTGAAAAGGAACTTTTGCGTCTTTGATTTCGTCGTTTTTTTAGCAAGAATGTGAAAACATTTCACGTTGATATGCTGCGTGTGTAGGTTGACGTGATACTATTCGTAACACGCGACTAGCTCGTGATATAACTTGATAGTTAGCGTGCCCTAATCAGAGAAATAATAACAATATATAATTGAATCACGTCGTGTTACCTGGAAACGAACTTTGTTCGAACATATTCCGGAAACATATTTGACTTTGGATCTATCTATAATGATCGAGCCGGGAGCCCATTTCAGTTAGTAATCGAGCTTAAGTGTGTCGGCAGGGTTGCTGTTATAGTTGTCATCTGTTACTTTTTAAAAAATCATCATAGTTGGAATAAGTCAGTGTGTAAATACGTGCCGTAAATATTTCACTTTAATCACCAATAGCTCTATCTTCTCTTCATTTTCATCATCATCACCAAGACATCATCATATTAACATCATCATCTTTATCATCAGCATCAGTCGGTGACTTGTTCATCTTTCGACCAGTCGCCATTTAGCCTGGTCGCCATTATCAAATCAGAACAAAGTTGAAGCAAAGTTTCAAACGCGTTTGAACATGCAAAAAAATCTCGTGGCTCAAAGTATGGTGTATGCACGTAATTACATTTGTGTAGGATGACCTGCAGACTCAACATATGCTGTTTACAGATGGATATGATAACATTTGTGTCAATATTCGACCATATGCATGGATACTGACATGTGTTGATTTAGCCTGTGCGGCCTGACTTTCAAGGGAAAGAAAAGGGGAGGAATCAACTGTTCTCACACTTACTGAAATTACGATCCAGAACGTACAAATGAACAATAAAAAATTGTTGTATTTTTTGATAAATTTTATGATAAAATCCGTAACTAAAGAATAGTTAATAAAATGGAAAAAAAGCATAGAAATAAGTGCGGTGGTCGATATCACAAGAGAAGTACGTACGACTACTGGGGTTCGAATTGGCAGCCGAATTATCTGCCAATTTTATCAGTTCAAACACAAACTCTCTCATGTTTGATAGTGTGGGATTAGCCTCTTGACTCCAAATTGGCTATAAAAACATTGACGTAGAATGTATACTTAGAATCAATTAATTCGGTGCTAATTCCTCTTAGGAAATAAACAACTGTAATCACATAACAAAGAATTATGCCAGTTTATATAATCTATAATCTATTATATATTAATGTAAAATATTCATGACGCCAGCAGCCCTCACGAACGCAGCTGGGTAATTAGTCGAATTTATGCACGCCATACCACAACACGAGTCCAGAAAAGCCAAACAAAAAGTTGACCAAACTAAACATTTGAAAGTTTTAAATAGATTTTTCACTCACAATATATCCTTACCTCTGGCTAACGAGCATACAAAACCTTCCCTCTCCAACATGGCTGTTAATCCTGCCTCTGAATTCATGACTTCCTTAACACATCTCACACATTCAAGTTTAGCGAAGGCATCCATGAAAGACAGCTGCTCTCGGCCTTCTCCCGTTTCTAAACTCTCCAAGAGAATATCTAAGCCTCCGAGGTTCACAAAATCCCGAAGCCATTCCGATTCGCAGGATTTTAGTTTTAAACGAAGGCAGGAGAAGTTTTTGAGCGATGGTACTCGAAGGAGCTGAACGCATAATTCGGGATCAACGTTGTCAAAGTTTCCAGTTTCGAGTTGTTTTTCGATCTTTCGGGCTTTACTCCAGCGAGACATTTTGTATCAGCTTTGAACGGTATGGAGGACGTTATCTTGGGCTATCACTTGTTATATTTGAACATTATTTGGAGAGTGGCATTATATATGAAACCCAAACGAAGTCATGACCTTTCATAAAGAAGTCACCGAGCATGCGCATTGAGTTTCAGCTCTTCATTATTCCAACTATACTTTCAGCAACCACTTCACTTGTTTTTAAAAACAATAAAAGAATTAAATTAACCTAAAAGAAATTGAATGAATTATTTATTTATATTTATTCTTGTATCAAGATTGCGTGACAGTCACTGTCACGCAATATGTTTACAGGTGTCTACCAGACATTGCCTGAATCAGCAAAATGCGCAGAAACAAATATGCATTCTTAGCGTTACCTAGCTCTCTATGTGGTTAACCTTCTTAATTACTGTACACATGTAGTAATTACGCTCTCACGTTTGGTCTCGCGTGCCAGCATTCACGAACTGGATGTGTCTCGTCCTGTCACAAATCTTGCAGGTCCGCACCTTTGTGAAACACTTTTTAAAAACCTCGACAGAACTGAATAATCCAATTACCTCCATCAATCAATTGGCACTTGAGCTATCGATTTTAGGAAGTAAACGACTTTTAGAGCATTTCGGTGAGATGTTCTTACATATTACTGAATCGTAAAACAACTCAAGTTTGAAGGCTGCGACCCGAACATGTTACGACCGGTGTTCGCAATGACATGAGTAATCATCGACTTAGCCGGTAGTGCAAGTATTGAAAGAATGAATTATGAGGCTTAAACTACATCAGTCATAGTGACTTGAACTTGAACTAAAGCAGTTCGTGAAAGCATCTAAACAAACGATAAAAAGCTAGGGGCAAAACATGGGAAAGTGATCACTGAAAAGATAAGCGGGACTTCTCCCAAAAACACAATAAAGCACTGAACGCCAAAAAAAATATTGGAAATGAGATAACAGACTGAAAAACTAGGGACAACAATACAAAACAGCTCATTAAAGTATTATTAAGCAATGAAGTAAGTTCTTGTGGGTATACAACTTTAAGATAACTCAGATACGAGAATTAAGTTGCACTAACAATTCTTTACTGATATTTCGACTGAACTCCTTTAGTCATCATCAGAATTGAAAGCAACAAAATCAACAAACAAAGTACTCAGTCAAAATGGGGCAACTGACTATATAAAGATAAGGGGCTATTTCTATTTCACTTCTGCGATAAAAACAAAATACAATTTGTCACTTTGGTATCAAAAGCCTAATCTTTTGAACTCCTCTGAGAGAGCTTATCTCATCATGTGTGTTCAAGCACAAGGCACGGTGACTTCCTTTCCCGTGTATGGTATAACGGAAAGAAAAGTGATCACCAACGTGCATTGCAGTCGAGTTTGAAATGACAAAGCAGATTTTCGACAGTAAATCAATACTCCTGCTACGTAATGATTGCCAGGTAAAAGTGATATCTACTGAGCGAGCTATCGTCTGGGAGGGATGAACTGTGAAGAGGAGTGATAGAAGGGATTTGCGAACAATCATAGCTTTTTCATGTTGAGACAGACCTTTCTAAAAAAGAAAAAAATCGCCAAAAATAGAGGCTCTAGACCATATGGTGATAGTAACGTTACTTAGCAGTGGTTTGGATTAGTTTTAAGCCTTTGTAAAGACTTAAGTACGCTTTAATCGTACCGTTTTTAATTAAAACTTCAGTAATGTGTTTATTCTTACATCATATAGACTACCGAACAAGGCTGAAGTAAATATGCTCATGTCTTCTGCAATTTGTCGAACATGGGAAGCTAGAAATGTCAGCCAAAGTTTGCTTCAACTAAGCGCTTCCTGACTCATGAAAATTCTTCAACGTCCGCTTAACCACGAGAGCAGTTTCGTTGGCAAAACATCTTATTTTTTAACGGAAAACATCTTGCGGATTTTAGGCCTAGTATCGGGGACTTCTCCACTCCTGTCATTCCAGCACATTCTTTCAGGAAGCCACGTTAGCATAGTTTATCAAGGTCGATTTTTTTTCCGGTAGGCGTTGCCGGACGCGCGAGTCATTCAATGTAGTTTTTGTTCATGCGTAGGTCTCTACAGCGCATGCTCAGTCGAAGAGGTTTGAAAGCCCATTGAGCGAACGCTCAAACGAACGTCTCCCCTCCTTCATCAAGCAACTACTGTTTTACTTTTGGGAATTCCTTTGGAAAAGGGCGTCAATGGACTGAGGGAGAGACAGAGAAGAAATGGAGGAGAAAGAGAAAAAGTTGTCATCTGTCATTACTTCTCCACCACAGGTAGCCCAAAGAGCGATTATTTCGACCTATTCACGACTTTCAAAAATGGCTGACTTGCACCAAATTACCGAAAGGACTGCCAGCGAGTTTCATAAGTGCGAGGTACACAGTCCTTTAAAATCGTAATTGCATCTAATGAGTCCTGTAGAAGAAGTGGGACCAGGGAGAGGGTTGAAGGGGTTGCAACCCTTTAAGAGAATTTCGACATTTTTAAACAAACTGATCGATAAAAATAGCACCTACTAGCAGTAAACTATACTGAGTTAATTACTTTCAGATGTTTAACCTCATGGATCGAATCGGAGTCACTAGAAGTTATGAAACGTGCTGGTCGTTTTTGCGTCATAGTTTATATTTCTTCTTTACGTATCGTAGAAGAGAATTGCCTAGCCTTTAACAATTTCTTCCAAATGGTGTCTCATATTCATAATTACAAATCTAGGCTAGCAAACAAATCATCTTACTACATATGCATTCAATAAGAATCAACTATGGCAAATTTTCCATTCGATATACCATGTATACTGGCCCTTCCAAATGGAATGATCTGGAAGAGGCCACTAAATCACTCTCTCCAAAACAGTTTAAATTAAATATTAAATCTAGGTATCTTAAAAGCCACTGTCAGGTTACTTCTTAAATTTTCAAAATGAAATTTACTTTTTAAAGATATATGAAAATCCCAGTACCACATGCATTCCTTCTTTTTTTTCTATTGTAGTTGTTTTTGTGTTTGTCGCGTACTTCGTCTAGCTCGTCTATAGTATCAAATTTATATGTATATATTGACATTGTTACTCGGCTAGATTAGCTTCTAAGCTATTCTGAGTAACATTTACTCGATCCATTTCCAGTTTTAATCTCACTATATATTACTTGTAACATATTTATAATTTAAGTAATAAAAACGTTGTTGTTGTTGTTGTTGTTGTTGTTGTTGTTATCGGCTTCTTTCGGCTTCTTCGAGACACTGTCACGTGTTACATCAGTGGGTTCATGATTGTTACCTTCTCCTAAACTCACTACATTTATCATGCACCTTCTCATACTATACCCTCCGGCCCCCTTTTTCCCACACAATTTCGCTTTTGTTTTTGCTTTGTTTTATGTTTTTTGTTGTTGTTGTTTGTTTGGTTGGTTTGGTTTGGTTTGGTTTTCTAGACTGACATTTTACAAAGACAGTTGCAGACGGCCTGCACTAACAATAATTCTGCCAATGTACGATGGATAAATGGCTAACCTGACTGGATATAGAAAACTATAAATTTTACATTTCAGCCAGAAAACCATGCCAGTAATACTGTAATTTACCATTACCTGAAGAAGGCAACTACTGCTTGCTGAAATACTGTAAATCAAACAATTTTGGCAACAGCGATGTACTGGGTTTCCTTTCAAATGCAAAATTGATATTTTACGCTAACTGTCTGCCTTTCCCGTGTCACATCGATCTCCCATGACCAACCGGATCTCATTACTGTTAATGTAATTACTGTTACTTCCAGTGTTCTGCTTATTGTATTTGTAAATTACATATTCCAATCAACAGCATTCTATTCACTTATTCATCCACAGTTAATTTTGTCATTTATTCATTAATTTTTTATTTAAAATTTTGCAGAGGTAAAAAATGATGCTAAACCTGCAACTGTTGCACCCAATACAATATTGGTGGGGTGGACACATGCACGGTGCAGCTTTGTGTTGAGTGTAATGTTAGTATAGGTAATCATACGGTTTCGAGTTCAATTTGGAATTAATTTGCACGAGTGTGCTTTTCCGGGCGAGTGCAATTTGAGTTCCTTGAAAAACACACGAGTGCAAATTACTTCCAAATTGAACGAGAAAACGTATGATTACCTTTTAATAATATACATGAAAAAATTCGAGAAAATAAACGGTGATTTTTTTAGAAAAACTAATAAAATCTCAAGAAGAAAACTTTGAGCGCGCGCTCGTTGAGATGTGATGGCATCAGTAGCGCGCGCTCGTTGAGATGTGATCAGACATACGTGTTCTTTAATGAGTGAAAAACCTAACTTCGTACATGTCATGCTTGTTAATGTTTACAATAGCAGAATAAGAAAATAATAATAATTTTAAGCACATTTTTGGACCTGTAAATTCAAATGTAATTTGCACTGGTGTTACAGATTTTTGCACTGGTATTACATTTGAACTGCATTGCTCTCAGCCAATCAGCATCGGGAATTGTTTTCATGTATATTATTAATTGCAGAAAATGTTGCATCGTGTGTACGATCTTTTAACAATTTCCACTAGATGAGATACGTGAGGCGGAAAACCTGCAAATTAAGCTTCACACTTTTTTATAAAATGACAATAACGTTAAAAACTAAAGTGTTACACTTGTGCTACCTTTAGTCAAAACTTTTTACAAAATCTTGTCAGTTAACAGTAATTAAAGCTTCTCGGACGGATATTGACGAAAACGATTGTTTTTCTGTTGATGAAACATGCAGCCCCCTGTTGAAAATAATTCGGGATCTAGCTTGTGTATCGTAGCGACCCTCCCCTCCCCCTCTACTCTTTCCCTTCCCCTCCCCCCTCTCCTCCACCCCCTTTCCCATTCATATTATCCTGCTTGGATCCGCCACTGCATGTATAGTGAAAAGATATCTCAGGGGCAAGAAATAAATCATACTCGACAGCTACACAAGTGCCGCCATGTTTGTTTTGTCTGTTAAAGAGGTCTTTGTGGCCTCATTCCTATGAAAATGGTCATCTCACAATTTATTGGAAATCCGTCCCCCATTTTGAAAGTCTATGGAATCAGTCTAAATCTCACACAGTACGAAGGACATCAAATTCATTAACGTTGTTTTCAAAAACGTAACCATGGTAACGAGCGAGGTGGAATTATGACACGCGGTAATTTAGGATCATGCTTCAATGTAATGTTTTCAAACATATATTGTGGTATCATTTACTAAATGTATCGAATGGGTGATATCAATCATTTTTTCTCTCATATCAGTACTAGACGTTTATCTTAGAAAGTCTTCACAGTACAATCAGTTTAAGTCCAATTTCCATTCTCGTAGTCAAAACTATCAAAGGAATAATCAGGATAAAAATTGTTTTTTGAAGAAGACACAAATGATTGCTTCCATTGTTACTATTTTATTATCTTTCGCTTGAGGCACAGGGGCGACTAGTGGGTAAAGCAGCAGGTGCTGCCCGCAGGCTATTTAGATACAGAATGGCTGCTGGAGGAAATAAAACTGTTGCTTATTAACACACAAAAGCTCTCAATAATGACAGAAGCCTCTCTTTCGCTACTGCCTCCTTCATTCCAACGAAAATACCGCAAAATTCTTATTCTCTCAGTCAGTGCTTGATTAATTTCAGAGAACTTTTATGCCGTTAATAACTTCGCAACTTTTTTTCAGGAGTTATCTTTCTCTCTTCCATTTTACCCTTTCATTTCCGGCAAGCCAGACAATACTAGACTTAATGGGTATTATCAGTTAAGTTAAAAAAATACAACATGAACCAATAACAGAGCTATAAAATGTAATGAACCATTGTCTGGAAGGCTAGTTGGTGACGTGGGCGTAAAAGCAAACATATATGCATCTCCGAAGTAAATTGCTTCATTGTGAAGACAGGAAAACATTAAAAGGCTAAATTACAAGTACATGTTATGATTATTTCTATTTTTGTTATTTTTTTTCCTTGATGCGTCTTTCAACTTCCTATTATACAGGAGATAAGTTAGGTCTTACGGTTGACGATACGAATTACGCACGGATCTATGCTTTAGCGGAAACGTACGGATAAGTGGCGTGTCGGACCATTTAGCGCCTTGTTCAAGGTTCAAAATATCATCACGGGGAACTGATGTCTGCTTTTATAATGCAAACCACTTTTCCGACAAAAAGTATTTATCTTAAAACCTAGACTCACAAATCATCTAAATGAAAGGAGTTACAATGGACGTCAAAGTTGTGGTTGATGTGGTTGGGTGATTGCATTGCGGATAAACACATGGATCTCAAACAATCACTGCATGCGACCATTCAACCAAAATCAAACCGAGACCATAACAACAGGACAAGATTTCGCGTATAATCGAAGCTAAAGTTGAGTGATAAACAGGGCTTATCTGTCACTTGTGACCTGTTGAAGTCGCACGTAATTGTTAACGATCTATTAATTGTTTGATCTGTCGTTGACATATCGATTGGCTAAAAGCCCTCTTGCAATGGTCGACATACTATTTCTATCGATAGATTATTACAACATCTATGTTAGCGCCATCTAAAGTTATTGTCTTCACTATCAGTCAGCCTTTTGTCTTCAGCAAACAACTAAATTAAATGTACGCTGATCGAACCAGGATACTAACAAGCAGAAAAGAAAATATATTGGATGTCATTTTAGTCTCTTGACACTAATAGACTTAAACTTTAAGGCTGTTATTCTTGATTTTTAAAGTTAATAAATAATGAAATAAGATGGTCAAGGACAGACTGTATCGATAGAGTTTTCTGATCCGGCTTCCATAATCTCTACCAATGGTTACATTAATATTATAAAACAGTTGCAGGTCATTGTGAACGGTCTAGTAAACGATTGACAATTGATTTCTTACCTGTTACGAGTTGTCTTGTAAATTCCTTGCTTTGAACCATGAACTGCAGTCCCGTTTCTCTGTTTAGTACACATTTTATACACCGTACACATTCTAATTGTACAAAAGCGTCAGTAAACTTTAGAATTTCGCGCTCTCCAAGCTTTTCTAAGGCGTTGAGAAGAGTCGAAAGCCCACCATGTTCGAGGAAACTCATCAGCCACGTTTCATCGCAGTGTTCAAGTTTTCTCTTCAAGCCCGAATAGTTCTTCAGCGTCGGAATACACATAAATTTGATGATTAATTCAGGTTCTACATCGTGCAGGGTATTAGCGTTGTCGAAGTCCAGTTCTTCGAGTTCAACATCAGCCGCTCTTTTTGCAACTTTTTTCCATTTCGAGGACATTGCGTCGGTTTCACGTTCAAGGTTTTGATCCGGTTCTGCTCGAATTCAGAGTCATTAGCAATGTTCATTAAGCCCTTCCTGCAAAACACGTGATTTTAGAGACAAATACTAGATCACTGGAATCCTTATAAAACAATAACAAAGCTAGCTGCGGTAAACGGAATTTTTGTCTTTTTGCGCTGGTGTGAATAACCTACAGAGCATCAATTATGCAAATGCTATGAGTGTTCTATATTGGCCGCAGTATCAACCTTTCAGTTTCCTTGGTGGCTGTCAGCAGAATGTCACTGGGGTCATGAGAAGTCATTACTGCGGAAAGAACACTTTATTTTGAAATGCTTGGATTCAAAATACTTCAAACAGTCATTGTAAATTCTTCTGCAATATTTGTGAAGTTAATTGTTTGTTTCCATGTGACTAGTGGCGACAGGTGCTATTTCTGTAAGTAGATATACTGAATCAAGCGGTAGACACCGCTAGCAAAATATCATATCCCGTTGATCCAATGTTACTGAGACCAAAATAGCATCTTGTTGAGATATTTTTATGCGGCGAATTGATGTCATGAAATCAATTTCACAGATAATAAAGTGGGGATATAGAAAATATTCAAAGTTGAAGTTTTGAATTGCGTGTGGTGTAATGATAATGAAACCGAATTAGAAACCAAAAGCCTATAGACTTACAATTGGAACAAAGGCCACGCAAAAAGAAAATAAGCCAAACGTCGGGCGTATGTCATAGACAATTTGGGGCGAGAACAAAATGACAGCTCAGAAAACTGTCTAGTTTTGTAAGCGAAATCAATAACAACAGACAGAGCCGAAAATGATAACATATAGTTGCGATATGTATAAAGCATGCAGACTTGAGAATTAATTGCACTTTCAACCCACTTATCTCATTATTGTACTCTTCTTATGTGAAGTATGGATCACGACAATTATTGTTTGTAGATCTAAAAGCATTGTCAATATACTTATCTATCAATGGACGAAAAACAATATATGATCCGACATTTTGGCTACAGCGCGCGCCCAGGTAACGAATAACCTTACGGTCTCTCGTGCGGGAGGTCGGGGTTCGATTCCCGACCGGACCAACACTTAGGGTCTTTAAATAATTGAGGAGAAGGTGCTGTCTTTGTAGTTACATCTGCAAATGGTTAGACCTTCACGTCTTCTCGGATAAGGACATTAAACCGTAGAACCCGTCTCCATTTATATGGAGACGTTCCAGCAATAAGGCCGGCCTGCGGGATTAGCGTTAAAAACTACTGGTGAATGAGGTCTTAAAATCATGTATTACAACCAATAACGGAGCTACTTATTTAGCAGGTGCTGCATGGAATATACTTAAACCTTAAACCACCTGTAATAAGGAATTCCTCACTTCTACAATGACCATCTCTGAACAATCTGTGTCGACAACTCTCTAGCCAGTCTAGCTACAAGTACTACTTTCCCACAACCTTCTCTTTCCAAAGGCCACAGTCTTACCATGACAATTTCTCAGGAAATGGCAATCTCTTTACAACGACCCCCTCGCTATAAGACCATGCTACAACTCTACAACTTCTACCTCTCTACATTGAACTACTTTCCATCTCATAACGCACTCTACTGATTATTTGTACCTCTCCTGACCAGTCCTATCTGACTGCAACTATAGCTCAGACACTTCTCAACAATGGTCTAATCAGTTTCTAACACGAGTGGCCTGCCCTGTCACCTAAAGGAGCCAGCTCTAGTGACATGTACGGGTACTAGACACTTGTAGATGCTTTCTATCGAAAAGAAACATCTCCCGTTTGATCAACTGCAGCAAGTAATGTGCTATCAATGTAATTACTGATATATTTTATTGTTAACTTTGTTGCATGTTTTATGCATTATATATAAGGTGTTTCTACCACTTATATACGTGTTACGCCGTTCTGATAATCTGTTCTGTAATCGTATAATATTTGATGAAAATGTCAGTATTACTTATACTGCACGAAACTTCGATTGTGCAATTAAGATAGTAGTGCAGGCTCAATTTTCATGCATCTGTAAGGCTAAACAGTATACCCGGCCACTGAATTTAAACTGGCGCACGGGCCTTCCGCCCATCAGAATTAGGAGGAAAACGAGAACGCTGTGCCCCCCAATTGTGCCTTAACAAGTTCTTTGGACTGTTAGATGGAGGGACGATCCCTACTGCCCACTACCATTGCTTGCTGAAAAATTCTTAAGGGACAGAAGCTAACTTCTGCTTACGTAACGAACAACTGCTGACCGTCTGATAAGGTTAACCGGAGGCTTTAACGTCTACGACTTTCACCAACTGAAATTGAGAAGAATGACTTGAAACAAAATTCCGGTTTCATGTAAACGCAGATGTCACTCATGTGGTATATAGAGAAATGTTCTTTGCAATGATTAGTTAAAATGTAAACCTTTTGTAATTACAGACTATATATTTGACAGACTAACGCAGGTTTTGATTGGTTATCGAAGCAGCGTTCTCGACATGACCAAGCCTGAATTACCTACGCAATTAAGGCAACTAATGCAATTTCGCGCTTTTGTTCCAGGGTAATTGGGTTTTCCGATGAAAACAATGAACATTTTGCTTCAAGGTTCAACTAAAGATGACAGAATGTTCAGTTCTAAAAAACACGCCGCTTAGGTTTTGTTTATCTTCCTGTAATTGCCAGTTTCTAACTCAAAGATGGAATAAAATTAAAACTTTCAAACACAAAACAAAGCTATTCATCAGAAAAACTACACACTGCTTTCAACAATACACTTTACATGGATACAACGTTAATAATTATGGCTCCAAGTCGACGTTAGCTCACGTAGAGTTCTGCCTTTCATATCTTAGGTGGTGTTTTCATGGCAATAGGCCTGGGATCATCCTAGCAGACATCATCCTACCTGCTATACATTTACTGCATTCTGTTTAGTTGGATGATTTCCATGTAAACAGAATGCAGTTAATGTATAGAAGGTAGGATGATTCGCCTGCTAGGATGATCCTAGTGCCATGTAAACACTCCCTTAGACAAATTTTCATCTTCACAAACTGGGAATGACTTAGCATTATATTCACCACTGCAGAAAATCATTGCATGCAACCTAGAAAGTCTTCCTTGCATGACATTAATATTTAGTATTGGAATTTAAATATTTTCAAATAACATTAGAGAACTAGTCAACGCTGTTCCATCTTTTCAGTTGTCCGTCGCAGAGAGAAGTCTGTTTTTTTAATCACTGGTTGACATATACCAACCGTTATCAATTTTCAAACTATACTTTAAATCATGTTCTCTTGATTGTCATAAAGATTTTTGCATGCATTTTGCCCCCTGAGCGAATCAAATGAAGAAAGAAATGAAAACCGACATCAAGACAGTCCCAAAGTTCCGTTTTCTGTTGTAGGACCCTGCAGCTGTTTAACAGGTTCCATTTTTCGTCTCATTAAAACTCCGCCTTCATATTTATACAACTTACCGATTATGACCGTTGGTTCGTTTTCTGCTTGCCTTAATATAAGCCGACTGATTTCATTAGGGAAAAGCTTATCCTAGATAACGTTTGAACATTAATTCATTCCCATTTTCATTCAAAACACGTCATTAATATGAAAATATAAATTCTATGATAAATTCTCTAGTTTGTGTTTTTTTGCTTCTACGTTACATACCTTGAAGAGAAGAGAGAGCCAAGAATCCTTCAATAGTTTTTGACAATTTCTGGTTTATCTTCTTGATGTTCTACCGTCTCGACAACTGAGAGTCGACCATCTGTCAGTGTTTTTCTATTGGAGAATTAATGTAAAAACGTTTAAGACTTCAAATGTTAATTTGCAATATTGCCGAAAAGACGGAAATGTCTTTGACAATTGGGTCTGGAAAAATTTTTCATTGAATTTTAAAAGTGTAGTATTTCAATTTCTGCGCCAAACAGACAGACAGAAGCAATTCTATATGACAGTTCGTATTATGTATTTCTTTTCCTACAGGACGCGGATATATAATTGCAACATCACTCTATTGCAAGCGGTTTGATAGACATTCGCCACAGGGAATTATCCCACCACTTCACCACTAACATTTAGAATAAAGTTATCATGAATATCTCACACAACATTTTGTACATTGTAATGATGTTATCGGTGATAAATCTCATCTGTCAAATAAAAAATTCTTACCACACAACCGTAATGAATCGCTGGCCCTAATTCTGGTTACTTTTCCGCCTAATATTGTGGCAGTATTACTATTATTTTCAGTTTTTTAATGAGTAAATTCATTATCAGGTCTGAAACACTTATCTGAACCATGCTGACGGCGAAGCGGTTTTCAATTTTCTGATGCTAACTGAGCTTCTTAATTAAACCACTGTATAGTCCTATCTTTGAACAGTTTTATCTATTTTTCTGCGATATTAGCTGATACAAGAGACTGTGATGCAAGATTAGCATCTCGTTGTTAATGCCCGAGAAGTACTTTTCAGAATGTTTTAAAAGATGTTTGCCAGCATAGCTTGCAATTTGAAATTGCAACTTGGGCAACGCCTCATTAAAGCTTCGGTGTCGCAGCGATTAGACAATTGTTCATCAGGTGACACGAGTAAATTTTCAATGAAAAATGGATTTTCTCCGTCTATACCAACAAATTTCATATAAGAAATGCGTTTGTCATATCAAATTTGGTCAAATTTTCTCATCTACATATGAGCAAAACTTATCTTAAATAAAAGACATTTCTTTCTTGCATCTCTTTTTTATTATTTTATTTTATTTTATTTTATTTTATTTTATTTTATTTTATTTTATTTTATTTTATTTTATTTTATTTTATTTTATTTTATTTTATTTTATTTTATTTTATTTTATTTTATTTTATTTTATTTTATTTTATTTTATTTTATTTTATTTTATTTTATTTTATTTTATTTTATTTTATTTTATTTTATTTTATTTTATTTTATTTTATTTTATTTTATTTTATTTTATTTTATTTTATTTTATTTTATTTTATTTTATTTTATTTTATTTTATTTTATTTGGTGCTCTATTTGGGGTTCCTGTGTAACTTCTAAGGCCTGGTTACTTATTCCACGTGAAAACGTGAATTCGAGAAGAACATTCGAAATCATTTGTAATTTGTATCTTACGGTTTTGCAGTATCGAGTGATTTGATTATTTATGGCCGTATACCACGACGAAGTTGAAATAGAAGACTTCGAATACGACGAAGAACTCGAGACATATTTCTACCCTTGCCCTTGTGGCGATCAGTTCCAGATAACCAAGGTTAGAATAGACATTTTGATTTTGCTTTCTTCGACGAAATATCCCATTTATTGATTTAGTTTATAAATGTTCCTTGTTTTAGAAACAGCTAGAAGATGGAGAAGAGGTGGCCATATGTCCGAGTTGTTCACTCATAGTCAAAGTTATTTATGACTTGGTGAGTCCATGTTTGACTGAAATGCTGTATCATCAATTTCATTCAAAAAGCTCAGTACACAATTATTTTTTTATAAAGTAACCCTAAAAATTTGATTTATTATTGTGTTTCTCTTGAAAATGCACAAGGATATATACCACTGTTTTGATTATTCCATCTACAAATTCTAAAAAAATGCACTACATGATGAAAATTATGATGGGATGGTGTTTCCCAAACATTATTTTTAAGTGGATAGCTGTTGCACCACAAAATAAACTAACTCACACAAAATTTTAGGCTCAATTTCTAGCCGTGAAGGGTTCCAGTTAAAATCCATTTTAACAGGGACCCTTCATGGCTGGAAATTGAGCCTAACAAAATTTAATATTGATGCAAAATGCAATAAAATAAACTGACACAAAATGTTATTATAATAAATGCAAAATATAAGAAAAACTGACACATTAAACAGTTTCAATTAAACTGTAAAAAAATTGTTGATGTAATAACTTTTCACACAAAATGTAATAACTTTTCAGACAAAATGTAATTTAATGTTCTTAATGCAGAATGCAATACATTTTGACACAAAATATGCAATAACCTTCTTTAGCCATGACAAAACAGGGCATTCACAACTACATCATGGGTACCAGATCATGTGATCACCAGAATGACATCACTGATTGGACAGTGGATTGTCCAATGATCTAGTTGTCACTGTGGTTGTGTCAAAGTGTATTGTGTTGTGTCAAAATGTATTAAATTTTGCATTAGGAAAGTAAGTTATTACATTGTGTGTCAAAAGTTATTACATTTTGTGTTAACAAATTTATTACATTTTGTGTCAGTTTTTATTACATTTTAGCATTATTACATTTTGCATCAGTTCTTATTACATTTTGTAATAAAAAGTCACTGAGGTCGTTTTCACAGGAAACCCTTCAATTTATCCAACAAAATTAGCTGATGCTTGAGGTATCCAGCCATCAGCACTTCTCAGTAGCCTGCATCACTTCTGGAAAAACTTGTTTAGCTATAGTTATGGGTGTGATCCAAGTTACACTTCTGGCCCTGGATTGCATAAAAGGTGGATAGCACTATCTTCCCTTAAAGATTTATCCAATAGATAGTGTTATCCACTCTTCATGCAACTAGAGCCTGGAGAACTCTGGATGAATGAATATTTATATTTAATATGAATTCTGTGTCTAGGATGACTTCATGGTGACTGAAGAAGTTGCTGCCCCAGCACCGCCTGTGCTAGAAAAAGCATAAATAGAATATGTTTGGGAAAAGATCATCCGTCCACCACCACCACCACCACCATCAAAACAAGCTTGATTGCACAGTCATATTCTCATCCATTATATATGGAGCATTTTGTTCTATCAAGAGATGCATGCTCTGAAGGCACATATGTTCATTGGGCAATCACAGTCCATGGTGTGACACTGTTACAAAGAATGGGAATGTCTGAGATCTGTGCAGGTGACCATGCACATAAAGCATCCAAGAACACATTCAAATGGTTTTATATTGGAAGACTAGGAGTGAACTAGTTTGGGCTGTCAGTGTATAAAATACAACAAGGGATGAATGAAAACCTGTAACAACGTATAAAAAGGCAGAGAACTTACTGACATTTAGAGCCTTAGCTCTTCGTCAGAGTAAAAAAAAACAGTCCATTCATCCCTAGTCTCCTACACAGCTGCAGTTTGTGTGTCACGCAAGGCCTTGTGTGACACACAAACTGTGGCTGTGTAGGAAACTATTCATCCCTTGTTGGTTTTATATTGCATGACAAGAAGAGTTGAGAATCAACACCTCTCAATAAAGAAATGATACATTTTGCTCTGCACTGAATTGGAGCTGTTGAAAATCTGTTGATTTTGAATTTAATTCATATTTTTCAACCAAAACATTTGTATATTTTTAGCTTTTATCATACATTGAATTATTATTTCACATTTTTATTTCAATTATAAAATATCAAATATCAATCTCTACAAGATACTGTGGTTCAGAACAGGTAATTTTTAGAATTTATTAAATAACTTCAAATAGACTCCTGTGCAAATCATCTTTGTAGGCATACAGCAAACCAAATCTTGGGGTTAGGTACTCTCTGATGGATTGGCTCTGCCCAAAAGGGGTATCTTTTTAAAGGCCTGCTTGGATGAAAATCAGTGAAAATTGAAAACTGATTATTTCTATAATATGAAGATTAATATAGTTGAATAACTAGCTAATCTCCGACAAAAAATCTAAATTTTAAGCTCATTACCACTGAGAAATTTTGGTTTAAAACCTAAAAGAACAATAGGGTTACTCACAATTTAGATGCTAAATAACTTGACAATTTCTATCCCTCTCTTTTGGGTGTGAAGAAAAGTTTGCTTCATGGTGATTATTGGGACAGTGTAGATAGGTTTAGCTAAGTTTCAAGCCATTTTCAATTTTCATCCAAGTGCCCTTTAAGTGGCTTCTATTAGGCAATATTTACCAATTGGTTCTTTAGAAAAATCTGATAATAACAAAGCATTTTGTTTAGTAAAATGACAACATGCAAATGGCCTATTCAGGAATAGTAATAAAAACTGCATTCCGTCTTTTTAAATCATGCTCAACTTTTTTTTTACAAAATAAATACATTTCTTGTATACACATATGTAGCTTAGTATTTATAGCAAGGTAAACAATATATCTAATGTATAACTTAATATTGTCAACATGTAAATTACAACTATTACATTTGAAGGGGTGCCCAGGAAAATGGCAAGTGACTTTTTTTTTCAATGGTATAAAATGACATCAATTAACTTTCCTATGCTAAAATATCAATGTCTGGACATCCATCAAAAAGTCACTTAGGTCATTTTCACAGGGAACCCTTCATTTGCAGGGGTGCCCAGGAAAATGGCATATTAAGTAACTTTTGTTGTGCAAGTGTCTATTTTTACCATAGAAAATTTAAATGAAATCACTTTTGACAATGAAAAAATTTAATTTCAATTAATTAAGCGATTTTCTTTGCATCCCTTCATTTGTTCTTCAATATCTATGTCTGAAAATAGAACACTTTGCCTATACACAATCAGTAGACAGGCAACACACAGACTTAATAACTGCTTTTGATGTCTGATAAAAATCTATCGTGACTTTACCTTGTACACCATGCCTGAGTTCCTGACCACCTGCTTAGCACTAATCCAGGATTTACTCTTAAGAAAACTGCTGGTTTTAATCCTGGATTAGCATTAATTAGGCTTTCAAGAACTGGCCTCAGTCTGTGGCTTTTTTCAATGGTGAAAATCAAACTCTTGAATTTGTGTTGGCTGGGACTTTTTTTGCAGTTTTTTGTTAGTGACGGAAGAAGAAAAAACAATTCCAATTTTTTTGTGACCATAAATAACTCTGAGTTTGTCTCAAAGAGGGAGTTTGTCTCAAAGAGGGAGTTTGATTGTATAAGCCAAATAAAAATTATTGACCGTAAAAGGCAGATATTTCTCAGAACAGTTAATATTTTCTTTGTAAAAATTGACTAAAATAAGTCATTCAAGTAAGCCTCGGGGCATTTCTGTTGTGTCTCTGTGAATCGGCTTCAGGCTAACTTCTGGAAATCCAAATTACTCTCTTATTACACGATGACATTACAAGCCAGTAACCACAAAAATATAGACCAGTCAATGCAAGTCAAGTGGAGTAATATCATGGTATTGCAGAGTATGGAGTTTTTGATATCAAATCCTCTTATTATCTCGAGTAAGAAAATCTCTGATCAAATTACAAACTTTTCCCAGACCTTTCAAGACAAAATCAGGAATCAGATTTTCATCACAGATTGCTCACAATTCTTCATTTATACAAAACTAAAGTCCACTTATAAATTAATATACATTATATATTTACTAGTCTGGCATTTCTATGGATACAATAGGTACTACAGGTTTACTTTGGTACTCAGATATTACTGGTCTACGATGGATGTCGTCAGGTGAGCCTTCCTGGTCTTGTTCTTGTACAAATATACTTCCTGGAAATTTGTAGGATACATTGCCATACTCTTGCAAGCATGGACATATTCCTAGTAAAAACTCACAAAAGTCTTTTCTCATACCAAACCACCCTGGAATAAATCAAATTGTGACATCAATTATGATCCTTGTAGTCCCTGTGATATCAATATCAGTTTGTGTTCATTTCCAGAGTAAAGACTTGTTTGGGCTTGCTTTGGCTGCTAGTTAAGAGAACAGGTAAGAATGTTCCAATTTACTGCACAATAAAAAGCAAAATTCTTACATGTTCTCTTAACTGGTAAATCATATGCCAAGTCATGACCTGAGACACACCTGGGAAAGCAAATCCATTTACCATGTAATCATTTCCAGAGTAAAGACCTGCTTGGGCTTGCTTCAGCAATAAAAACAACATTCTTACATGTACTCTTAACTGGTCGACCAACTACCAATTTATTCATGACCTGAGACACTGGGATAGTAATATCAGTTTACTGTGTAATCATTTCCAGAGTAAAGACCTGTTTGGGCTTGCTTCAGCAATAAAAGCAACATTCTTACATGTACATGTACTCTTAACTGGTCAACCAACTACCAATTCATGACCTGAGACCCTGGGATAGCAATATCAGTTTACTGTGCAATTATTTCCAGGGTAAAGACCTGTTGGGACCTGCTTCAGCAATAATGAAAGCAAGATGTTTTAAAATTTGTCAACCAAAGCAACCAGCTTGGTGATTTAATGACTGTAATAGTTCTGTATTTGTACAACCAGTAAACAAAATCAGATGCATTCATACCATAACAATATGCTGACACATAATTGCTGAGGGCATTTATATCGTGACTGTAAAAGGGGGTATTATAGACCCCTAGCATGTGATGTTAGAGCAGCTCAATCTGGGAGACAAAACAAAAGACTTTCGCTCTCTTGAAAAGTACAAGTCATTGTTTTGTCCCCAAGATTGAGCTGAATTCCAACATGCTTCCAGGGGTCTATTGTGAGATATATTTCATGCAGGGAGCTTATCTATATTATGGCATTTTAATTCAAAGCAAAGATATGAGTAATGACCAAAAAAAAAAAAAACAAAACAAAACAAAAACACTGAATGAGAAAATGGTGTGAAGGGGAGAAGTGAAGAGGAGAAGATTATCTATGGGGACCCTAGAAATGGGAGGGGGCAGGGAAGGGGAAAAGGGAAAGGGGAGTAAAAGATGCCCTGGGCTTTTTGATTGTCCCAAACCATTTCCAGTGGCAAAAATTAATGCAAGCTTTGATTGGCCTCATTATAAAAAAGTCATAATGAGGCCAATAGGAAGCATTTTGGTGCTTGGGCTAGCATCATCTAAAATTGCAACTGATCTAAAAAAATGAAAACTGTCATGTTTAGTTTGAAAAAAGCCATGTTATAGATTGTGTTTTAAACTGTAAAACATACAGGATGGATATGTAGTCTTTCATGCTTTGAATGCATTTCCCAACATCAATAAGTTAAATAATATATACTGAGAAAATGTAGGTAATTTAGTTCAAAGTTTTTAGAGAAACAAGATGTATTTGCAAAGCTTCCTACAGGATATTTATGACAACAACTGACAATATGTCCTCATGATAATTGAGCTGTACCAGATATATTTGTTTAATGAGTTCTTTTGTTTAACAAATCTCTAAACGGATTAATTTTGGTCACTGGAAATAGTTTGGAGTAGTCAAATGTACAAGGTGTATTTTCCCCCTTTCCCCAATTCCCTGCCCTCCCCTGAGGATGGGAGGAGATAAGAGGGAGGGTGGAGGGAAATGAGAGTACCAATCACACATCACACAGGAAATTATGAGGTAATCAGGCAGCTACTTTTTTATAAATGGCAAATCACTTTTGGATTCAAATCATGCAGCTTATTTTGGAGCAATCATGTGTCATGCAAAAGCCACAAAATTTCCATCCCATGGACCCAATTCCATTATTTACTGTGGTTTTCAGTATTCTGCGAACTCTGACTTTCAAATGCCAACCACTAATTAATTGTGTTTATGCTTCTGTCAATCAAAAGTAGAAATCACTAACACGAAGAACTATTAATATCAAAATAATAGTATAGCTAATATATATCGTCTAAAGATCTTACTTGGTCATTAGGTAGGATTTTAGGAATGTTTTGTATTATTTTTTGATGTTTTAATTGTTGGGGTGGGCGGAAGAGGATAACCAAATTCCAACAGACTGTTTGAAGGTCAGAGTTCGCAGAATATCGAAAACCGCAGTAATGGTCCGTGGAAATTTTTAATGACTTGTTTTTTATCAGCCATAAAACTGTTACTTACAATGATTTCCTCCTTTATGGTAAAATGATGTAGTTAGAAGACTAAGAAGTGAAATCTGTAGTGGAGCCACAACCCCTACAAACATATCTTTCTTTTCACTATCCAACCAGTTACTGAGTATTATCTAATGATGAAACAAAAATATCAATATCAGCAAACTTCTCAGAACCAAAAGAAAACATTTAAAATTGTGGCTAAAATAATATGTGTAATAATGTTACATAATAATAGTATAATTAACTTATTATAATTCTACAAGACATTCTCTTGCCAGCTTAATTTTGTGATTTTGGAGGGCATGTAGCACCTCTTACTAGTGATCCCCATGGCTTTAATGATACTCCACAGCTTAGTACTAGTAATATTTGTTCAAATGTCACTGTCAAACGTTTTGGTAAAAATGATGCTACATGTCAGGGCCAATTTAGGGTCGGGGTGCAGGGGGTGGACACCCCCTCCTGAAATGACTAAGTCCTTTTTTCTCAATATTTTTCTCAATATTTTTCCAAACTTCCTCTCGGCAGTTTCCAATGTATGTGGTAGTGCACCCCTCCTGAAGACAGTGCACCCCCTCCTGCAGATAATCCTGGATCCGCCCTGCATGTCAACACTTAGTAAAACAAAGGTTGATAATTTGGGGGTTAATGTTGCTAGTCACCTAGACCTCTTCATAGGCCTCCAAGCACAACCTTGTAAAGGTAAAGGATGACCCTCCATCCAAAGTTATCTTCCAGGGTGCTGACAGACTGCAATGTCTTAGCTCACTCTACACCCTCCCTCCATTAGTGTTAGCCCCCACAGGTATTTAAAGCTGAGTTACATAGATTGGAGGTAAAGGTAATACTAAGACAAAGCACCATATTTAGTGTCTGTAGTTCAATCACTGAGCTGAATAATGGTCTCCTAGGAAGCCAACAGTGTGCTCTTTACCCCCTCTTTCCATCAGTGCTCTGTTTTAAGGGTATTTAAAGCTACTTAAAGCTACACGGAATGGAAAAAGTCAAAACAAGTGTGAGGTCACAGGGAATCAAGGACCTCTCACATAAGCTGCACACTAGCTAACTTAGCTATGCTTACTCTTTAAATACAGAGAGTCTGTGATATCTCCCTTTGAGGGCCATTAAGTAACTAAGACTGGTCCTTGCTCAACCTAAGGGTGGGATAGGTTCCTCACAGCACAAGTCTTACATGGTTTTAAGGTGAGATATTTACATGCAGACTGGAACAAGAGTACACAAGCCATTTCTGCCTGGGATGACATGGTCTTTTCATCCCAGGCTAAAACTTGTCTTATGTCAAACTCAGCCCAGGATAAAATTCACCATGTAAACATGCACACCCTAAAATAAGAAAAACATTACCTGGAATACTAGTAGTGGTATAACAAGGAGAACTGAAGCTATAGCAACCATCACATGACCATGTCGTTGTGCTGGTAAAACCTCTGCTGTCCGTACAAATATAATGGACCATATGATATAATAGAGAACTAATAAACACAGTAAAGAGAGAACTATCCACATAGGAACAAATACAACCTACAAAAGAAAACATATATATTTAGCAAAATTTTGAAGAGTATACCTATAAAAAACATGCATGCATTTATAAATATAATCTGAAGGGCTTTAAATCAACTTACCACCCATTGCCATCGTATGACATTATCAAGTTTTAAAGCCAAAAATATAAACTGTAGAATGTTTACTGAAAAGACAGTCTCTAGCTGTAATAAAACAACAGTAAGAATTTGTCAACCATTAATGCAGGTCATGATGCCCCATTGCCATGATGTCCAACCATGATGCCCCAAGAACTACCCGACACCCCCAAATCCACCATAATGTCCCAATGTATGTGCCACAATGCTCCACCTATCTTACTCCACCCTCCACCAGTCATCAGTTCCTCAATTATATAAACATAAACCCCTTCTCTATTATCTCAATGTAAAATCACACCACACTACATTGTACAGGCAAAATGTACAATAATGAAAATTTTGACTTTTAGTCAGCTATATAGTAGCCATGGTATCATCAGAATATTTTACTGTAGTTAAACTGACATTTAACTCACCGTTACCATGTTGACAACCATTGCCAAGAGTAAGATAACTACAGTTAAATATTCTAATGTGAGAGGAAACTAGCAAGTTAACTAGTTTGAACTGTGTAGTTGTATTGAATACAAGGGGTGAAGGGAAAGTTGTAACACCTGTCCATCAAAAAACAAAATTTTTACTTCTATTATATTTTATAAGCCCCACATTCAGTTAAAAAAATGCTATTTCAGTTTAGACCACGAAAAGTGAGAGAAAAAGATCTATTTTCAAATTTATCAGGATTGGTGTAGATGTAACAAGATTTATGTCATACAAAGATAACTCTATCATTATTAATTAATGATTGACAACATTACTAACCTCCACAGATCTATCATGTCTAAAGCCCCATACACAGGCTATGATAGATACAGATGACAGCACATACAAAGGCATGAACATAATCCGCCACTCATATAACTTTTTATCAAGATTAATACAAACGAGGATTTCAAATATAAACATTAAAACATGAAGAAACAGGCAGATTATCATGGCTTTGAATTCAACATAACTTTCTCCTTCGCCCCTGAAAAGCAGATAAAATGCAGTGAATCAAAGATGTGAATCTTATTTTATAACTTTATTTATTTAATTTGTAACTAAGGGCCCATTCACATGAGAGAGGATGCCCCTATGTAGTAGGGATAACTCTTTTGTTTTGTGTCCCCCAGGAAAAAGAAAACAAAAGAGTCATCCCTACTACAAAGGGGCACCCTCTCTCATGTGAATGGGCCCTAAATATCATTCTTAAAAAAATGAAATTGAAAGAAAAGAAAATTCAATTACAAATGTCAAGGCTTTGAGACTTAAACCAATGATATTTCAAGGGTCATTTCCTATCCTTGCGCATGCTGTGCTGATTTACTCTGATACGTGTATAATAAGGGTTGATTATTAAAGGTCAATAAGATTTTGGCATGTTATCACAATGAACAAATGAAGTGGAGTAAAAACATTTGCTAATCAATGTGTTTGTATTGCTTTAACCTTTAAATTGAGGTGATATATTTACATGTAGAGATATATTGCCTAAAATGCTGAATAGTTATAGGTAAGGGGCCACAGAGGAGGAAGAATTATGGGCATCCTTATCAGTTGGGGTCACAAAATAATTAATTTACCACAACAAAGTTGTCTAATTTCTTATCAGTTTTAAAACAGATAGACTCTCTTTCACAAATAAAGAGAAAAACGATCTTATCTCTTGATGTTTATATAGAATTTAAGCTTATGAATAGCAAAAACTTTTATTATCAGTCTGTTCAGTTCAAGGTATCCTATCCTATTATTCTCTCGCCGTTTCCTGATCATCCTTAATAAACATAACAGTAAGGATAGCATAGGTTAATATAAATATAAATAAACGATCACGCACAACACAAACATGTACAGTGTCTTACCGATATTCTGGTCGCTTTATCCAGATATAAATTCCAGTGAAAGCACCAGAAAATACGAAAAACTTCCATATCCAAACTGGCGTAAACACGGCCCAGTAACTCCAATGAATTGCTTCATCCAAACGTAGTGCCAGAAGAATCGAGAATACAAACAACATGAAGAACAAGAGAAATTTACTGCAAAGAAAGGAAAAAGAGAAAAATTCAAATCGACATTTTTTGTCGCACGCGGCCATTTTTTGTTGAACATTTTAAGGCAAAGATAGGACGCGAATTTTACCTGGGGTTGAAGTCTTGAAAGAGACGCCGAAAGTTCATGTTGGAAGGCATAAATTCTGGCTTTTTAAGGGTATTTAAGTGTTTTGTAAGTTCATAAACGCATCTTTTTCAATCGAATGGAACATCACTTTGTGTATATCACGCAACTATGCAACCACGCACAGTCTTTAGCTGTGGTAGACTGGGCTGCTAACAAAGGGCATCCACTTCCTGTTTATTCAACACTTGTTATCATCATCATCACCATCAGGAAATAGTGTAAATATAGTGATTTCATTTAACCTGTGAAAAAATAGTATATGCATGATTGAATAGTTAGTTGTACACTCTAAACCTATTGTTTACTTTTGTTCTTTATCAACTAGTACAAACTAAATAGTTATCTTTTTTTCAGAGGTTGAATAAAATCACTCTTTACACTCATTCTTTCTATTAGCCGTAGCCTGTGTGGCTGGCCCATGGGGAGGGAGAGGGGAGGGGAGGGGAGGGGGAAGCTCCACCTCCTCTTCCAATCCCCCTCCCCAAAGGCTGACCACACAGGCCGTCTTCTACCAGGGTCCCCTATACCTTTTGCATGAAACGTGAATGGCTGATTTATTTTGAAGTGAAACATGATTCAATGTCTAAAATCTTTTTGTGTCCAGATCCAGGAAATTCAGAGAGGTGGCTGGAACAGTTGGACAATAATAAAAAAAGTTATGATTTTATTGACAAGCCAGAACTAAAACTTCTCAAAAACAAAAGGGGGGTGCAGCTCCCTCGGCCCCTATTTTTGTAGTTTGTAGACAGGGAGACTTATGATACTGGGGGGGGGGGGGGGGGGTAAGTATCAAGAGCAGCAGTATAGATTTGCTGCTTTCATACTGCTCATCTTTCATTTTAGAATTGGGGCCCATCAATTTTCAGTTTTATCCCTCGATGAAGCCTGTCAATCAAAATAATGTACTGAACATAATAACAGGCTAACTAGGGTGGTTGTATTAATGCATTGGCTGTTTTAAAGGGTTACATTTGTACATTTGTACTTTCTCTCAGATGTCCCATTACACCAAATGGAATCACATGCCACTCTAAGGGGAGGGTATGAAATGCAAGCAATTCATTTAAGGTGACTGTAACATGAATTGATAACCTTTCTAGCTCACTCTCTAATGATGGACTGAATGTCAGCTATTGGAGACCATACTATCACCAACTCCTAAAATACATTATCTTGTTACAGCCCTTTGGTCAGTAGATTTAAAAATCCTGCCATACATCAGTCATCAGCCTTTTACATCAATAGTAATGCTCAGGAGTACACTGTGCCTTAATCTCTTCTTACAGCAATAGTTCAAGGGCACAAAATTGGGATAATTTGTCTAGACAGCTTAGCATGTTGTGCCGTTTCTCCTCAAGTGAGCTTTCAAGTTTTTAGAGAGCCAATTAGAAATGTTTTGAACAACATATTGAAAGACAAATTAGGAGAATTACAATAAGGACAATGTAGTCTCCTAATTTGCAGCCATTTTGATTTGAATCATGATGTGATGAGACTAAAAATGTACAAATCAGAGTGAATATGTAATAAATCAACTGAACATTTTTAGGGTATGTTAGAGTAGGGTAATTTCATTTCACCACTAAACCCAAGGCCAATGGTGCACACTTTATCCCCCCCCCCCCCTTTCCATCAGTGCTCCATTTTATGGGTATTCAAAGTTATCTGAAGTTATGTGGAAAGGAAAGCAGTTGAAACAGATTTTAGATCCCTGGGAATCAAACTTGGACCTCTTGGATAAAGCCTGTAAACTGAACAAAAGAACAAAAGAAAACAATGGGTTTAATTAGTTTCCATTGAATTTTTTCAAAGGTTACTGCAGTTTTCGATATTCTGTGAACTCTGACCTTCAAACAGTCCATTGGAATTTTTGCTTCAACCCATCAAAACAAAAATATAAAAAATCAATAATGTACATAAAATCATACCAAATAGATCTTTAGATGATATACGATAGCTATACTATCATTTTCATATTAATAACTCTTCGTATTAGTGATTTTTAGTTTTGATTGACAGAAGCAAAAATGCCAATAATTAGCAGTTGAATGTCAGAGTTCACAGAAAAATCAAAAACTGCAGTAAATATAATCACTCTAATGTCTTCACAAAGTAAAGTGAATCCACACTTCATCAAGACAATTGTATAATCAAGAAAAGAGGACATACACTGCACTTTATGTTTATTCATGACTATTTACAATGGAAAGAATGCTACAAAGAACACTTTTTACTACACAAATCACAGCCACAAATTCCCTTTCTGGGTAAAGTCATAAAACTCTTAAGATTATACTTTCGTTGAATAAGTACATTTCTATCACAATAATAGTTACACTATGCTTATTTTGAGCAAGTAACACATGCCTGCCACTACATTTGTTGTGATTTCATGCGCCTTAAAAATCTGTAGTAGTGCGCCATGTCTAAAGTAGCCTGAATTTCAGCCATCTGGCCTGAGTCATTGTAAAGGAGGTACTGAAATTTAGGTTAAATTAATAATAATTTAGTGCAAGTTTATGATATGACAGTGGAAAGACTAGCTGAACATGGAAGATTAATTTACAGAGTCTGATTCTGGTCAAGTTTTAAAAAAATAATACCAATAAAACAACATAAGCATTCTTATTCTCATAATAATTGGTAGATCTGTGATAATGAATCAACATTATAATACTGTTTTATGTTGTGCTTGCAATGATTATGATAACTGACATATTTGATTCCTTCTTGTGGTTAGCAGACCATTTGTTTGCAATTGTCTGAATTTGCTGTATTTCAAGAATCTCAAAACTGTAAGCATTATTCACCTCATCAAATCCTCCCACACACTTCACTGCTAATAAATTATAGGACCTGACAAAAAATGTCAGGATTATTTCTTACAGATGAGACAAATGATCCCATTGAAAGCCATCATAATTATTGATCCCAAATAGGTGCCCCTACAGAGATATATAAATACTCCACTACATATCCTCTAAATATTTTTGGTTATGTACCATCTGGTACAACTACGTAATATTATACTGTAAGTCATTAAAAGCACCAGTTTGTTATAAATGAGCTCTAATGAAAGCAATTTTTCCATACAAGCATTGAGGTATTTGTAAGCAAGACATTGAAATGTTCCAGTCGATTGAATTTATCCAAAGGAAATGTGGGAGACCCCACCAGGTGGTGCTTTCACATGAACTGAAGTGTGTTGGGGTTGTGAGTTATTATCAGATCCAGCCAAGATATTTCCATGGGACTTGTTACCGTGACCAAGAGACTTGTTTTTAGGCATTGGGATTGGTTCCATTGGTGCAGTAAATACAGACGATTTTTGACGTGCTTCCTGACAAGATTTCACATTGCCTTTACTTTGGATACCCATATCATTGCCCTCAAAGACATGCGAGGAGTTACGGGCTGCTTGGCAAGCATTGACTCTTGTTTGAGACGTTGGTCCTGCGGTATCAGAAAGATGGATAGAATCTTTACCACCAGGTGGGGCCAGCACTCGACTGTACAAGAATGAAATTGAAGAACATAAGAAACCTCATTTACAATAATTAGAGGTGAATCATCATATTGTGTTAGTAACAAATGCTTAGGTTTCATTAAAGAAATGCAAAGGTACTCAGGCAAGGAAAATGGAGCAAAAACTTAAAACCATCCATTTCCACCTTTCTTGGGTGGGGCCACTATCTTATCATGTTTACTCTTACAATAATTAATTATGTAGTTGTAATTATTACAACTACATATAGGTTAATAATGAGGTTTTCAGCCACCAGTAAAGCACAATTAGTAACACTAAAAATAACAAGAACAGTTTAATGTCAAGTGACCCTACAATAACATGTCAGAGGTGTCAAAAGCACTAAGTAAGTGTGCAGTTACAAAAGTGTTTTTCTGCAGGTAAAATTCTGATGCCACCTGTGTATTTTGTGCTTAGTATACCATGTGTTTTCATTTTTTATCAAAACATATACATAACAAAAGTATACATAACAAAAGGCAAATTTACATTAGCCGTTTGGCTAAATCAATCCAAACTAATACTCATAATTTTGAGGATACAACTCTCAAAATAATCAACATATATGTATGATCAACAGTTTACTTTTTCAAAACACTGAAAAAGGCAGTAAGTGGATCATAATAATTGGAAAAAGTTACAGTCAGCTATTGACTTGCAAATCATCCCAATTTCTGAATGCTTTTGCGCCACGTGTAAAAAACAAGGGATTCTAAAGAGTAATTTATCCTCGAATTATTTCCCTAAAAGAAAGCAAAACATTACTAGTACGATAGAAGCAAAATATTGATATTCATTTAAAATTATACGCTTGAATGATGACCGTAATTGATGTCTGTAATATCATATTTCCAATTTCCAATTCTAAAACTTTTTTCTGTCTGGGACTGGCCTTCGATTGTAGACATCTTCATTATAATACCACAAAACCTAAGCAATGACAATAACACCATGTAAAACTAGGATATCTTGGCACTAAACTGGCTTCTAGCCAATCTCTCACAAACAGATACGAGGCTAGAATAATGAAAGACGATCCGGGTATAAAATGACTCGACTCGAACTCTCCTTACAGATCTCGAAATTCAAACATCATATTTACATATTGTAATGTGGTTTCTATTGAAATTCAAAGAAGGCATTCAAAACCCGCAATTTTAATCCTTGTTTCTATATGTATTGTATTTGAGTGGTGTGGCAACAAGACGTACACCATAAGCGATTTCCACGTGTATATCTCGAGTTGATCTTCGACTGTACATATCTTTCTTTTGCCTTCTGAATTTGTAATTAAATTTGAGTGATTTTTGTTCAAATTACAGCAGGTGTAATCGCTTTCAAAGAAACGAATTCCCAATTCAAAAGAACTTTATTCATAATTCATGGTTTATCATGGGACTTGCACACAAGTACACAAGTCATGGAGCGACTAATACAAACGAGAGGGTATTTGTATTACTTTATCATAACTCGAAGCATTTTTTCTCAGAAAGCTCGATAATTTATTGAAATAATTTGTGAATAAGTTTGAAAGACGATGGATTAGAAAGTTCGGCAGGTGCCTTAGACAAAAACTCAACAGTATACAAATTGTTCGTAGTCAGCGGGCCTACTAGAATTCACGCATTTTGAAGCTTCATGAAAAGCCAGAAAAGGAAATACCTAATCTGATTCAGGAAGGGATTGGACTAAATATTCAAAAATTAGCAACAAATAAACAACTTATACGTAAAAATGACCGTAAAGAATCGAACGACGAGTCACTCAAAACTTGGTTTCATTGAAGCAAGAAAAATATTTACAGTCTGAATATAAATCAAGATTGCAATTGCAAGTAAACACGAAATTCCCAAGCATAGATAGATGTCTTTCAGCAATACAATTATTATTGTCAAAAATCTTGACCATATAATCAGTAAAAAGACCATAAAAGATCGAAAAATAGCGAGCTCTTGCATATTACTTCCGAACTCACTTTCAAATTTTGTGCGCAATTTTTACAACGGCAAGAGGCGGTGAACACCAAATTTCGCTCTTTTAGGGCTTCATTCGCTTCCAAATACATACCTTTGCGCTTTCTCTTCGTTCCCAAACCCTACTTTATACTGACAGGACATTTCTGTGAAGCAAAAGTTCTGACTTTCAATAAATGTATACCACCAAACGGTTTGAAAGCTCTTGGTAGGAATATTCACTCGTCTTTTACATTATTCATAAACATGCAAAACGCTCCCGGTACTGCGCAACTGCGCAGTCTCAGTTTTTAATTTGAATAAAAACAACGCTCTGATTGGTGGATATAATAAGAAAGACGCTCCTGATTGGCTTCAAATTACCTGGAAGAAGAAATTCTGGAAATGTGACGAGTGTTTACGAATAAATTTCGTTTAGAATTCGGAGATGTGTCGAGTAAACTTCGTTGTCATTGAAAGCCCGCCAAATTGGGAAACCCATTGAATGCAAATCAAATCGAATGTTGATTGGTTTATTTCTTGGCGTGCAAGTTATTTTACTGGGCGCTGATTGGTTCAATGGAATAGTTTCCGCTTTGAAAAAACTATCAAGGGAAAAAAACACACACATGGCGGCAATCGTTTTGAACACAAAAGTGACTTGACCATTATTGTAATCCCTCTAAAGATACTCGCCGCACGCGCTCACCTGTAGTTTTCCAGAGCTCAAGAAGTTACTGTCTTCGATTTGGATATCGAACATGGGTTCTGAGAGCTGTTTTGCAACGAAAGATCAAATGGACGAGCAACTTCATCGATCTCCATGGGCTGAATATCCTTTGCCGCCACTGCACAAAGCTTGCAGAGACGGCGATGTTCAAAGTTTACTCTACCTTGTCATCCAAGGTGACCGACTCGAAGTCTTTCGATCGGTCAACGAGCAAGACCAGTTTCTGATGTGGACACCAGCTCACTGGGCTGCATATTTCGGTCAGGTAAAAAGCTCTAATTTGCTTGTAAACAATCTTCGCGCGTTTGTTTGGATCGCATGCGTGTCCTGTCTTGTCACAGTTCAACAACTTTCAGTTTGTATTTGTGGATATTTACCCTGGACTCACTGCTAGCTATCACTTGAGCTCTCTCAGTAGAGTTATTAGGAGCTATAAGATTGCGTGTTTGAACAGTTTTTGTCAAAAGTCAAAGTATGTTGACCGCAAATTCTGGTCGTTTGTAAAACCGCCGTTGGATTCGATCGATACTCAAAATCAGATGGCTTATGAAATGCTATGCAAGATTTTGAATGATTTCTCGATCTCCGACTCCAAATTTGAATGGACTTGTTTTGTATATTCTTTTCCTCTATGCTTTCTTCATATAAGTTTATCTATTTGTATTAAAAAATTTAGCGAGATATATTAACTTCATTATGGTGTATGATATATTCAAGATATTGGCCCGCACAAATAGAGCTGATGCGCCTAATAGAAGATGAGAGATAGTAAATAAGTTTCTCTGCGGTTTATACTCGTTACTTGTTTATGTCGTTACTATAGAATTATATCGTGACAAAATACATCAAATGCTGATCGCCAGTTGTGTTCAAATAATTTGACAAAGTGCCAAAAAATATCAAAACTAAGAGGTGTCGACACCATTGTCTAGCGAGAAACAAGTCTTGTATAAACCGTCTTACCATCAACATTTTTATTTTTATGGGTTAAGGGTACGATAATATTGAGTTTTTATCTGTTATATTAATCAAATTATTGTCCATTATCTTTATCTTTTGATTTAATACCAAGTGAATTGGAATGGATAGAAAAATATTCAACTCTTAGTTTAATATTTGTATCCTCTCATTTGGTTAATGTTTACCATAGGTAACTGTTGTTTGAGGACCTTGATAAATTTTGGGTATTTCTTGTTTATTTTGAGAGTAAAACAGAATAAATTGAAGATCTCAAATATTTGGCTTGATACCAAGACTACAGTAATATAAACAAAACACATACTGTTTTAACTACTGAAGTATGATTTCTTTTGTTTTTCTGTAGCTATGGTTCTAAGTAAGCATATATATAAATATGTTTATATTATTTTAAAATCCATTTTACCATAGTTAAGGTCATTAGTCTTTCCCTTTTTCCCATTTTCAAGCGTAGATGAGCCCAATGCTTTCAACCTCGGTAATTACTGCTTTTCTCTACACTGGCCCCTAGCAGTTTTCATAGATTTTCTTTAGATTTAACCCTGGGTTAGCAATAACCCACTCAAACAACTCAGCCAGGAGCCATACAATTACTAAACATTTGTACAATTGCCACATCTCCACAATGTCTGCAAGATGGTCATTGTGAGGAAGTTTGACTGTAAGTTAAATGTCATTAATATATTACAATGTATATATATTAATTTTATTATCTACTTTATCAACAACTTTAATTTAATTTTATTTTATTATCTACTTTATCAACAGCTTGAGTGCTTGATGCGACTTGTTAGATGTGGTCTTAATCTTGATGTTACAGATGGAAGACTACAACAAACAAGTGTCCACCTTGCGGCATTCTCAGGCAATGCACTTGTCTTGGACTGGGCTCTACAGGCGGGTGCAAATGTAGATAAGAGGGTGAGCAATATAGCAATAAATTCTTTAGCCTACAGAGCATGTGTTTTTAGGGGAGGGGAGGGAAAGGAAAGAGGACCTCTTTCTCCTCTCCCCTCCCTCTATGGAGGCTATGAATTCTTTAAACAAAATGTTGTGGTCAAGATAACTCAAATACATTAAAAGTCAACTTATTGAATGACCTATCCTATGTATCATTACAAGCTGGACCAGTTTTCAGACCTCATTGTGCCATGACCATGTCATTGCTATGGCCGTGATCATGTCAATGCTGTGATGTCTATAAAAACAACCACGTTTTTTTTACAGTAATATGAAAACTACTTTCAATTGAGAGATTGGCAGTTCAAATTAGTTTGCTCTGGTTTGCCATCAGTTTTACTGGTTAAGTTGTGGGCACACTACCAAACTCATGATCACTGGAAAAGACCACAGAAGTTACTGTGTGAATCGAAAAACCGTGGGCACCATAAATATTTCAGGAATGTGTGTTGTTTTTTGGCCAATCAGAAATGTTTCTCTATCCACAGATGAGGATCACGTTTTTGACTAATACTTCTAGGTGCATGGTTTTTTGATTTGCACATTAAATCTAATGTTATCTTTTTATATTCTATTTTCCTTAAAACCCTTCAACACATTGTCACCTTTCAACTATAACCACATCCAACCCCCAGGGTGGCTAGTATAGATAACTTCAATTGTATTCATTGATGTGGTTCTAATTATTGTCACTATCTTGTGGGCTCTCTAGGATAGTCTTGGTGAATCAGCAGTACACAAAGCTGTTCGTGGTGGAAGCACTGAGTGCCTAAAAATACTACACAGATATGGAGCAAAAATGAAGTAAGTGGAAATTATTACGGAATGATATTTGAAAATTGAAAGTGGTTGAATAATAAGGAGAGTTGAATGGGGCCTGCAAAAAAACAGAGGATCGCAAAATTTTGGTCAAAATTCCAGCATCTCAAAGTTTCATCTTCTCACAAAAAACCGTCTGGAAGTCTTGAATTTTGAAAACAAAGGAAATTGGTGAAAAGTGCTTCATTAGCTACAAAGAAAAATTTTTGTCTCAGGCCCTGTCCATGTGAAATGTTTTCATTTGTAAACACCTATTTTTTTGAGCATTTACATGTCCTGTCAACATGAAAACACTGATTATTTTTACTATAAACTTTTCTATTTGAAAATGCTTTTCAAAGTGACTTTTTTTCCAAAAACACTCGTCTATTGTTTCCATAAATGCTTCTTTTTTTGATAATGCTGGACCATGTGACTCATTTCCAGTACTTTTTAAGTAGGATATTAAACAAACGTCTGTGCATGTTTAATATTGTGCCTACACAACTTTGTCATAGTTCTTGCAAAACAAAGTGATTATGTGGAAGAACTTTTTAGTCCCTTACATTTACAAAAAAATAATGAAAACGTTTCTGTGTGGATGGGGCCTCAGAGTCTTGCAAGTCTTGTCTTGACCATTAGACATCCATATAATAGCCAGCTCACATAGGTTTTATCCCAACAAGCATGGTTAGGACCTGCACCAAACAGTTATTCTATAGTCTAATGTATTTGATGTTTTATTTCATTTATTCTTAGTATGGTTAACAGTAGTCTACAGACTCCAAATGATGTAGCAAGATTATTAAGAATGAATCAATGTTTACAGTTTTTCAAGGGTTTAAATGGTAAGGATTAACCTTTTTTATGCTTTGACATAAATATAACATAATCTAAAATGTTAAAATAATAAAAAAATGTTTTCAGGTTATGTAAATAAACCTCTCAAGCGTTCTTATGATGATGATGATGATGATGAATTTATGGAAGACCATGTGAAAAGATTGAGAAATGGTAGGTTGAAACTAAGTTTCATTTAAAACCTGCTTCGAGCAGAAAAAGTTACTGTAAAGAAAGTCGAGAAGTTTGTCTAAATGTCCCATTCATTAATATAATCAACCAATTAGGAGTTGGATTGAATTTGACTTGTCTCTGATTGGTCAATGTATTTGTGATCAACCAATGAAAAGTGAGGATAAGTTTGACTTATCTGATTGGTCACCCATCCATAGGTATCAACCAATCAAAAGTTGGAATGAGTTACAATTTACTTCTACAAGAAGTGGTTCCTGTGGGTACCATACAATTCTTTGATAAGAATACTTCCCAAGATTTTATTAGGTTTTACAGTATTAATTCCATTCTTCTATTGTCAAGAGTTACTTTGAGTACTATATTAGATTGACACAGCTGCTATTGTTCTCATAGATTCACAGAACATGGCAATAAATGTTAGTCTTTCCTCTCTCATTACCAATGGTGAATCAGACCTACAACACCAACAAAAGCTGCTTGCTATGATGGAGGCCAATGGGCAATATCCTTTCATCAATGGAGACCACAACAACCACACAAATCATGTAAATGGCCATATATTTAATGGTAATACGCAACACAATATGCATCACCATCTAATGAATGGCAATATGCACCACAATCATGTAGTAAATAGTATAACAAATGGCAATAGTGATCACAGTTCTGATATGAATGGTGATGCTGATATGAATATGGACCAAACTCCTCATGAATCACACGCTGGACATGCTATTCATCATCAAACTCCACAAAAGTGTACAATGTTATTAGGTGGACATTTCCATTAAAGTCTTTCTCACTCCTCATTCCTGTAGAGCAATTTCCATATGAGTGTGTAATAAACCGTGCTGTTCTGTGATTGTATTGGTGCTGTGGTGTCTATGAAAACATTCAAAATTCCTGCTGTGGCTTTGCTGTAATCACACTGTTTTCACAGTCATGCGGAAATTGCTCTATTGTATCAAAGTTTATGTAGTGGAACAGAAACAAAAGCTTTCAACAAAATACTCAAATTTATATTACACAACAAACACTTGTAAATAGATAGATTTGCATTATCATTTCAAAATATTATTGGGGACAGCTATCATGTGCTGTATATTAATTTGCGGTACCTTATTCTTGTACTGGACACAGTTCAATGGCAATAGACAAACAAAAGACTCCAAGAGACTACTCACAATAGAATGAAGCTTAGGCCCAATGCAAACACTCCAAACAATGTGGTCAAAAATGACAACATTAGTGGACGTGTTTGAACACTACTTTCAACCAATAGCATAACACAGTGTTGGGTGCATGCATTTCAATGGCCAACCAGCAACTGATCCAGCAATGTTGGATAATGTTGGATGTTGTTGCATGGTGTGTTTGCACTTGAGGGCCTTAACAAAGAATATATGTGCATTCCTGTACAATGAAGAAAGACCCTAATGTGGTGATATGGTGCTGGATCACATCAACACACCATTTTATTACTTTTTATGAACTTTTTAGGACTGATTGAAATGATTGTTTTCTATTTGATATCAATTGGATGGGAAATTCTACAGGATATGACATTTCTATGTATACTTTTTACTTAATATCTCACTCACACCAGTTATCTTGTATTACCTGTAGTCATTTTATAAGACTTTTCCGATTTTATATATCAATTCATTTAATTAGCACAAGGGTCTACTCTTTGTTTTTATATTATTTTATTAATATTTTTTGAACCATAAAACTAGGCACCACATTGTTAATAATATTCTAGATAAAATTCAAAGTATTGTGAAATAACATTTTAACAATTATTATTGAATAACATTTTAAAGTGATCAATAATTATAAAAATCATGGGAAAAAGGTTTTTTAGGTATTTATTAGGGTTCATTTCTAGATTGTTAGTCACTCGGAAAGTTGTTTAGTAAGATTGTTAGTGATTTTCATATTTCAGTTCAAGCCTGCCATGTTGGTAGTCCAAGGCAAAAAGGAAGCAGGAATGGTCTGCTAGTACTCTGTACATTTCAACAAAACAATTCAATTTCATTTCAAATTATTAATTTTTGGTAAAACATTTGACCTAAAAAAATAACTTTCTCAACATTTTTATTGCACTACTAAAAATAGGTAATAAGGGCTATGCATATGGCTCAAATTATGCAAACTTATAGGTATATATAGTTCGTTATGTACTTGTTATTTTAAGAGTAGAATTACCTTGATGGCTTTCTTTAAGAGCTATAGCTTGTGTGATTTCATATCTGTCTTTGCATAAGATTTAAATGTACTTATTTCATTTATCATTATTTATAGTCGATTGTAGTTGAATGCTAACATTGAATGCTAAAAACTTATATCCACGACAAACATGTATACTGTATATAGTATTTTAATATGTGTGCATATAATCTTTGTATTGAGTGCAAATATCATATCCAAGTGTGCAAATATAGACTATACTTTGCAGATAACATTACAGCTGTTTTATAAGCTATAACTTTATTATTTTATAGTTAGCTAATCTATACATTAATTGTGTGTGTATCATTATTTTATGTCATTCCTAAAGGCAATGATAAAGACCAAAAAATATTTCCAGCTCTAATGTACTTGCATAGTTTTACCTGGGATATTATCCAGTTGGCATCCAGGAATTGAGCTCATTTCTTATTTAAAATAATGCTTATACTAATTTGATGATGCAGGTTAAAGAACAAGTTTGCAAAGACCTTAAACATGGTAAAAGTTTTAGGTTTTGCAATGTAAATATTTATAACACCTTGTACATTAATGGTACATAATTTTGAAAACTTATACACTGTCACTTCAAGCACATGCTGTAAATAAGATAATATTTAAAAGAACCGTGTTGACCAGTATGCAATGGTAACTTGGGTCCATGAGTTTGCACTGAATAACATTAAAACTTTTTTATTTATGCTGTAAAAATAGCTAAGTATTTTCCATGAATTGACACCACTAGCTGAATTTCTTCAAACCAAGTTGCAGGGCAATGTCAAATTTGGCTAACAAAAGTTTTAATTAATAGATAGATACAGTGTTTCTGATAGATAACAATCTTCTGCTTGTAATCTCCTAATGCCGGTCAACGTGGATTCTTAATAAGCTTGCATATATAATCATCTTTCTAACAGAGTGCAAATATTTTAAATTATAATATTACATGTAACTTAAATGTTAATTTTTTTCAAATGCTTTGACTATACATATCAAATGTAGCAAATTTATTAAGAGATTTTGAATACATTTTAATAATTAAACAATTGAAAAGCAAATTATAAAAATATTCTTCATATAACCATTGTGATTTTAAGCAGATCAATTTTTCATTAGTTTATCATAGTGTTAAAATATAAAGCACATTTCAAATGACTGTGAAAACAGCACATGGAACTACATGTGTTTTGACACACACAAAATTGATACCATTGGGTGGTCCAGTCTGTGTTGTAAGGCTTTCATAGTCATGTGAAATGGGCGGCATATTTATCACACAAGTCATTACCATGTATTAGTTAAGTTAAAGTTGTAGTTATAATAAATGCTTATTTTTTTAAATATTACTCTTTTACTTTGCATTTGTCATTTAGTATGAATATGAGACTGGGGAATCTTCACCTCCGTTTTAATTCTCCACTCCAACCATCCCCTGCCATTTCCCTAGAGCTATTGTAGGGCAGTAAAAAATAGTGGAGGAAGTTAGAGTGATTACACTTAACCCGTGAAACACTAACTGAATGTTGGTGTGTAATAGTTCAATAGACACAAAAGAAAACAATGAAAATAAGGTCTACTTGTAACTAGTAGTCTACTATTTCACGGGTTAAGTGTAATCACTCTATCTTCCACAGCAATCAAGCAACAAGGAGCTCCATGTATGCACAGAAAAACCATTAATATTCAAGAGTACCAAGTCAATTCCACGTTTTAACATTAAAACTCCCCTCCCCCAACACACATACACACACACACTAGTTGTCTAGTGTGCAGTAGATGAGAGGTGTGTGCATGATGTTTGTATGGTTTGTGACAAATTTTGAAATACAAATCCCAATATAAGGATTTGATGCTTCTCCAAAATGCCTGATTAGTTGCAAAACTCATTTAACGCGTATTGTATATTTGCGTAGACGTCCATGGAAAAGATCAATGAAAGTCATGGAATTTTGATGCTCGGTTAAAAGTTGGTTTAGTGGAACATGGACTGCGTCTACAATTTTAGCGCAGCATTGTTGTGGCAACAATGAACGAGCTTTAAAAACTCAGAATGTTGCCATCAATTTCTTGTAGCCCCGCGTGCCTGCGCACTGCGCCAACTTGACGCAACGGTGTTGTACGCTAAAAGTTGTAAAGTATAACATCTTAACGCATCTCCAAAATAATAGACGAATTTCAAAACCAATCTATCCCGCTGCTGACACCATTTGGCGATACAAATTTGCGTTCAACGTAGCGTATTTGCAGGATAAATCTTTTGCGCGTTGATTAATTGGCGCGCGGAAATTAAATGACAACTTGTGACGTCATGTTCTATAACTACGTCAACTTGTGACGTCATATTCGATAATTTACGTCACAATTACTTCAGGTTCATTTAGAAGCCAGACGCATTGCTTTTCAGTCGCAAAGATTCTGTAAAGCTGGAGCATGCAGTGAGATAAGAATTTCTTCCTCAAATGCCTTTTGGATTTAACTGGTTTCCCACAGAGGATGTTAAGGAAGCAGCTGTTTCTTGCTTCGAGGCTCTGCCACGTAGCTCGGTAAATTAAGCGAAAACCAACGAAAGCCACTCCTTATCCGGTGAGGTAAAAATAACTAGTTTATTTAGTAAATGTTCTCAAAGTTCAAGCTAATAATAGCCAAAGGGTGAATTTTTGTCAAGTGTTTTAAACCAGTTTGATGAAGAAAACATCTGGAAAAGTTGAAAACTCTGTTTTTGGATTGGCTTTGTGTTTAGACTCTTGATGCTGAGTAAGTGGTATTCGCATCAGTAGAAGTGATAGGTGAAAAGTACATGGTGAGTTTGTTGGAAATTACATGCTTTGCATTCATCTACGTATTCGACGCTCTTCTCAGGGTCTGAAAACATTTGGAGGTAGAATTATTTTGAAAGAAATAAAATGGAAAAAGACGTGGAGAGAGCGAAAAAGCAACACCAGGAAGAGGAAAATGGTGAGGGTAAAAAAGCCAAAAACAAAAAGGAATACAAAAGGAAAACAAGGTGAAAGGAGAGAAGAGAAAAGAAAAGAAAGAAAAGCTATAGAAGGAAAGGAAGGGAAAGGAGAGGGAAGGAAAGGAAAGGAGAGAAGGGAAGGAAAGGAAAGGAAGGGAAAGGCAAGGCAAGGCAAGGAGAGGAAAGGAAAGGAAGGGAAAGGAAAGGAAGAGAAGGGAAAGAAAGGAAAGGGAAGGAAAGGAAAGGAAGGAAAGGAGAGGAAAGGAAAGGAAAGGAGAGGAAAGGAAAGGAAAGGAAAGGAAAGGAAAGGAAAGGGAAAGGAAAGGAAAGGAAAGGAAAGGAAAGGAAAGGGAATGAAAGGAAAGGAAAGGAAAGGAAAGGAAAGGAAAGGAAAGGAAAGGAAAGGAAAGGAAAGGAAAGGAAGGAAAGGAAAGGAAAGAAAAGGAAAAGGAAGAAAGTGAAAGGAAGGAAGGAAAGGAAAGGAACGGAAAGGAAAGGGAAAGGAAAGGAAAAAGGCAAGGCAAGCTAGGCAAGGCAAGCTGGGCAAGGCAAGGCAGTGAAGATAATGTACAGGCCGATTAGTCAAAGAATAATCCTCTAGACTTGTCATCAACCAATTATTATGTAATATTGTGCAACCGTCTGGGAGGCAAAACAAAGAAACTGCTCATGTGAAAACGTTTCTGTTATATTTAATACCATTTATAGCTTTTCCTTAATCAGTGGTATTTATTCTAATTTTGATAAATGCACGTTTTGATAGCTTGATAGACTTATTATCAGCGGAAAAACGATCATGATTACGTCACAGGGTTTTATACCAGACGAAAGCAAAGTACACAGCAACCATGGAACGGACTCAAAAACACGCGAAGCACGAAGAATACCGGATGAGCTTTTTTTTATCGCAAAACAAATAAAGTTGTTGCATAAAACTATTCATATTACGGCCACAACAATTAAACAAACAGCATAAAAACTCTAACATTAAATTGTACATTGACTTTGTACAAGTTTTGGTAGTTAGCTTTAATTGATTTGTGTCTAAATCTCAGTCAACATTGAAGTTATGCAAACATATGATGAAGTTAGTCACCCTGACCAATTAACTCTAATAAACAAACCTTTGTTCAAACCCACTGCTTTTCTAAATGATGTTTCGACCTTATATAATAACAATCAATATACTAACAGCCCATATTGCCTTTCACCGTTACCATAACAACTACTTATACAACTCCGCCCCCATTCCATGGGTCTTGTTCATTGACTGATCTGAACTGCTCCAAATATGACTAAATTTAACGGGTCGTAGAGCAAGGAATCTGGCTAAGGAGACGTGATGTTATCAAGACCATCTGGTGCATTGGTGTTCGGCTATGCTAGACTCAACTGCATAAGAGTTTCACGGCATCTACGTTTCGGACACTTAATCGATTCGTAAGCGTCCAGTGAGATTATACGTTTGAGTGAACTGCTAAATTCGCGTCGTTTCGCTTCTTTACTCTAGGGATTAACGAGACACTCGTTTAAAAACCCGAAGGAACAGATTTGGTTTCATTATAGTTTAACAAAGGTTCGTGGTCACGATGTCAGGGAAACGGGCTGCACGATGTTTTGATATGGACTTTGAAAACTTTTATGTTGATAGCAGCGTTGCCGATGAAGTTCCTAATGCGACCATCTCAGAGGCCATGGTAGACTCGAACAACGATGACCAAACAAGCGATAACTTGAACGGCAAGGATGACAACTCGCTGTCTGATCCAGACGCTGATGCAGATTCTTTCGACCAAGAAGACACTTTGAGCACTAAGTGGACTTTTGACATCCCACAGACTCCAGACCGAAGAAGAAGCACAATTACGAAACCGCAAGTACAGTTAGACCCCATAGCCATCCAGTTGTACGACTTCCACGAGAATCGCGCGCGAATCAGTCTTGAAAGGAAAGGTATTTGTGAAGAGATTGCCTTCAATGCCGTCCACAAGTGCTTACGTAAAATCGAAGCGGTCGATAATCGTTTTCGCGCGAATAGTTTGGTTTCTCAGGGTATACCGTATGATGGGCTTCAGGCCGAAGAACCGATTCAAATGGATATGCTGGTTCAGCTGTCATTTGGACCTACCACTGCTCTCTACATGGCACGCGATCCAAAAACCGGAGGCGTGCGGATCCAGCCGACATCGACGAGCGTTCAAGTCTGGGACGATTGTCAGACCGGCAATGGTTTTATCCTGGCATCCAAAGTGAACGCGCTGCTTCGTAGGTACATCAAAAAGGCTGTCACAATGTTAAACATGCACATCAAGGCAGGACGACGCGACAAGCTTCCCAAGGGGCTCACGAGTATACAGATGGAGCCAGGACCGACCATCAGACTGACCGTCAATCGCGACATTTCTATCGATGTCCTACCGGCGTTTGTGAATTCGGATTCTCGCAAGGATTCCTCTCGTAAAAATTGCCCGTCATCGTCGCACATTGTATGTAAAACACATTACCAGCAGGAATTAATGTGGAGATTGTCTTTCTACGTCGCGGAGAAGAATAAGCTTCGAGCTATCGGTACTACAGGTTGTCGAATGCAGCTACTAAGAATCTTTACCGAGATACGCGACACTGAGGACGAGCTCAAGAGTCTCTCGTCCTTCCATCTAATGCATCTTTTGTTCCACGAGTCGGACAAGATTCCGGATCCCAACGAATGGTCTGCAGATAAAATAACAGCTCGGTTCTTTGGGCTTCTAGACAACTTGAAACAGTGTCTAAAAGATGGAGAGCTGCTTCACTACTTCATGCAGCCACCGGACTATGAGGCTGTGAATCTTTTTGCGAACTTTGACGGGAAGACCTTGTCTGATATGTATGATATTGTGGAAGACGTACGACAAACGCAAGGGATGAGCGTACTAAAACAAGAGGGATTGGAGAGACGGCAATCGTTGTGGCCATGGGAGTACGACTTTTTGATGCCCACAGAGATTACCCCAACAAGGTATTTTAAATCAGATTTTGTTACCAAATGTTTACATTACATAATTATAAAAATATAATATATATTCTCTTCTCATTCATACCCCCTCACGATATAGACGTTCGAGCATTATAACCAATGTACCCCTTAAATGATTTTATAATGTTGATTATGTGTGTGAAGATCTCTGGAAAAAAAATTGCGGTTCGATATAATCTCTGTACTTTGATAACGACCTTGTGGTAAACTGCACGCGAGCATGTTTATGTTTTGTTTATTGGAACTGTCAGATCACTAAGTGATCCCATTAATTAATATTAATACCTAATATATCCGGCAATTTATTGATAATCGTGCAGTTATTGTTACTAATCTATTATGCTGAGTACGAATACATGTTCTGTCGAGGGTCGAAGAAAAAGAGGTTAACATCCTAATTGGAACTCGTAGAGTTTAGAAAGAAGTCTAAATTCTCTCAGTACAAAGAAATCTTTCAGCCAACTACACGTTTGATAATACTTGTAACAACATTCAAACTGCATTACAGTTTCTTTTCCACAAAAAAATTCTCTTGCTGCACAGACAGAAAACCTAGCAACATAGTTCGTGCAAATTGCAAAAGCTTACTTTTCTTGACACAAATTTCCACAAAACTTGTACAAAAACCTAGCGTCAGAAAACAGATTGCTACAAAATTACAATAATGATTCTTTATGCCTCGGTTTCTACCCTGTACATATTACTTTATCATCCCACTTGACCTCTTAATATGTTATTTTCACCTCGCGGAGATGTCTGTAATTTTAATGCCTTGCTGACGTCATGCTTGCGTCATCCAGGGTAAATTGTTTTATCATCAACGACAAAATGCCTGCTTGATAGATTTATGAAAGCCTTTTGTACAAACAAACAATTCTTTGATGTCTGGATTTTTTTAACCAAAGAAATGGCGCGAAGCAGGACTACTGATTTGCGAAATCGAAGGATTTGTTTTTTAAATTAATTTTATACGAAAGATTTCCTTATGTTTTACAGACAACAGAAGGTTTATTAATTCTCTTTTCGTCAAACAAGTTTGTAAAAGGAAACTTGTGGGGCACACAAAAGGAATCAATAATCTTTGTTTAGATCCTCAGGTATTTATCGAGCCACCTTAAATTTTTTTTATCAAATGTTTTCACGAATATTTCTTATCGCAAAAATAGGTATGACAACAATAATGATAGCATTGCCATACTCACCGGCCGCCTTGTCGTTTTTGCATACAATTTAACTCTCGACTAAATAGTGGGAGATTGTAATCGTTGTGAGCCACTTTAATTTCTAGATATCTCAGTACCAAAAAAAAAAAAAAAACAGATACAATTTTACTTTTGACTAAATAGTGGGATTTGTAATGGTTGTGAGCCACTTTCATTTCTAAATATTTCTGTACGAAAAAACGAGATACAATTTTACTCTTGACTGTGAGCCACTTAAATTTCTAGTTATTTCGGTACAAAAGCAGGACAAAAATTCCTCAATTTTTTCAGAAGCGTGAATTTCTATCAGTCGTGGCTTTGAGACAAGATGGTTTGTCACCTTAGGCCGCGTCCACTAATCTGGATATATCTGAAAACACAATATTTTGTGCTACGGTTAGGCCTTCAATCAACACTAAAATGTCTAAGAACTCGCCCTCTCAGTGTAGCTTACGAAAAAACGGAGAAAAAAGATGCATTTTCAACTTTATTTACGTAGCCAACCACTAGAGCGATAACACTAAAACCGTGAAATAACTTAGCAACTAAATAGAGACAAATAGTAGCAAAACCCTTTGTTTTCTATTGTTTCATTAGTACTATTTGTACTATTTTTAGTTAGTACTTGTTTCACGGTTTTAGTGTTATCGCTCTATTTTCTAGCGCAAACTGATTACGAAAGATCGTAAACCTTAGATTCACCTTTAACAGTCGTACGACTTTTTCATGATTTTATAATTCAAGTCATAATAATGTTGAAAGACAAAGTTATTTAAGATAACCGGAAAACTATTTATGTGTCATATGCAATGACTCTTTCAAGAAGGTCACGCATGGCGAAATTCTTTCTTTTGTGAAGTAGAACCGCGAAGTAATTCAAGGGAGTTTGTTGGGTGAGTGCTTGAATGAATGAGAAGAATGTAGGTTGTGTTTAGTAGTTGACCAAGTATGGTCATAATTATGTTTAACCTTAGAGAAGTTATCTAGGGATAATTGTACTTAGAACGATTATTTAAGTTATTTTGGATCTTCATGCATTTTGACGAAAAGCAAGAATTATAAATATATTTCATTCATGATTAATTAATCAATTAATACGGTTTAATCTAATGAATGAATGTCTGACTGTCTGATTTACCCTAATAAGGTTTTCCCGGTCATTTAAAAGTCGACGGTTGTATTCGCTCATTGCGCGTGAGTTTCTAAAATAGTCTTATAAATAACCGGGATTTGAAGAGATTTATAAGACGATTTTAGAATCTCACGCGCAATGACGTCAAGCGCGAGCTAACAATTGAATAACTTGCGGATTTACAATCCACGAGTTAAAAACCACATTTACTCATTGATAAAGGCCATTCGTAAATGGTCGAAACGTCTAGTTTTGTAAAGTTGTAAAATCATAGACAAACCAAATTTTATTATTATAAATCCTGATTGCAAATTTGAGATATTTTCATATTCATTATTCACGAGCAAATCTCCTCGCTTTCACGCGAAAACCATTTTTGTGTTGCGTCATGGGTGCGAGGCTAGCAAGTCCTAAAGTGGGTATTTATATTGGTACCATATTCTATCTTCATGCAGGGTTTTCGATTCTAATACAGTGCAATTAAAACAGATCTCACAACTATTTGTAACTGGTTTATACAGATAGGAATTGCGCCTAATGTAAAATAATCATTTAAACGTTATAATATAGCTCGAGATCTAGTAGAATAAAACTGTTATTAATGCTGCGATAATAATATAATATAATAGTTATGACGAGGACGACGATGGCTCATGATAACTGATTATCATGCAGTGATGATGGTGATGACGACGACGACGATGATGATATTTATCATGATGTATGGCTGTAATTGTAGTGACAGCAGTGGTATCCATAGTAACGTCAAACTGCATCTCATCTCTCTTTACTTTTCTAGAAAATGAAAGTACAGCCTGACTTCTAGACCAACAGGCAATCCTGAGTTGTCCACGACGAGACTGATAGGTGACCAGGCAAGGAACCTGGACGTCACAGAACTCTCGACCACAAGCCCGCGAACAAATTAGAAAAATGTGAAAAGCCGCCATTTGGCGCCAAAGTCTGAAACGAAGATTCAAAGACAAAGCACGAAGTTGTAGATTTAGACATTTTTTGCTGTAAAATGTTTTAAGAGCAAAACGAAGTTTTGAATGTAGAATTTGCTTTGTAAATAGTAAAACTATGCTTGTCAGGGAAAAAAATAGAACATTTGAGGGAAACGAGAAGCGAGAGAATAAAGAGTATTTTTATTCTGGTGTAGTATTGGCGCTAGTTGTAGTTGAGTTTGAGATCAGACCCAAGTTGCTGAAAGCCCGGTTAGCGACATAATCCGAGATTAACTCTTTAAAAAAACATTAATTGTAATCCTGGAGTAGTGCTAGTCGGGCTTTCAGGGACCCGTCCCAGAAGGTCAACTACTGAATCAGCTTTTATATAAGCATTGTTGCATAAACTTTAGTTTCAGAGATGGACACAAGGACGTATTATTTGCATATATTATTTGCAACCATCTTTGCACGGCCTATCTGTCTTGGCCTTTGTTCCTTTACATAAATCCTGCAGGATCTCAGGCCTTGACATAAATCAGTATACTGAGAGCAGCCCTTTGTTCCTTTTAAACTGAAGGGCCGGACACACAAAGCGACTTTTCTAGTTGCAACGTCGGGCGCAACACAAGTTGCACCATGTGTCCACCCCTGTAATCCATCGCGCAGGTCGCAGAAAAAGTTACACAGCGTGTTTTATTGTGTGTCCGTGGCTTAAAAGCAAAGCAATTCCTGGGGCTACTGCAACTTCAATGGAGACTCTATGCCATAAACAAAGTAAGAAACGATAAATCGCACTGATTGGTTCTGAGTCTAAACCCACTTGTTATTCATGGGAGTCAATAATGAATAATGAGTGATATCATCATCATCATCATCATCATCATCATCATCATCATCATCATCATCATCATCATACGAGGTACGGTAATCCTAGGACTCGGATTTCTGGAGGGAGAGTTCACTATCCAGAATTGCAACTTCGTCTGCAATTACGCATCCAGATCTTTCATTAAAGTAGCGGGATATGTTCGGACATGCCAATTTAATGAAGACCATATGGACAATTCCAGCTTTTTTTGACTAGAATTAAACGCATGATCAGATGGACAAGTTCTATTTTAACCCACATGTTCTATTTGCGGAAAAGGGCTACAAGACAGAAGCAGCAGACAGGTCAAGAATCTAGCGTACAAAACCTGTTTTTGTTGCATTTGAAAACGTGATGGAATCATCTAGAAAGGCTGGCGTGCCTCTATAATGATTATCTCTGATCCACTGAAGAATTCCATAACAAATTTTAAACACGTACAGCTTGACCATTTCCGTAACAAGTTATAAATACGTACACTAGACTTTGACCAATTCCGTAACAAGTTCTAAAAAAAGTAGTCTTTGACCAATCCCGTTACTTGAACATAATGATCATTCTTAACTTATTTTATGAGAGGAGCTATTAATTGTAAAATGGTCAAAAGAAAGACACTACAAGTGTGTGTCTTCATGTTATGTACACATATAGTGTCGCGAATGGCAACTTTGTTCCCCAAAACATTTACACAAGAAGACGGCGCAACGAGAAAAAACTTTTTTCTGTAAAGAGCTTTCTGTAGTTTTGCTTGTCGATTTTGTATGAATTAGAATGATAGAAATTTTTTCCAAATCAAGAGAACGTGGCAATGTGTGGAACAGTCTCCTGTCTGATGCTGTTAATGCTAGAACACTATCTCTGTTTAAGACTTCTGTAAAAATTATCACCATACCTACTACTGAAGGGGGAAAAAAGCGCGTGCTGTGCAGATTTAGAGCACGCGGGGATTGATCAGAACACGACAGAACAGAACACAACGTTTCTCGAGTGTTCTGATCAATTCCCAAGTGCTCTAAATCTGCAAACAGCACAGCGGACAAGTTTTCTATTTTTATAAAATACACTGACGTCGGTTTTCAAGCAAATTTAGTGTTCACTTACACTGACAAAAAATTCGAAAAGTGCGCGCGCGCGTGCTGTGTGCATATTTAGAGTTCGCAGTATACGCGTCCTTCGGCCAATGAGAGCGCGCGTTATATGATGATTATATTATAACAAAATTTAAACCTTCACTATCCAATGCTGTAATTAGTTAAGCTATTGGCAATTAAAATGATTAAAGATTTAAGACCGCTGGGCGTCCCGATAACTCAGCCGACCTTACCAATGGTAACGGTCACAGTGAATAAATGAATGAAATAGTAAGTGGAGAAATAAAAAGTGAAAAGATACACAAATAAGAAAAAAAGGTGTGGTAGATCAACTGTGTATCATGGTTCTGGAGCCTTTTTTTCGCTGTTCATAATTAATGAGTCTTGCAATTATCTAGGGATGTTCTCGGAGATTTTTTACTCAGTTTAATGAAGTTTCGACAGTTCTTTGGTCGTCTTCTTCATGCTTGGTCTTCTTGTAGACGACCAAAGGATCGTGCCAAACTTTGTTGAACTGAGTAAAAGATCGCCGAGATCATCGCTGGGTAACTACAAAACTCATTAATTAATAACAACAGTTTAGTACACTTTAATTTGTCTTCTTTTCCATTTATTACTTGTCATTATTCAGTCTTTGTATTACATTCCATTAATAAATTATTGTATTATTTGTATTTTCTTTACTTCGTGGAATTTAAAACCCTAGAATTAAATTAAATATATATCTTCTATTTAGACAATCCATTCAATGTCTGATTGCTTCATCAAGATTAATCTGATGACTGATCAAACATGCATGGGTACCCTGTGGAATACCCTCTCCGAACGTCTTTTCCATGGAACTCCTCCATGGCATCATATGCACCAAACACAAGTTGGTCACCCTGTATCTTATGTACTGATGTAATAGTTTTATATGGGTACCCTTTGCCTCACCTACTCTTGCCATGATTTCTAACATATCAACATACGAGTACTTGATCTACTTACAGATGCAAGAGAAACTATACATGGGTACCCTGTAGTTTACCTAGATCATATCAGGTCTTTGCGGCATGCACATGTTGTAATGAGCTTGCTGATCCCAGAAATTCGGGCCTTTCCATCCACACCATCCCTACAATAGAAATAAAGGAAAGATCTTAAGCGAGTGATAATGAGACCATGCATTACGCGTCGCACTAATAAACTGGACAGGGTGTGTCCGTAGCTGGACAGGGTCAGCTTACAACATCAGGGGTGGATCCAGGGGAGGTGCGTTGGGTGCCGACGCAACCCCCTTTTGGACGACGGTGAAAGCTTTTCTCAATAGCTTAATCTAAATAAAGCGCTCGCTGCATGCTGGTAAATATGGGAATATTGGAATGCTCCTTTAACGGTCTTTAATCGGCAGTACGTGATTGGATTCCCATAGCTGACTACAGACCATTTTGGCTACCATTAAATAAAACGCACCCCCTCTTTAGAAAAGCTGGATCCGCCCCTGAACATGATGCTCCCTTCAATCACAAGTATTTTGCAGTTGGTATGAAATAGCATAATTCAGATATTTAGATATAATTCAGTGGTTGAATAAGGCGCAAATCAGATTTTGCGCTGACTACGTAACATTTTTGTTTTACCCGTACAAAAACTGTTTTTATACTCGTGAGGTAATGTGAATATTTGTACTATAATAATAACGTCAACATAACAAACCTTGTCTAGAATAGTCTTTAAGTCTTCACCTCCAGTGTAATGTGGATCGAGAATTAGAAATCTAAAACACACAATTAAATTAGTAAGAACTGGCAACTTCAATGAAAACCGATGTTGGTTGATTTGACTGTAAGTACACTTTATTGTATACTTACTTGATATCTCCAGTTTGTTGACTGAAGTCAACACCAATAATTGTATGTGCAAGCACCCCTCCACCTACAAGAAAACAAATAAGTACTGTTAACCATGACAAAGTTTGTACTTAATAGCGTAGAAGGACGTCCTACACGGCTGCACGCTGTCTACTTCCTCTGAAAAACTGCTACTTCCCTTTCCTAAAAATGGTTCGCCACCCAGCCCTGCCCCTTCCCCCCTCAAGCGTTACCAAAATCGCTGACTGAGAGTGCCAAAACGAGAGGCACAAAACCACTCACACCACTATATGCTGGGTTTCATCCATTCCTTTGGGAATCAAAAGACAAAGAACCGGTAGCCATGTTGGATGAACAAACAAGAGACGCTAATGTGAAATCTTTTGTTGAAGTTCATCCAAGATGGCTGCCGTGACGTCACATGCAACCCAAGAATTCAGGAATAGTAGGGAAATTCCAGTACATGTGGTCTGCCCCAATACACTACAGGGTCCACAGTAATATTATTGGTGTAAGCTATTGTGATATCCCTGCCTTCTGATTGTAAGAAAGAAGAAGGAAGCTAAATAAGATAAAGATAGCAAATAGCAGGTGGTTTGCTAAGATATTTTATTACACTACAGGGTCCATAGTAATATTATTGGTGTAAGCTTTTGTTGCCCTGCCTTTAAGGTACGGTAATACGAGCAACAAAATCACTCAACTTGTCTCGCAACATTGCTGCGAAGCGAGTTGAAGAGCGATGTTGCCCGTTTTACCATCCGAGAACAAACTTGTCTTGCAACAAAATTATTGTTGCAGGTTGAGAGAATCCTGTATTCTCATTGGCCCCTAAAATCATTTGCTGCAACACAAGTTGAGCCGAGGTGGTAATACGAGCAACATTTTAAAATTTTGTTGCAAGAAGTAGAACGACCTACTTTCTGCAACAAAATTTCTCAACCTGCAACAAACTATTTTGTTGCGAGACAAGTTTGTTTTCGGGTGGTAAAACGGGCAGCATCGCTCTTCAACTCGCTTCGCAGCAATGTTGCGAGACAAGTTGAGTGATTTTGTTGCTCGTATTACCGTACCTTTATAAGAAGGAAAAGCTTTCAAAAACTAAAACTACGAATATACGATAGGACTTACCAATCATTATAGGTGTTCCCTGAGTCTCAAAATGGTGCAGCAACTCTCTGCCTTTACTGGCCATTTCTGCACCAGAATTCACAAAAAGTATTTTCGACGTAATGCCCAATAAATGCTCCAAGCACATGCTGACCTCAAAGGAACCAATCCACTGCCTTGAGCCAACAAAGTTAGGTTTTTTATCACCGACGTCCACCAGTGCTTGTTGGATTTGTCGGTGACTTGGTACAGGCTTGGTTGTGTATCCTTGGTGACGAAACCACGAGAAAATTGTTTGTAGTGAACGGTAGGCACAGCCCCATTTCTGTAGATGGAAATGGATGGATGTTTACTGTAACACAGGAAGCAAAACGGCAGACCGTAAAGAGGATCATGCGACCTTCTTTTCACGCTTCTAGGGTTGCTGTTTGAACGTGAATGTGAGTTATTTTTCGTTTGCCATAAACGTGGACTGTAATGACGCGAATGGAAATGGCAACGCTACACGCCAGACGCGAAAATAGCTTCGTGTACGTGAATTAGCTTAATCTTTCAAGTTAGCATGTTTTAGATGGATGCGCCGATGCTTCTAAACGATGATGTATCAATCAAATCAATCAACTTTATTCAAGTGTCAATATATTTAGCTAATACAAGGCAATTGGGGACATCAAAGAAAGAAATGTATTTCGAATAGTCTTGTCATCCAGAAACTTAGACAAAATGTTTTCGGACTCGGGGAGTCTCACCAAGCCCCCATTCTTGCTTCTCCTATTGGTTCATAAGAACGTTTACAAGAAACCTAGTGCTTCCCCGCTTGACTGCTCAGTCCTTTTGAAATTAGTTTAATTGAGTGAATAAAACACTGCATAATAAGTAACGTGGAAACATTGACAATGGTCGCATATATTCAAGTCGGACTGTTGTTATGTCATTTATTCGTTTAATACTTACATCATCATTAAAGTTATCTTGCATGTAGTGGTGATAGGAGTAGTGACCATCGACCACGCCCAGGGTACCATCCGGTACTAGGTAAAAAGTAAAAAGAGATGCTGATCTTAGTCAACAACACCAGGGTACCAAGAGAAGGTAGTTAGAACAATAGTAATCATTACAAATAGTACAAATGTAATACAAGGTAGACAGAGACGCTGAGCATATTCAACCACACCCAGGGTACCATCAGATAGTGGGTAGAACAATAGCAACTATTAGAAAACAAACAGTGCAAATATAACACAAAGTAAAAAGAGATGCTGATCTTAAGGTAGAATGATAGCATCAGAAAACAAAGAGAGGAAACAATAATTTAGCTGCAAGTGAAAATTTACATACAGAGAAACAAACATATGCTGACAGTGATCATAACCTTCGTATTAAGGTGGCTGGACCCTATTTCGCCAGTGCGCGGGTAGTCGAATTGAAGCGGCTATTAATTGCGTTACAGAATTACGTTGACCAAACTTTTTACGCACATCTACTACAAATGGACCAAATTTTATAATGATGCTAGTTTGGTTGAAATCGGAGCTTTTTTAACATCGAAATTGTTATACACTTGATTTGAAATTTTGCCAATTTTCTCAAAATCCTGACCTCGACGAGCAAAACGATTTATGAGACTTTGTAAATCAAATGTTTGTCTATAATGTGAGAGCGTTTCAAGAAATTCTATTAAGCCGATTTTGAGTAAAAACGGAGCAATTATTTTACTTTGAAGAAATTTAAAACCGCTGGTGCTCTACTAAATTAATTTTATAACAATAATTTTCCAAAGAAAAGTTGCAATATTTTTGGTTCTAAATAATACCAAGGCATGGTTCTTTATTTTGTGAATATGTCATCGTATTTGCTATTTTTTATTGCCGTTGAGACGACTGTACGTAAAGCACTAAATTGCTGCGTTTATCTCGGAATTTCGACATCCACGTTAATAATACTGGTTCTTGAAAACTAGTAGATGAATTTTTTTTTATTTCTCGATATTGAATATTCAATCCTTTACCAGTAAGGTGTGTAAATTACAAAGGCATTGAAGTTTTTTAAGACCATTAAATATTTTTTTAAACATTGCCATATGTGCATCTCTATTCTCCGAGTTGTTGCCGGTGTTTGATTATGCATGCCTGCATGCGTGTCGCTTTGGCACCTCGTGCAAAAAATGCAAATACATGGAAGTCTTCCAAGTTACCTGGACTGGTGAACTACTTTTCTTCGCCTTTTTAGCCTTTAATGTGTTTTCCTGCAATATTTCACTTCTCCGTTTTCTTTTTGTACAAGGAAATACCATAGTTCTAGAAACTGTAGTAAGGAACTGCTACGTACAGCGTTACTCTGGATATCACTGGCGTGACTTTCCATGTATATTTGCATTTTTTGCACGAGGCGCCAAAGCGACACGCATGCAGGCATGCATAATCAAACACCGGCAACAACTCGGAGAATAGAGATGCACATATGGCAATGTTTAAAAAAATATTTAATGGTCTTAAAAAACTTCAATGCCTTTGTAATTTACACACCTTACTGGTAAAGGATTGAATATTCAATATCGAGAAATAAAAAAAAATTCATCTACTAGTTTTCAAGAACCAGTATTATTAACGTTGATGTCGAAATTCCGAGATAAACGCAGCAATTTAGTGCTTTACGTGCAGTCGTCTCAACGGCAATAAAAAATAGCAAATACGATGACATATTCACAAAATAAAGAACCATGCCTTGGTATTATTTGGAACCAAAAATATTGCTAGTTTTCTTTGGGAAATTATGGTTATAAAATTACTTTAGTAAAGCACCCACGGATTTAAATTTCTTCAAAGTAAAATAATTGCTCCGTTTTTACTCAAAATCGGCTTAATAGAATTTCTTGAAACGCTCTCACATTATAGACAAACATTTGATTTACAAAGTCTCATAAATCGTTTTGCTCGTCGAGGTCAGGATTTTGAGAAAATTGGCAAAATTTCAAATCAAGTGTATAACAATTTCGATGTTAAAAAAGCTCCGATTTCAACCAAACTAGCATCATTATAAAATTTGGTCCATTTGTAGTAGGTGTGCGTAAAAACTTTGGTCAACGTAATTCTGTAACGCAATTAATAGCCGCTTCAATTCGACTACCCGCGCACTGGCGAAATAGGGTCCAGCCACCTTAAATCTAACAACTATCTCAATTTCGGAACAATTTTGAGATTTTGACGAAAATGTGTCGAAAATTATATAACTATTGGTTCACTTAAGGATAGGGCACAGCTTTTTCTGCAACAGTGCACGCGACACAGTTAGGCCCCGATCAAACGACATCGCAAGGTGGCGCAAGTCATCGCAAGTTTTGACTTGCAACTTGCTCGCCTCGTTTGAACACCACTAGCACGCAAGTCAGCGCAAGTTTTTCACAAATTCTCCACGAAAATCAGCTAGCTGAAGGACAAGGAGAAAATCCGGTTTGTTGTTCCTTGAATAATTTGAAGGAGAGGAAATGTGCAGAAATTCGGACTAAAAGAGAAGAAAAACAACTTGGAAAGCTTAGCGCGCTGACTCTTCAAACCAGTCAAAACGTGCATGAACTTGCGATCAAATTTGAGCACGTTCAAACTTCTCGCAAGTCCTCGCAAGTTGATACAAGTAGACGCAAGTCCATGCAAGTTAGCGATCAAACGAGCCGCATGTTCAAACCTTGCTGCGACTTGCGCCGACTTGCGATCTCGTTTGATCGGGACCTTACACCATGTGCCAACCCCTGCAATGTTATGCGTAAGGTTGCAGAAAAAGTTGCAGATACAGAACTCGATCCTAAACCTGCAACTGCTGCGTGGAACTGTTGCAGGGGTGGGCACACGGCGCAACTGTGTCTTGCATGCAATGTTGCAAAAAATTGCAAGAAAAGCTGTATCATGTGTCCGTGCCTTATTTCCGACGCAACTGAGTCTCTTCGTTCTTTAACTAAAAGAACTTTTCTTCTTTCTTTTTTCACTTCCACTTTGTTTCCAGTAATTTTTCTTTTCTTTTCATAATGATTCATAATTTATGATTTCATAATTTTTTCTTTCTCCAGCCTTTTCGTTCATAGTTTTGGTTTCTCCGTTCATTATTCGTTCATACATTTTCTTACTTACTGCTTGAGCTGCTAATGCCAGCATGTGGATTGACGAGGTACGGCTCTGGAAAAAAAAAAGAAAAAAGAAAAGTAAAGAGAGATAAGAATGTATTTAAAGACAACAAATTGCAAAACCATATTTCTTCTCCATTCTTTTTTGCTGCCTCTGGTTAGTTTGAAGTAAAGTGGCTGACTAATTAGTCACTGTTACGCAATAAAAAGAATTAGACGTCACAATTGATACGTCATAGCTCGCCCGCGCGCGTTTTTCCTAAAATACACAGGATGCCCAAACCAAAGAAGCGTTCTCAAATATTCTAAACACGGCTAAGGAAATTCTAATTTCTACCTGGTTTTCTATCCTTTTCAAAGACGTAGCGATTGCAGATTCTTAGAAGTGGTCTGTTAAGTGGCAGCAACAATTGTTTGTGGATCTCCGTTCTGTAAAGTTCTACAAAAAGGGAAAATAATAGTCATCCATGTCACATTTTAATAATACAGGCCCAACCACACGTATGATTCCACAGTGCATACAACGTTTCTTGCAAAAGAGAAATTACTCTCTGACCACCTCTGCAATGTAAGGGCCGATTTACACGGTGCAACTTTTGCCTACAACTGTTGCATGCAGCTTGCTTATGACATACATACATACAACACGAATTGCGTCGTGTAAATCAAGCCTACAACTCGCCTGTAACTATTGCATGCAAAGTTGCGCGCGTGTAAATAGCCGCTAAAATATGTCGTAAACAAGTTGCATGCAACAGTTGGTGGCAAAAGTTGCACTGTGTAAATCGGCAAGAAACGTGTGTAATTACAGTACACACGCAAAGATGATATCACATAATCTTACACTTCCTTTGGTTAGTTAAAACCTTTTGATAGTTAATGTATGAAAAACGTATTTCATTTTTCCAAGCACCTATGGTTTAACAGTTGCACAAAATATGTCAAAATGTGGTGAGAACAACAGTCACACCACTCGTATTCATCTCATGGCATACCTTTTGTTCTCACCACATTGTTATGCAATCTGTGCATCTGTGCAGAACTTGAAGCGAAAATGCAAGGAAAGTTGCATTGAAGGATTATATTACATATACAATCTAGAGAAGTGGTCCTTCAGCAGCATCACTGTGAATCAGGGAAATCTTTCAAGTGAGGCCTTTTACTGCTGTGGTGTTTTACTTGCTGGTCTGAGCTTTCACCGTCTATGGCATCATCAGAGACTGAGTGAGGCAGTAAAGACCTCACTCAAAGGATTTCCCTGATTCCCATATACAATGTTGTAATGTGTGTTTTTTTGTAGTAGTCCTCCTACCAAGTTTTTTCTCTTCAAAAGTTTCTCCATGGCTGTTTAATTCAGGATACAGAATTGTGACTACATGACAAAATCCTGGAGGCTTAAAGTGATATGGTCTTGGTACACACCAGTTATCATCCTACAGGAAAAGAAAATAAGACTTGTAAAACTGAAGGAGAGATAGATAAATAGATTGTAATGGATAGAAGGAAGCAATGGTAGAAGGAAGGGAGGGAGGAAGGGAGGAAAGGAGGGAGGTAGGGAGGAAGGGAGGAAGAAAGGAAGGAAGGAAAGGAGGAAGGAAGGAAGGAAGAACGGAAGAAAGGAAGGAAGCAAGCCAGCCAGCAAGCCAGCCAGCCAGCCAGCCAGCAAGCAAGTAAGCAATAGATCAGTGATTGAATGGATGGTGATTTAGTGGGTATGTAAAAATGCTGAGTGTATCACACCTCTGAGAATCCTCGCATGACATTCTTTATCTGTTTTAACTGGTCAGCAACTGCCGCTGAAAACATGCCAGGTAGTTCTGTCATCAGGGTGTCCTTGGTTGTCATGACAACAACATCAATTGGAAGGCTCATTAAGATGTCACTACCATGTTCTGTAGAGATTGTTTAATGTACAATAATTACCATGGAAAGTAGCAGCAAACCCACTCACACTACAATGGGCATCAAATCACATCCCTAAAGGGTACCTGCTCTAATAAGTGCAGGCCATAATACTTGGACTACATAAAAGAAAGGCTGAATTACCTTCACCATAGCATATGATAGGTACCAAGCTGTTATCTTTGTAAGCATCAGATGACATTGATATCTTGGTCAATAATTTCACATCTATTGCATCCTTTAAAAACAAAATCCAGCTAAGCTATACTATAATCACTTGTACATTGACCTGTTCTCATTCAGATGATTCATAACCTTTCCCAAGGAACCTGTGTGTAGCAAGCATTTCCTTGAGGGAAAAAGAGAGAGAGTTGGTTTGGGATGCCTGTGTTACCAAAAAATAGAGATTGGGGGAGGGGAGGGGGAGGGGGAGGAAAAGAAAAACAGGTCCTGCATACCTACATTAATTTTGTGGATGTTTCTCCACTTTCCCCCCCTCTCCCCCTCTAATCCTTGTTTTTGGTAACACAGGTATCCCAATTTACCAATTATCTTCCTTTCCCCTCAAAGAAATGCTTGCTATGCAGGTGACCAAAGTGGTTGTTTATGGGACCTTTGACTGTATAGTTTTACCTTGATTTTAATAGCTGTTTTATCACTTGGCCTTTGTGAGGGTTTCTTGGATTTGTTTTTTCTACTATCGGGTTTTATACTTCCCTCCTCCTGTACACCAGTCATTACACTAATCAAATCTCCACATGTCTGTAGATCATGGTTTTCAGTTGTAAGTGAGTTATCATCATAACTTAGAAACATGTTGCTGTCTTTTATGAGAAAGGTTGTTGAAGGGGATTGGAGATCTTGACATGCTTTTTGGATCCTGTGTCCTAATGCTATACATTAAGGAAACAAATGATTGAAAATATAAAATGAAGTTGCTGTCATATAGAGTTCATCATGACTCCATGTGAATTTGTGAAGAGAAGGAAGGGAGAAGAGAGTGCAGATGGCAAAAATGCATGGGATAGGTAGGTGTTAGAAGAGTGGAATATTGGGAGAGAGAGTATAGGTGAAGCAAGAAAGGGAATGGAAGAAGAAAAAGGGGATGAGAAGAGAAAAGATGGGAGAGACAGAGTAAGTGGATGTAAGAGAAAAAGAAAATGAAACTTTCAAGGTTAGATGTTAAGAAAAGAAAGGATTTTAGTACTTATTATCTCACCTTTAAAACTACTTTCCACGCAAATTTCAAAACTGGTTTGTATTCTAAAAGTTAGAAGCTGTTGTGAAAATTTTTGTACAAAGCTTCCAAACTGCAATTCACATTTGACAAGTCCTGGGACGTTGATGTTATATAAAATTCCTTGATCTTCATTGGTAGATGGAGAATGTTGCCATACCAAGAGGTTTTTTGCAATACTGTGTCTTGATTTCTATCCAAATGAAAAATGAAAGAAAAAAAAAAGAAATCTATAAACACAAAAATACAACAAAAGAAGAGAAATGAATAGAAAACAAAACAAACAAAATCTAGAGATGGAAGAAAATAACTTGAAAAAGAGATAATCAAAGAAAGGAAGGGAGGAGGGGAAGGAAGGAAGGAAGGAAGGAAGGAAGGAAGGAAGGAAGGAAGGAAGGAAGGAAGGAAGGAAGGAAGGAAGGAACAAAATAAAGAGATAACTTCTGGATAGTACCTTAGAGATTAGATCCTTGAGAAGCACTTGTGCAGATTTTAAATCTGGATCTTGTAACTTTGAGATGAAATGACATACTCCAAGAACTTTAATTCCTTAGGACAGAATAAACTCACAATGAAGATTTTCAGACCTCACAGTAATATAATCACTGCACAACAGTGCGTTGAAGTGCGACCTGTGACAGGGGCGGACCAAGGGGGACTTTGACCTTCACAGGTTGCACTTCAATGATAACAGTAGTGAAGACCTACAGACAGTAGAGTTCTGGGTAGAAAGCAAGTCTGTAGGCTGGGAAGCATGAGTTAGATATAATAGTGACCAAGGGAGGGTGGGAGGGATAAATAGTGTTGACACCTTTGGAAGCCTGCAGCTCCCTGTACTGGTGTTTTCCTTATCTTCAAATGCAGTACAATATTTCTTTTGGTTTAACTAGGTAACAAGAAAGAACAAGTTTCTGATATACTGATATTTACTGCTTAAATGTTTTTTTGTTTTGTTTTTCTTTGTTTTTTTGTTTTTTTTGGGGGGGGGAGAGACAGCAGACACTCAATCTAATGAAACAAATACTGTTCATCTAAAACAGGGTTTGTTTCATCCAAGCCTGTATCACATTTTGCTGCTCAACTGACAACTGCTACTCTGTCATTGTTCTTGCCTATTATATACACCCTCATGCATCATCACATATGTCTATGGTTCAGCCCTGGTTCAACATTTGCTTCTTATGCATCCATGCTTGTAAATTCTGGGGGGAGGAGGGGGGTGTTGGTCTGTTGGGACCCTGTTTATGACAGAAAAACTCAAAATGCCATACCCTGTTTATGATAAAGTATAATAATTGCAGAATGTAATGTACTTATTTGTTTGTAATGTAAATGAGTTTCATAACAAGTTTGTCGTGATCCTGATCAAAACAATAAATAAGACTTCTACACTGATCGTTACCATTAGTGTGGCTAGATAACGACTAAGGTTGATGAGAAAGTTGCTACCCCTGAAAATGACAAGAAGCTCGAAAATTCCAAAAAGGAGTGAAAAGGATGCCCTGTTCATGACAAAAAAACTTGAAAAACCATACCCTGTTCAGCGGATCATCCCTGTATAGTAAATATATGGGAGTACCCCCCCCCCCCCCCCCCCCGGTTGTAAATAGCCAACTGGTTTTGCTTCAGTTACATCTAAATTACTTATGATTATTTTAGAGGGATGTCTCTAAACTAGCTGTGAAGATACATTCACTTCAACCATAGACTACGGATTTACGTTTATTTACAAACCTTCAGGAAGACAATGATATTCAAATGATGTCCCTCCATTTGGTGACACAGTTAACGTTGTAGATGTCATACAACTATTTATATGATATGAACTATTAATAATACTTCCACATAAATACACCACTCCATTAGTGATCTCTCCTGATTTTGAACATTTTGATAATCTCTGAAAATAGGAAAAATATGGGAAAAATGAATGCAAATAGATCACATTCTAACAAATTTGGTTTATTCAATCGATAGAAATTAATCAATTAATTATCAATCCAGCATTATGAGACAATAGCTGTCACATGGACTAGCCAGTGAAGGTAGGAGAAAAGCTAAATAAAATGATAACAACTCATGAAGATAAATTTACCTCTTTCAAAGACGATTCGATAAAAACTTCCACCTCGTCCGCCATCTTGATTTTTTGATGATTCAGCCTTCATGGGCAATACCGCATAGAAGAAATTCACTGGCTCGTATAACACAGGAGGCCCGCTTTGTAGAGTGAAAGGTGATGACGAGATTGTTTTGGTTTCAAATACTACAAAAATCTCTTCTCTGTTCTTCGCGGCGATGTTGCTTTGTGGTAGAAAAGACATCTAAAACAACTCAGTTATTGTTTAAATACATAACTCCTGCGTACAAGGCGATCTCAGTGAAAATGGACAGCGACAGTGACTTTGGTTTAGAATCCATGTTTGTTGAAACAAAACGAGAATTTCGTGATGATACTGTTTTAACCACTGATGAATCTAAGGACTTGAACGTTGATCTTGATAGCGAGAAACTTTATCCTCTTGTAGATAAATGTTGTACGCTTAGCGCTAACACTGTTGTCGATGACAGTTCTAAGACAACTGACCACGAGACCGAATCCAAGGGAAGAAAGCGCCTGATATCAACAGGTAGTGACCTGGATTGTGGAGATGAACTTCAAAGTTCACCAAAGGTCAATAGTAATGACGAACTACAAGGTGACCAGGTCCAAAGTGAAGTCAAAAAGGTCAAACCGAGAAGGAAAAAGAAGAGGAAAAGGAAAAATAGGGAAGTAGAAAATGAGAGCGAAGATGATGAAAAGATTCAATGCACAGCTAATGATGAGATCAGTAATGAAGAAGTTGAGAAAGTTAAATCAAAAAAAATGAAAAAGAAAAAGAAGAAAAAGAAAAATGTGGAAAATGAAAGTGGAGAGGATGAGATGAGTGAGGACAAGGTAAAACCCCCCAAGAAACCAAGACCTAACTATTTCATTGCTGTAAGGGTGTCGAATCCTGCAATTCATTCTTGTATAAAGGTAATTCAAGATATTATAATTAGCAAGGAACCATTGCTACAGCCTGCCTTGATTCCTCTTGGCACTCTACACTTAACTCTTATGGTCATGCACCTAAAGAAAGATCAAATCCAACAAGCAGTTGACATTCTACATAGCTGTGAAAATGACTTGAAAAAACTATTTGAGGACAGAGGTAATTTTGACATTTCATTTGAAGGGCTTGGGCATTTTAGGAATGAAGTTGTGTTTGGTAAAATTAGTGGTGAGAGTGAAATTACCATGCTTCAGTCACTTGCATCAGTCATTCAACAAGGATATCAATCAAATGAAATTGGTCCACCAAAGGATGACCATCCATTTAAACCTCATTTGACAATTGTAAAACTGTCTCGGATGCCCAAGAAGAAAAAGGCAAAGAAAGTAAAGAAGATTTCACAGGACACATATTCTTCATGGGTAGATTGTGAACTTGGGCAAGAAAGTATTAGCAAAGTTTTACTGTGTTCAATGATTGACAAGAAGCAAGAGGACGGGTTTTATCATTGTCTTGGTTCAGTTGACCTTTTCAGTTCAGTTGATGAGAAGAACACTTTGAGCAGTTCTCCTGGGGTGGATAAACAAGATGATAACTCTACCTTAGTAGCTGAATTAGCAAATGTTGAGATGGAGCAGAAGACTAAAGTTGAGATGGAGGAGGATACTGAAGTTGAGATGGAGGAGGATACTGAAGTTGAAATGGTGGAGAAGACTGATGATGAGATAGAGGAGGAGAAGACTAAAGTTATACCATCTGTAAATAATGATTTGAGCTCAACTGATGAAGCAGCTGAGTATATTATGAAAATTGATATAATGAACACAGAGGATAAACCGTGTTCTGATTCATCCCAAAATGATGAATCAACTTGCAAAGCCCAAACAGAGGATCCAGATATGATGGAGACCACTGACATGGAGAAGAAGATTATAGATACAGAACTATCAGAGAAGGATATTACAGAGACAAATGTACATGGAATAGACAATGTAGGCCAAAATGAGGGGATTAACACTGAGGATAGCGACCCAATGGAATCACAACAATCACCAGAGAGTGATTCAAATCCTTTGATTGAAAAGGACCAAATATCAGATAGCGACACCTAAAATACTGAACACATGGAAAAAGAATTATGACAGTTAAAATAAGCAGAGTTGCAAAAAATAGAACCAATACTTTAAAAATACTGCTTAGGTTTTTGGTAAATGGTTACTTGTGATAATTCGGCGAGTTACACAGCACAACAGGGGTACAATTGTAAGGGCGTGGCCCAGAGGCACGTTGGACAGTAAGGGGTGACTTCTGTAATTTAACATTTTTCTTAGTTGTGTTTCACTTATCCTTTTCAAACAATTTTATTAAAATTCAACTTTCTAAGACAAGTTCCCAATTTGTCTTTTTTCTACTGGGTTATTTATTATTTTCTACTTGTAGTGAAACACATCGCGCCAACTGCGAGTCTCGCAAAAAGTGCTTTCTCACAAAAACGGTGCTACGATGTTGAAAGGGAAAATCTTATGAAATATTAACCTACACGAATATGATACAGGGATGGGACTATCTCTAGTCATAGTATTTAATGCGCCTTAGATTTTTAACTCGTATCAAATCTCCCGCGGTGACCGACCAAAATGGCAAGTTAAGGGAAGTGGTAGTCTCCCTCGCAGCCGTGTTTAGCCTCGTCACGCAACGCTCCCGAGGGAGACTAGGGAAGTGGTCGCCTACAGGAGTAAACACCATAGGAGGTTTATATTTCAAGTCAAGCATTAACTGCAGAAAATTTATTCAACTGAGCCATGCACTTTTTACCATGATGAGGTTTAACAATGAAACTAAAGTGACAATCCAATTTTCATCCGATGAGAGAGGAAATTTTGTATCAAGTGGTCGCTTACGGGAGGCTAAAAAAAACCAACAAATTATTAGCTCTAAAAGTGGTCTAAAAAAATAAACAAATATTCTCAGTATCTATCCTTGGATTCAGAGTCTGCTAATATCTCCGAGACTCATTCGCACACTCGCTACCCCTACATTCGATACACTCTGCATACAATTTCAAATACTCACATGTTGATTTTTGTCTCGGTCGCTTATGAGAAGTGGCCGCTTACGATAGATGCTGGCAACTATAGTAATTTGTATGGGAAATATTTAGTAGTTTTGAATAGTGGTCGCATCGTGTCGCGCACGGGAGGTGGTCGACCGACTGATCTGATGACACAGGGTCCCTTATACCTTTTGCGTGAAACGTGAATGGCTGACTTATTTTGACGTGAAACGTGATTTAAGGTCTAAAATCTTTTTGCGTCCACGTGAAAGCAACTTTTGATATTTTTGTGAACGTGAAAGAGATTTTTAATTATCCGAGACGCGTGATAAGACCCAATATTTTTGCGTGATTTCATTTTGCAAAGGAGTATAGGGGACCCTGATGACATTTCGTGTCTGATCCTGTGACATTGACCAGCAGTACACGTAGTTCGCATTAATACAAAACAACTATGAAATCTATCGCTACCACTTTCTTTCTCTCTCTCTTTCTACTTTCTGCGTACAGAAGTAAGTCTTTTGAAACCAAAAAGAATGTATTACTAATAGTATCTGATGATCTACGACCTGCACTGGCTTGCTATGGCAACAAGCTTCTTAAAACTCCACATTTGGATGATCTGGCGTCTCGTTCTGTCTTGTTTACAACCGTGGCATCTCAACAAGCTCTTTGTTCCCCTAGTCGTACTTCGTTTTTGACGAGTAGAAGACCCGATACGACGAAGACCTTTGCCAATAAAGGGACGTCCCATTGGCGAGACAAGGGGAACTACACCACGCTACCACAGTATTTTAAACAGTCTGGTTATGTTACTGCGTCTATTGGCAAAGTCTTTCATCCAAGTAGGTCAAGACATTTGATTCTGTACTTTTGAATCTAAATATATACATTTAAGGTTGTAAGGACAATTATTTAGACTGCGGTGTAACTTAAAGCTTATGCAGACGTCGTCACGCAACACGTCCTCGGGGGCCCAGAGCGAAGGGGGTGAGGGAGGGGAAAACAAAGGGGAAAGGAAAGAAGGACGCCTTTCCCCTTCTCCTTTCTTCTTCCCTCCGTGCGTTTTAAAGATGTTTCCTATACCGAGGAATGCGGTCTTCGTTCCTGCCAGCTGTAGAGACATGGAGACTTGTCCCGCGTTATAGAGAGTTGTCCGTATTATTGGGGTGTGCCGATCTCTAAGGAGAGGTTCTGCTGTAGTGGCCTAGGTATATAAGGGCCCTCTTGATAATAGCCTGTGTCACTGGAAATTTTTGTCCATTTCCCATGTAGGAAATATGCAGGAAATAGGTAGGAAATATCTGGGAAATTGCATTTTCCAACGTTTCCTATCACAGGAAATGGGCAGAAATTTCCAGTTTGTATAGCCGTTCAGTACTCATCCCTCCCCGGGATAAAGGCTGTGCACAGGCTATCTTGATGACTGACTAAAGAAAGACTCAAGAGAAATGAATTTTGACAAATTGATTTTGACGCACTGTTAATTGGTTTTAGGTTCTGTCAGGAAGCTTGATTATCCTTATAGTTGGTCTTTTCCTGCGTATACACCATCATCGCTAAAGTACGAGAACGCCAAGGTAGATGTTTACTGTAACTGAACTACAGTTAACCCATTTCCTCATTGATCATTACATCATCGTCGTCCTCCTCCTTGATCCTCCTTCTCCTTCTCCTTCTCCTCCTCCTCCTCCTCCTCCTCCTCCTCCTCCTCCTTCTCTTTCTCCTCCTTTTTGATTTTATCAATGATTTACATCCCTTTATTTGACCGATTAGTAGGTTTATACTAAAACAATAAGACTTCTCGGCCTCATGAACTACGAGTCAATTGCCTATTCGGCCTTCGACCTCGTGGGCTATTGCTTCGTAGTCCATTCGTCCTTGAGGTCTAATTGTTGATTATACAAGGTTAATTTCTTTTCAGTCTTTATCATAAGTTACGACCATAAGCGCGACAAACTAACCAAGTAACTCACCTATAGGTTTGTCCCAACGACGATGGCACGCTTCACACCAATATATTCTGCCCAGTTGACGTTGCCAAGCAACCAGAGGGCACGCTCCCAGACATCCAAAACACTGAATTTGCACTGAGTCTCCTCAAGAACTTCTCTTCTCAACCTGAGGCTTCAAGAAAGCCTTTCTTTCTTGCTGTTGGTCTGTACAAGCCTCATATTCCTCTTAGATTTCCTAAAGAATTTCTAAATCTGTATCCACTACATGACATTCCACTGGCACCTGATCCTCAGCTACCTCTGCATCTTCCACCTGTGGCTTACGAACCATGGACGGACTTGAGATGGCGTGATGATATTGCAGCTTTAAACCTCAGCTTTCCCTATGGACCAATGCCTGATCTATACGCCAGGAAAATCCGCCAGGGATATTATGCGGCGACGAGCTATATTGATAGCCTTATTGGTGATATTCTTAGAGGGCTTGATAGTTATGGATTAAGAGAGAATACTGTGGTAGCTGTGCTTGGTGATCATGGTAAGCACTAGGCTATTGCAGTACGTTCATCATTTTCAAAATTACGTGATTTAGAAAAGTTCATACGTAATATTTTGGCTTCTGTCTTGTCCTGCCTCTGGGGACACTCGAACTCGTTTCTGATCTTTCTAACGTCCCACTGTTACTTCCGCCCCATTTTGGCCAACCAATCCGCGGTTCGTCGAGGAAAATTTAAACCCCTTAAACACTGGAATTGTGAAATTTTGCAAAACTTTAGCAAAACTGTATTTGTGCCGGCCGGCTGCATTGTAAGGAAGGTTGAATTATTTTACATTATTGGTTCGTCTCGTGGCGTACTTTTTTGTTCTCACCACATTTTGACGTCATCTGTGCATCGATTAGAGTACAGACGCACGGAAAAATGGAATCTATCTGTTTTATATAATATTTATCGAAACATTCCAACCAATCAGAGCGCGTGTAAGATTCGATGACGGCATCTATGTGTGTGTACTCTAATCACACATGGTTGTTCGACCAATCAGAGCGCGCGTAATATGCCAATTATTATATAATATACAATTCTCAAAAGAACGCACGTAATATGCACAAGAACGCGAAAAATATGAGACTGTATTAGGTTAGTAACATTTGAATGGCTTCCCGGTGCAAAGCCGCGCGCAAATCAAAGTCAAAAGTGGCAATAAAAACGACATTATTTGTATTGATTTTTTTGCAGAATTGTATAATAAATATGTTATTGGTCGATTGACCAGGGAATACAGCTGTGAATGTTTACTTGTCACTTGCATTCTGGCTCGCCTAAAGGCTCGCCAAAATACAGCGTGATTCGTAAAAATACACAACCGTATTAGCTGGTTAGTCGACCAATAACCTATATGTATTATTCTTTAGGCTGGGCTCTTGGCGAGCACGATGAGTGGTGCAAATACAGTAACTTTCGTGTAGCTACTAATGTTCCTCTGATCATCCACGTACCCAACCTAACGGACAGGACTGAAAACACAGGAAAACCCAAAGCAATTGTGTCTAATGCACTTGTTGAGTTAGTCGACTTAATGCCTTCATTGGCCGAAATATGTGGACTGGAAAAAGTCGGTATGTGCGCACTAAGAATTCCTCTGCACGCATGAAAAAATTAAATCAAAATCAAATATTTTTGTTTATCCTCGGATTTCAGAGTAGCAAACACTGCTAATATCTCCGAGACTCATTCACACTCCGCGCTACCACTACATTCGATATACACTCAACTCACATGTTGATTTTTAATTTGCTGAGGGAAGAAAAGCCGAAGAACCCGGAGAAAAAACCCTTGTGACATGGGAGAGAACAACATCAAACAAACACAACTCACATGTGATCCAGCGCCCGAGCCGGGACTCGAACCCTGACCACAGCGGTGAGAGGCGAGTGGCTTAACCACTACGCCACCCATGCCACGCATGCAGTTTTTTGAGGTGTTTGCGTTCTTGTCCACACCTCTCCATCCCTTTAGGTTTTATCCCACGAGGTGTAGGGGGTAACAGAATGCAACTAGCTTCCTGCGCGCGGAAACCATATCGTGTTTCCGAAGTTCCCGAAGGTCTTCGAGGGTGTTGGCACGTTATTCAGCCAATTATGCATAGCATTTTACACAGTGTTGCTTGAGGAGATTGTTGTCTTGTGTTGCAGACCGCTGTCCTAAGGAGTCGTCGAGTGTAATGACTTGCACTGAAGGCTTAAGCTTTTATCCACTTCTCATAGATCCAACCAGGAAATGGAAGAAGGCAATTTTTAGTCAATATCCAAGGTAAGGTTTTTTCTCCCAAATGTCAGTGATAGTCTTAGTCCAGAGGCTTGTTTGGCCTTTGAACAGACAAAGGAACGTGTGCTGTTTTAGCGCGAGGAAGCAGCCGTCTCGCTCACTCTTCACGATCCCCGCGAAAAGAATGTTTGTCTCTCGGGCTATCTATCGAAACATTGGCCGTGTTTACACTTGGGCGTTGACATACTGTAGATTAAAGACCATTGCCGCACAACTGACGAGCCAATGAGCTCCCATAATTAAGAGCACGAAGTACAGCGGCTGCGTGAACATGGGCAATTTCGTCGCGGGCCGTGTTCGTCAGCCGGGTAGGTCCCCCGGGGTTAGAGAAGACTGATATCAACGTGAACGGTTTCTATGTCAACGTTTCACCCGAAAGTATGTGAAACTCTTCCCTTAACTGAACTTATCACTGAGCCCGGGACGAAATCGTCCAAGAGAACTCATCCCTTCCTTTCCCTCCTCCCCAGTCCCTCTCCCCTTCCCCTTCCCCTAGAGCCAGGTTACCTAAGTTATCCTATAACGTGCAAGAACTAGTTAGCATCGTTAGCACTGTCTCAAGATTTCTAAGTGTAGTGTATTTCTAGGTTGCACCATACAAAAGCAAAACAACGAAAAAAATAAAAGGAAACAAAAGGAAACAAAACAAAACAAAACAAAAACAAACAAAAATCTCCAGTCCAACGCCAATTTCCAACCTCGTTCCCAGGGTCTTTTTCCGAGAGAGGGCCCTGGGAACGAGGTTGACCAATTTCAACTGTGACAGAGAGCTTTGTGATGTAAAATGTTTAAAATTTGACTTACCTCGTATCGTTGCCTTTGAACCTTTATAGACCATCAGACCGACCAGCCATGAATACATGTCCACTTCACCAACCAGACATCACCGTTATGGGTTACTCCATGCAGACGTCATCAGGTTATCGCTACACTGAATGGATAGAGTACGATATCAAGACTTACAAAGCTAACTGGTCAAACGTTATTGCAAGAGAGCTGTACTTGGACAACAAAGAAGACAACAACGTGGCAAATGTACCAGGAATTCAGTCTCTGGTGAAAATGCTATCGAAGGAGCTCCGTGATGGCTGGGTTGGGGCACTGCCGGGACTAATTGAAAATGAAAAATACTGAGACTAGAAATTAGACAACCCGGCCAACAAATGAGCAAAGAAAATTGACGTTTAACATAAATCAGTTTGACAATCGGTCAGCAATGTTCTCAGGGAGGCAAAGCATTTGTACAAAGTATTCTCAGTTGTGCCGAACGGATTAAAGATAAAGAACTAGTGTAATGTAAGCATAATTTGCTTAAGTAGGTATGGATGTCAGAATGAAAGTCCAACATATGAAACGACAGTGGCAGGCCAGGTTCCCACTCTTGGGAAAACAAAATTCCCAAGATTTTCCTGACTTTTCACTAACCAAATTCCATTTTGCACCGTGACTTTCTACTGAACACAAGTTTAAGAATTTCTATTCCACCGATATCAGTCTACAAAATTCGCGGAATTCCAAAAGGGTTGTTTGATCTTTCCAACACAAAATACCTTTAATTTTTCACTACTGACTTTTGTAACATATATTTGTCAATTTCCCTGAAAAAATTCGAAATTCCCTGACAATTCCCTGACCTTGAAAAATTTTAGGAATTCCTTTAGTTTTCAAGGTCAGTGGGAACCCTGAATCCGGATGGAAGTGCACATTTCGAGCAGGCGGGTGAATGCCGGAAAGGGTAGATTAGAAATATATAGGCAAAGAAGTTAAGAGGTATCGCTGGATTGGTTGACAAACGGATGAATTTATGGAAAGCTAGGTCGATATGTTTGAGCAGTGCATCCACAGCGTGGAAGAGTGAATGGAGAAATCGACGAGGGACGAAAGCCGGTGAGTGCCGACGGGATGAATAATTACTCGGGTTGCCTGCAAATGTCCAGTGAATGGGCATTATATGATACACTACTGTAATTACTCAAATGTTTGTTTAATTTTTACACTGTTACGTAAGTTAACATAGCAAGTGTTGTCTTATTTACTGTTATAATACCACTGAATGGGTAGCCTCCAGGCTATAACCTAGAGTGCAGTTGTGCAATGACGAACGATCCAATCAATTTGACTTTAAAAAATTACAATATTTTAAGTATAAAATTACTAAGACAAAGGGTCGTTGTGGAAGCTCAACATGACAATGGCACACGAATTTGCATAAGAATTCACTATTTCTTCATAAAAGTAAGAACTCCGAATATACAGCTAACTTCGTTCCTTTGCTTTTTAGCGTCTGTAGCATACGGTTTGTGCGTGTGACGTTTATGACGTTACGACGTCATAAAGGCAATAACTAGAGACGACATACTGACAATTATGACGTCACAAGACTAAAATGACGTCACACAGACTATTTCGTCACATTTATTGACAATGGCGTTAACGACGTCACAAGGTCTATTAAAAAATGACGTCACGCTGTCAATAATTGACGTCACAGAGACCATAATGACGTCACTAAGCTATAAATAAACGGGTTTCATTTCAAAAACATTTTGTCGAATACTTGGTTAAGCATTATATGTTGTCATGGACGTTTAACTGTTGGCTTTACAACATAGAAACATGCATGAGAATATTATTTACTAATTGGCTTTCTCGATTTTCTTTCTTCGACTTTCAGAGTTCTTCCGTACCAGTGCCTGACTTACGACTTTTGTTTTCAAAATAAATCTTGATTTCCTTTTTTACACCTCGGTACACTTATCTCCTGAAATGAAAGAAAAACAATATTTAGTAAAGAAATACAGACAGTAATGAAGGAAAGGCGCTTGTCTTTCAATTTGCACTGTGCATTAAACGGCACTGATCAATCATTCTCTATAGATTCAAAAACCACTGGCTCAAAAATGACCCCTAAACGGACGTCTGAAGAAACTCTATTTCAGCTTTTTGTGACCAATGGCAATCATTTTTTTCTTGTAAAATGTGCAATGATGATTGACATCCGCCTAATGCACAGTGTAAACTACAACGTTGAAGTTTACCGCTTTATTGGAATCGGCGGTAATATAGTCTGAAATTTAGCATCAAAATATATCTAGCCAAAAGAAAATGAGGTAAGAGAAGGAATCCCCGTGACCCATCATATGCCCCGTTTGATGCTATTTTTGGAGCCTCGTCACCATGACCGCGACTTAACCAAGACCATTTTCGAATTTTTTTATACTTCATTTGCCCTTTTTCTCAAGTTTTAAAAAACTCTTTTTCATCGACAAACGATATACACCCTTTTTTCACCATTGTGATCTTGAGGCAGTGCGGACGCTCGCGCTCTCGACCAATCAGATTCACCCTAAAAATAGCATCAAACGGGGCATATGATTGTCCAAAGACCTAATACGCGCGATTCCTTCTCTTAGCTCATCTTCTCTTGATCTAACATATATTGGATTTCTAAGACATACTTGCAAAACCTACCTTCATTTGTAATAAAACAGTTTTCACAGTGCAGCAGGGTGTCAGTCATCTTCAGCGGACTTCGTTGCTCCATTGATCCAAAGATGACATGACAGACCACACAACGGAAGCACGTCTCATGCCAGTACTGATTTAATTCTCGCACGTACATGATTCGATCTTTGACAATAGATCCTCCACAACTAGAACAAACTATGGAACTTCGTTCATCATCAATGAATGTCGAGTAGATGTCATATCCTGAGCCATCTTCTATTTTCTTCCACATTCCATCGTCACCACTGCTCTTCCGTCTCCGTTCACTGGCACCGTAAAGATGCTGTTGCTCTTTCGATAGCATTTGCTTGTACTGTTGCTCTTGTTCCATTTCTTCTTGTCTTTGCTGAGCTATTAATTCGTGTACACGTTTTTGTTGCTCCAATTTGTGCTGCTCTCGTTCTTCAGGGGTGAGGTGCTCTTGGTCTCGACGATGCCGTTCCCGGCGTTCATGCTCTTTCCTTTCGTGTTCGTACCTCTCTTGTTCTCTACGATCTCTTGGGCCACGCTCTTGATAATATCGCTCGTTTCTATCGTCGTAATAATCACTGGGAGGTCGCCTACCTTGTCCCCTGGGTTGGTGATCATATCGTTCACCTTCGTATCGATCTCGCTCGTATTGTTCACGGTCGTACTGTTCTCGCCTTCTGCGTTCGTCGTCCCTACGGTCTTTTTCTCCACGTTGTTGGTCGTAACGCTCCTGTTCTATCCTTCGCCGTTCTCGTTCCTGTTCGTGACGTTCTTGTTCAAGACGTTCCCACTCAATTCTTTCTTGCTCACGTCGTTCTTGTTCGATCCTTTCTTGTTCGCGTCGTTCGTACTCGAGACGCTCCAATTCGCGTCGTTCTTTTTCGACAAGTTCTTGTTCAAGGCGTTCTCTTCTTAGACGCTCTTCTTGTTCACGTCGTTCGTTTTCTATGCGTTCTCTTTCTAGTCGTTCTCTTTCTTCTTGTTCACGCCGTTCTCTTTCGATTCGTTCTCGCTCAAGCCGTTCTTTCTCAAGCCTTTCTTGTTCCAATCGTTCCATTTCGATCCTTTCCCGCTCTAGACGCTCTCTTTCACGTCTTTCTTCTTCTTCGCGTCGTTCCCTTTCGATTCGTTCTTTTTCCAGTCGTTCTCTTTCGAGTCTTTCTTGTTCAAGTCGTTCTCGTTCTCGCTCCCGTTGCTCCTGTTCTAGCCGTTCCTTTTCTCGGCGTTCGTTTTCAATTCGCTCTTGTTCTCGGCGTTCGTATTCCAATCGCTCTTGTTCTCTACGTTCGTATTCCAATCGCTCTTGTTCTCTTGCGTTCGTATTCCTTTCGTTCGTGATCCCTTCGTTCGTGCTCTCGGCGTTCTTTTTCAATTCGCTCTTGTTCGCGACGTTCATACTCTCGGCGCTCATGATCTCTTCGTTCATGCTCCCGCCGTTCGTGTTCCCGTCGGTCATGCTCTCTGCGTTCGGGTTCTCGTCGATCACGTTCTCTGCGATCACGTTCTCTACGATCGTCTTCACGACGGTCATGCTCACGCCTTGGATCATCTCTATAACGATTGTCATCTCTATTTCGACCCGAATATCTAGCATCAGCAGATCGGCCTCTTCGGCCTTCACGATCACGGCGTTCTTGTCTTCTAGATTCATCGTCACTTCCTCGTTCTGAGCTCGGATACCGATGAGGAGATCGACCCCGGTGTTCTTGTGGTCTTCGATATTCTTCCTCGCGGCCTCGATCGGAACTCGGATAGTGGTGAGGAGGACGACCCCGGCGTTCTTGCTCTCTACGGTATTCTTCTTCGCGCTCTCTTTCAGAACCCGGTCTGTGTGGCGACCGACCTCGGCGTTCTTGCTGTCTGCGATATTCTTCTTCGCGTTCTCTATCAGAACTCGGTCTGTGTGGCGACCGACCTTGACGTTCTTGCTGCCTTCGTTCTTCGTGTTCTCGATCTCGATCGTGAGGTGGTCTCCCTCGTCTTTCATGCTCACGTTGTTCTTGAACATAACGATAGTCCTGTTTTCGAGATTCGTCCTCACGCCTTCTTTCATCTGGATGAGATGTTATCTCTTTCTCAACGGGTGAATGCTGTAATCCATTCGTGAGAATTTCTCTCGGGTCACGTGGAAGGTTTTCGTAAATAGGATCAGCAACGTTTTTACGATTGGCATTGATGTCGTAAATATCTTTTTTCAAAGCAGGCTGAGGAACGAATTCCAGTTGTTCTTGTCTGAGCCTTTCTTCTTCCTCTTGGACAAAATTGTCTTCTTTTGAGCCCAACGCTTGGTGCATTTGAAGATTTGTCAAGTAACGTGCTTCTTCTCTTTGTTTCCTATTCTCCTCTTCGACTTCTTTCCGAAGTTTTTCTCTGTACTCTGGATCCTGAAGATTCTTTTTAAATTTCTCTTCTTCTTCATCAAGAGCTTTGAAAAGGTCATCCTCGGAGCCTTTTCCTTTTTCTACGACTGTAACATTTTCCACAACAACTGACTGCTCTTTGGGAAGTGGTTCCTTTGATGGACGAGGATGGTGTTTTTCAGGAACAGTTTTCTCCGTTTCTTCACCAAAGTCAAATACCTTCGGTGCTGATGAACTTCGTGCAAGCACTGGTCGCGGCTTTTGCTCCAATCTTGGCTCTTCTTTCGGCGAAACAACATCAACCTCCTTAACAAGTTGTTGGGGAGGAGAAGTCTCTTTTGGACTCTTTTGCAGTTCATCGTGAGAAACTGTTGTAGGCTTTGGAAGCTCAGCCACGGTTGGTCGAACTGGATGCGCTTTTCCAACGATGGCAAATACTTGAGGTCGCCTTTGCTTTTGAATTGGAGGTTCCTCATGCTTTTCTGGTTCAGTTTTTTGATGAATGGTATGTGCATCTGGGTCAATCACATATTTCTGTACTTCAGGTTGCTCCACTTCTCGTTCTTTAACTTGACTCTTACCCACTTCTGTATGTTTAGGATGCTGTTCCTCTGGTTCTGGCAAACTCTGAGTAGTTTTGTATTCCCATAGCTTCTGCTGAGCCTTAAAGTCTTGAGGCGTTGATTCTACGTTGGATTGGATCTCTGGAGGACTAACTTTTTCAGTTGCCTCGAAATCGTAAGTGTGGCCAGCTGAAGGAGACTTGCGAGGTTGGGTTTCGCTTTTGTCGTCGTGGAGTCTTGCACTGACAAATAGCGGTTTTCCAGTTTCCACAACTGCAGGGGAATTTCCAGCATTGACAACAGGTTCGTAATAGGTTGGGTATGAAGTAGGCATAGAGTTATGACTGGTTTGTGGAGCTTCATAATCCTGAGGAACTGGCTTGGACTCATAATGGTACTGATGGGTTACCTGTGGTGCAGGTTCGTAAGGCATCTGGCCCTCTGGTTTTGTGGTCTTTGGAGCTGATGATAAAAAAGACTTCATGAATGCCGAGTGTGTTACTAATAAAATGTGGAAAAACCATTGTGACACGGAAGAATAAACTTTCACAGAATAAAATCATGATCCACAAGATAACTTCATCGACCATATGTCTTTCAAAATGTCGATGAACCTGAAAGAAAATGTAATATATCCAACTAAGACACTACGATATAATGAATACATACCTTGACTCCACTGCTGTTTCGGTAAATACTCATTAGGCCTTTTCAGCCTGTACGGCTCACTCTCAGTTTTTGGAGCTTCTCTTGGTGGTTCATGTGGCTTAGCTGCAGGACGATGTTCGATCAACTCCATGGACTTCTTACGTAGAGAACTCTCGAAATCATTCCAGCTCCGTACGTGTGTCTGGGCAGGGCGAGGATGTTGGTAAGGTCGTGTGTGTGGTGCTTGAAAAGACTGCGGCCTTTCTTCCTCGACGTAAACCGGTGCAGGCTCGGGTGCAGCCGGCTCATCGTAGTTCATTGGGTCATGTTTGAGTATGGATTTGACTGGCTTTGTGATTTGAGACTCGATTTCAGTTTCTTCTGCAGGAGGAGGAGGAATTGGTGGTGGCCGAACTTCATACCATTCTTTGGGACTGCTTTCTACTGGTGCATTTTGTTTTACTTCAACCATTGGTTCGTATGGCTTTTTATAGGGTTGGGGTTCTTCAAAGACACTTGGGTATGCCTGAGGTTCATGTGGATGCACATCACCATCTGAATTAGTCAAAAGATAAAGAAAATGTCAGTGTATACTTTTGGATAAATTAGTGGCTAAATGACTGTGAAGACAGCACGGTCACGGCTTCACACGGTTGCGGAAGGAATTTGGGATGTTTTCAAAGACATCACGGTACGGACACAGTCACAGCACGGCGCGGTCCGTATAACACTCATACGAAAACCACTCAATAAATTTGGCATAATAACTTACTTGGCAATGGTTCCTGATTTTCTTTGTCCCACGGTGCATTACTTCGATCCCCTTCTTCGTATTCATAGTCAGACCAGCGCCGTACACGTCGTCTCGCAGCCCCTTCGAATTCTTCATCATCTACACCATACCAGCTTCGAGCGCGAGACTCCCTTTCGTAGCGTACAAGTTCATCTCTATCTACCACTGGCTTCATTGCTGGAGGGCCAGACGCTTTAGGCTTATTCTGCTCGGCTTCTATTTCCATGAATCGTCTAGTCAAGCTTTTCACCTTTTGGGCCTTGGCGGAAGAATCTGTTTTGGATTGCACCTTGGGAGGTGGCACCACAAAGTCTTTGTATGACATTGATTGTTTCTTTGCTGGTTGATTAGCATCTTCAGCTGCTTGTTGTGCAAAGTTGCTGAACGGTTCGTTTCGGTTTTCGCTCTTCTTCCTTGGTGGAGCCGACAACTCTACAGAGGCCTTCGATAAAACCACACTATCCTTGGGCTTTTTCGGCACAGCTGTGAAATCTCTATATCTCATGTTTTGCACGTTGGGTACATATGTAGTTTTCGCCACTTTATCAAATGATGTATCGACTTGTGGGATTGGTTTCGGTGGCTCTCCTTCATCTGGTTCAGGCTCTCTGTCCCAAAGTTTTCTGATTTGTCGTTTTGGTATGTCGTCGGTAGGTTCTTCAACTGCTTTAACTTTAATCCACTCATCACTGCCCATGGACTTCTTTCTAGGACGTCCTCCTGTGTCGATGTTCTTTTGGGCTGGTTCTTTGGAAAGTTCTTGAACAGCAGCATTGTAGCGTTGCACACGATCTCTCTGTTTGGTGACTGGGTATGAGACGAACTCCCTGTAGTTCATGTCTTGGCGTTTTCCTTTCTCTTTGGAAGGATCTTCTTCTCGAGGAGCGAATGCGTTGTACAAAGGTGTTTTACCATGTTTATTATCTTTGACAGGTTCATCTCGTCTTGTATAACGTAAAGAGTCGCCTCTTGGAGGAGCTGGTGGTGTTGGGGAAACACTCTTCCATGATCCGTGGTCATTCATATGATCAAACGAGTTCATTTCACCGGGAGCGCTTTCGCTGAAGTCGATCTCAAGTGGTTTTACAGCTTCACGCTTAAGAAGTTCTTCTCTATCCAGCTCCATCTGCCTTGAACTAGGCGGTAAACTCTGATATTCGAACAAGTTTGATTTCGGCCTTGGTTTAGGGTCAGCTCGCCTTGATGCGGTGTTCAATGGAATAGGATATTGATCTGGATCATCAAATGATTTGCCACTATGAAGTTTAAGAATGGAACTTTCCTATGAAGATCAATAACAAGAAAACATCACAAAATGTCATCAAACAATATCAAAACTTAACATTGAACAACATCAACTTTTTCACTCTTTCGTCTAGATAAATAAATAAATTTTTGGGGTAGCTCATTACCCTTCCTTGCAGGACAAGTGCTGAATTACGAAGGGCGCAGCTCAACGTGATCGAGTCGAAGATAAAGAAGGGCGTTTTCATTCAGAAACAGTTAAGATGATGTTACACGGGACGATTCGCAACAACGATTTTCCGCGCAACACTTGGTCAGATTGATAACGTATCAAACATTTGCAACTTGCTCACTAAGCAAAAATATTGCTAAAAATAATTGCAGTGAACCAACCAACCACCCAGAGAAATGAAATAAAGTAACTTGTGTAGGATTGAAAATGCTCGGAAAAAATCCGAGCCCCCAGCGGGAATCGAACCCACGACCCTCCACGACCCTACGAACGTTTTCTTTCAAAAGTTCCTGATAAATATTTATCTTTAAAAAAAATCAAATTTTTTGTCCGTTTCAGCGCGATGTGAGTGTATATCGAATAGTATCGTGTCTCTCCAGCTTGGATGTGTCCCTATTGCTTCGTAACTTCACATTTTTGGGCATTTGCGCACTAAGTAAATGTTGGCCCACATTGTTGGACGACTTTGCGCATGCTCGCGGCTTTAGGTTGCAGAAAGACCAAACTGATATACTTACTCTTTGAGCCTTATAATCCAGTGATTCAAACTGTTTCCTCTTGTCTCGTAGCTTTACGTCAACAGCACCAGGTAAAGTAATAGGGCCGTTAACTTTGTCACCAATATCGTACGTAAAGTCAGTCTCCATTTCATCATGTCTGCCTTGTAGGACCAAAGTTTGCTAAAATACACGAACACAAGCAATTAATCTGTGGCTGTTACACACAGAGCAAACATCTAGTAACCATTTCAGTAGTTTATTTTTGGGCATTTGATTTGCTTTTGTTTCAAGTTCATTTCTTTCTGTGTTTGTCAGTGTATCTAGTACTCGTGATTACGTCCTGTGATTAAATTACGCAGGCCAGTTTACTATACGTTACGTTGTCAAAAGGCAGTTATATTATTGTCTAATATCTTTGTCTTTTTCCCACTGCAGACACAAGTATAAGCGCAATCAACATACACAAACGCAGTACCGCATTTATCACAGATATAATAAAAAACAAGCAGTGCTAATAAGCAGTACATCACTGAGTCTGCGCACGTACCGGTCCAATAAAAATTAGCGTTACCGTACTTATTCCATGCAGTGGACGCCAACAATCTACTCTACAATCTAATAAAACACATCTCTCCAATAAACGCTCTCTCGTTGAGCTCTTTGAATAAATAACGTCCAGGGCGTCGATTAGATTAAATACGGTATATTTTCTTTGAAGAACACCACTTAATCCCTAGCTTCCGGTTCCTCTATGCCCGTATGTAAGAGATAAAATGAGGTTCTCGTCTTTACATGTAAATTCTGAAGTCTGCACATAAATTAACTGTACTAAAGTCTTCGTTAAGGTACCTGTTGTGCAGCTTTGTCTAGCTGCTCGTATTTACTGTGCTTATCCTTTAACTTAACCCCAGCAGTTTGTACAGGTGATCTGTCCTGTCTCTTAACGTCATAGTCTACTGCAGGCATGCGTAGTTCACCGTGTAGTACGGCACTTTCCTACGAACGAGTGGATGTATGGGTCGATTGAGAATGATGTACAAAATAGACAAGAAACGACTGAATCAAAGCAGCTTCTAATACGGCGTTTTGACAGTGGAATGTCTGTTTCGTTATGATGGGTTACCTGTGTAGAAAGGCTGACTTTCGCCATGATGGGGTGCCTGGGTTTGAAGGTTCTCCACCGCAACGATGGTTTACCTGTGTTGGACGGTCCACCATCGCCACGATGGGAAACGCAACATCAACAAGTTGAGATACCTGTTTTGGAAAGGAGTCGACATCGTTTTCGATGAAGCTCGTACCTTCTCGACTACAATCCCTACGGCATCACACCCTTCATATTAGGCAATCCGTTTCCCGATAAAACGCCGTACCTAGAACTGCAGAGAAGCTTACAACGATTGAAAAAGGAATGCCACACAGCGTTTTACGGCATCTGGCCTTACCTTGTCCGCCTGTCGCTGAAGACCCTCGAATTTGCTCGTCTTGTCCTTCAGGGAGGCCCCTCGTGATCTATATTCTCCACCAACCCAGGATTTTGGACGAGTGCGCTTCCCTTGAAGAACTTCAGCTTCCTGTAATAGAAGAGTACTATTTTTTTCATGTTATCATCACGATCATTACAGTAGATTTCGTATTCCGCACGGTCACAGCACGGTTACCGTAGAGATTTCGAATGTTTTTATAGACATCACGACACTGACACGGTCACGGTACGGCGCCGTGCGTTTCACACTCATACGAAATCTGCTCTAGTAGCAAAGACTATCGAGAAAATTACCACAATTCCTTGCCATAGAAGAAATAATACGCCTGGCCCCGGATGCACGAAGGGTGGAGAACTCTATCCGCTGGATAAATCCTTATCCAGTGGATAAATGTATTAGAAAATGCCATCATTTTATATTCTGGATAAGGATTTATCCAGCGGATAGTGCTATCCACCCTTCGTGCAACCGGGGCCTGAACGTCACTACAAAGGCGATCTTCTGAAAACAATTGAACTACGTCACAAGCGGACAAAGACCCTCCCCTTCCCTTACGCCCTGCATGCGTCCTCGAGAATAAGTGAAGATTCTTTCGTGGTAGAACAGTAGCAGTTGCACAAGAATTTCTCAGTTTATTGTAGCTGTTAGTATAGTCTTCATCACAGCCGTGTTTAGTCTCGTCAAGGAACGCTCCATCGACACACGAGGGAGGGGAGGGAGGCGTTGCGTGTAGAGACTAACTACGGCTGCGAAGGAGACTAGTAAGGTTCGAAAGGAAAATGATACCTCTGATGCTTGACGTTGCATTTCTTCAAATTTCGACTTTTTCTTGTGTAAATCAACAGGAGATCTCATTCTAATTTGGTGCTTGGATGGTGATGATGAGTCGGTGCTGGCACCAAATTGCTCAATGCGATCACGCTTGGTTTTCACTGGATCCTAGAGATTAAAGACATATATTCAAATACAGCCATTTAAAAGGGTTATCAGGTGAATAGTGGATATTAATTACATCCCGATCAAAATACATTGTGGGACTCACGCATTGCTTTATATCATGATGGTTTGGGCCTTAAAAACATCCAAGGGTGACCGTGCTAGCTTGGGCACTCATGTACTCGGACACCAAATAAGAACGATTCATGAGAAGACCTTATTCCTACAAGGAGACCTTAGTCAGACTGAGCCTGAGATCCCACGCGCGTCCTTATGAAACTTTTAGCAGACAAATGTGACGTATTGTACTCTGGGTGCCAGAGTTGTGGTTCGCGTTACGTTTTGTTACGCGACGTTGCGTTTCGTTACGTATAGTGAAACATGCTCACGATGGACAAGTTTGCCCATATTTGGGCTATTTTAGAGGGCATTTCGTTCTCCATCTGTTATTTCGAACGAGTTCGGCTCGCGCGGGTTGAATGGTCAATATTAGGGACTTTAAGCATCACGTGCACGGGAAACGGCAGACGGCAGAGAGGATCACGTGATCTGCTTTTCTCGCTTCTGGCGTTGCTGATTCAACGCGAGGATGGATCATTTTGCGTTTGCCGTAAACGTGAAAAGTCGCTCTTTCGTTTGAGTACCAAATGCGCAACGTCAGGTGCAAAATTCGTAGGTCACGTGTTCCTCTCTGCCGTTTGCCGTGTACGTGATGCTTAATCTCTCTCTTCAAGTACTTTCAGCGCGCGAGAGTGACTTGCGGTCGAAAAAAGTTTAAAGATAGCCCACAACACGCGCGTCACAGTCTGCCGCGGTGATATCCATGTGACCATGTCCTCACGAAGTACGTAGAAAGTTAAGGTCCTGTTACACGAGGCAATTTCTCTTTCAACTACCAATACAATGCTGACAAAGCAGAGCATTGCAAGTTGCTGACGAGATGTCAGACGTTCGCAACGCTCTTTGCAACACACAACGTAACTTGTTCTTGGTGGTATATTAAACTAGAGATGTCAGAGGTGACTGCGATCTGATTGGCCATTTGCGACAGCGATTGCATTGCAGGTTGATGAATAGATAATACACGCTGCAACTTGTTTCGCAACATTGCGAAAAGTAGAAGCTTGTTTTACGCAGCTTGCAACGTTGCATTGCAAGTTGTAAAGAAAAGGTGTTACACGCGCAATCTCATCTACAACTTGTAACGCAACGGCGTTGCATTGTAAGTTGCAAGAAAAATTTCATCGTGCGTGTAACAGACCTTTACCTAATGTTATTTAAACCGACTGCAAACCTACCTTCGAACCACCAAGAATCTCTTTTTTATGTTTGTATCTACTATCGCCTTCTTTGTACAAAGGCTTGCTACCAAGACTTTTACGTCGTTTTAGATCCTCGTCAAAATATTCGTTTTCTTGGTCTCCAGACGAGAAAGACCTGCGACGTCGACGCTCAATCTCCTGTTCTTCAGCCTGCTGTTAAAACATGATTCTGTGTTAATGACTTTTAATTTCACGGCGTAAACAACGTACGCTCAGGGGATTTTTACATGACACTAGGATCATCCTAGCACTAGGATCATCCTAGCAGGCGAATCATCCTACCTGCTATACATTTACTGCATTCTGTTTACATGGAAATTTGTGTCTTCACTTCGGGTACTAGGATCATCCTACTAAACAGAATGCAGTAAATATATAGCAGGTATACACCAATTGTATGTAACACCAAGTGTATCAAATAGATTGTATATCAATGGCTGTGTCATCTATTGATACACTAAGTGTTGCATACACCAAGTACTTACATATTTCTCGGGCTTTTTGTATTTTACGCGAGAAGCCAGGAAATTAGAAGCAGTTTTGCCTACGACGAGTCCACAGTAATCCAGATAAATAATAAAAAACCCCGCATAGTCTTTGCGTAAGAAAACGCCGTTTCAGTCTTACGTAAGACAACGACGTTACGTAAGAAAATGCCGTTATGTAAGAAAACGCCGTTTCAGTGTGAAGAGAAAACTAGTTGCGTTTTCTACATCTATTTTTTCGTATACTGTTCTTTACTAAAGGAATTATTCTAAATGCAAAAACCCCAGAATGGTTTTAAAATGGACCTAATCCATCGTGACAACGTTGTCCCAATTCAGCGTGACAAACAACTAGAGGAATGATCTGCTTTTGTTTAAAAACTCGTCATATTATCGTCGTTGTTCCTTTGGGATACTCACGAATATTTTGAAGGAAAATGAATCCTCTAGAGGTCTGTCACGCTGAATTGGGAAAACACTGTGACGCGCGTGGATTAGGTCAATTGCTCACTTACTAACTGAACTTATCTCGTATTATATTATATTGGTACCTTTATTGATTCTTGTTCAAGCTGTTTAAAAGCCTCTCTTTTGGTACTAAAATTTCCTGTCTCTGTGACGATCTCGTTTTTCTCCTTTTCCGGTGTAGTTTCTGTAGTCTCTTGTAAAACTGCTTCGACTGGCTCAAATTGTGAGGATCGTCTGCCGATGTCGGCGTCCTCCAAGACAGGGAGCTCAGGAAACGTTTTCTGGTAAGACAGCAAGATCTCTTCTTTAGAATTAACGTGAAGTAGAGGGAAATTCATTTTTTTGCCCGCCAACTAACACAGCCAAATCTATAGCCTTAGTCTGCCGTTTCCCACACCTCCCCCTACGAGGAAACATTTTTCCCGTGGGGGGGGGAGGGGGAGGGGCGGGAAACGGCTGTACATCTAATCTGCAAGGGGGGACACCTTCATTAGATTACAACCCTCTATAATCGCAGATTACTTTGTAATTTATAGTTTGTTTTGACGGTTTCTTGAAAGTCTGAACATTAACTATCTAGATATACAAATCTGAACGTCTACAATGCATCCGAATATACTGAAAGTAAGCTCAGTCGAGCCTCTTCAGACATCCGCCGTCTTGAGGACTGGGTGATAGATTAAATTACACACTTCCAATGGAAACCAGCGACAGCTGATTGGATTTCATGTTTAATAATGTTTGTTAAGTTTGTATTTGTCGTTGTGGAGAGGTGGACATTGTACAAGGAATTCAGGATATGGTAAGTGCATAGATCGGAATCGATGACAGTGGACGTTTTAGGGGCTACTGTATATCAAAGAGCAGCATCTTACTATCTCTGCCACATGAAATATTTTACAGACTATAAGATGTACTTGGCACCCCAGTCCATTGAAAAGGCAGTAATGCCTGCATTTTGCAATTACCTCGAGAAGATGTTGAAAGCACTCTTCCTTGAGTACAGATGAACCAGAAAAGTCTAACTTGTCATTAGCGTATTTCCCAAGCCAGTAGATGGTTAGTGCGACCTTCAAAAAGAACGAAAATGTATCAGCAAAAGCTACAAGAGAATTGCACACTACTCTCTCATCACACTCCCAAAGCCCGAACTGATGGATTTGAAACGAAAACAAATAATCAAAAGTGAAGCGTTCTTGACCTAGGTAAAAACCCGGAAAAAAATTCCGGGCAGGGTTGGAGCTCTACAAACTGAGCTATTCGCCCAGTAGCAACAGTATGTCATTGCCGGTCTAAGGTTGCAAATTCATGTCCTTGGATATCACTAGCAGACACTTTAATGAGGGTGGAGTACTTAAGGGTGTACTGGCATATATCGTTGCTGTGCAACGGTTGCTATGCAAAATAGGGTCTTGTTTTGGCATAGGGTCGTGTTTAGGCGCATGCGCGCGCGTGTTTTTGGCGGGAACAATTTGACTTCCGGTAGAGCGGCGCACGCCTCTTCGATGGTTTCGTGAAAATGAAGTGTTTCTTTGATATTTATATTATTTACAGTCTTTCCTTCAAAGTCATGGGATTGACAAAAAATTAAGAAATACAGAAGTTATTTGTATTATTCGCTCAATTTCGACATTAAAAATTATAAAAATTTTTCAGAAAGGGGTAATATTTATGCTAAAGGCACATAAAAGAGCTGAGATTTTATAAAATGTAGTATAGAACTAGGCTAGATATTTCAGGAGTTCAGTATCAGACTGTATGGGAAACTGCTGTTTGAAAGGGCTGCCATTTTCTTTGGAAGGTAATACCCCCTCTCCTCCCCCACTCGGCCTTTGACATTTCCATCGTTTATGAGATGACTAATGGAGGTTAAATACACTAGCAATACGTGATTGCACATCAACACTTTGTTTTTAGGTACTTCTCTTGTATAGCTGATTCGAAAAGATAGTCTAAAGAGCGTCTAATCTATTGACCTTGTTTCCTACTTCTCATTCAAACATCAACAATGTTTAAATATTTCACATATTTGGGAAGTTTTCACTCACAAAAAAAGAGAACGCTATTCCTTAATTATTTTGGCCTTCCGTGTCCAATTTCCGTGTCCGTGAATTTTTCGCGACGACTTAATTAATTTCACAACAACATGATTTTTTTACGTTTGTCACGTTTGGAAATTATTATGAAAAATGAAAGGACGGTTCTTTGGCATTATTTTTCTTATTTTTGCCTTCGCGACAACTTTATTTTCAGTTAAAAAAATATAATTTTCCGTAAAAAAATGTTGGAACATAATTTTCTCGATCAATCAATAAATGTCATGTTGCCGAATTTTCTTGTTATCAAAGACGAACAAAAAAGGAAGTAGATCAAGAAAAAGATGGCTTAAATTCACAAGCACTTCAAAACCTAGCTTGGGACCTTTTTTAATGTGATCAAATGGTTTTAAATGACCTTATGTGTGGGCCTAATGTCAAAGCGTTGGTACAATGTAGATCATAGCGTCGAGTTGGGCATTCTTCCTTCCAGATTTGGTTGTCATGGTAGCGTTTAAACTATCGCATCTCGATTCGCCGCTTCAAACAAAAGATGAGTATGCAAACAGTCATGGCGGTGAGAAATACAGAAGCGACGAAAAGTAAACATAGTCCTTGGATAAAATAAAAAGAACGAGAAACATCGCTCTTCTGAGATTTTACAATGACTCAATCATTTTTGGGGAACTCAGATTTCTTCGATTTTGTAGAAATACACAGAAAGCGAGAATTTTGTTCTAAATAAAACCAGCCACGTAATTTCAAAAGAACGCCAAATTCAAAGCGAGAGTTAGTGCAAGGGTTAACAGGATTAAACGGCATTCTTGAGGAATGATTTTTGTATACTTATACTGCTTTGTATCGAAAAAGCTCTTCGTCAAGAACTCTGTCATACAATCTATAAAACAGCGATGGCGACATGATCTGTCCGAACGAATAGAAATGTCCATGAAATCACACTTCGAATCTAATAAACATTCAATGTCAATTCTTTGGAGCTTTGTTTGTGCAAGTTTCTTAATCTAAAGCTTATAATTTTGAGAAAACGAGCATATATGAATGTCGATGGAAGGTTAACTAGTTCCCTAAGTGAAATTCAATTTATTTTACAAGTTAATTGGTTACATGTTAGATTTTGCCCGAGCAAACACAAGCCTGTTGCAGAATGAATATAAACAATCATGCTAGCAAACGGTTATAAATATAGTTTAGATGTCAACAACACACTGGCATTCTAGCCTGGCTATAAGACAAGCCTCAACGTATAATAATCTTATCGGAGTTCTGTATCACTGAATTAAAATAATAAGAGATACTGGAATTTTTTCACGTGCACAAATTATCTTGCTGTAGCTGAGCCAATAATTCATTCTCGACCCTGCTTAAAAGTTTTAACATATTTAACATTTGGTACCTTACCTTTGCTAGCTTTCTCTGGGACTCTTTAGCTCTGTCGAGGCTACGAGAAAGCGAGACAATTCGTTATGATTGTAGTAACCACAGTTCGATGGACGCTTTGCGATCGGAAGCGAAGTTGAGAGGGACTAGTTTCAGTCTCTCCGCGGCCAGCTAGAGATACTGTCCGGTAAAAGTTTGCAAATCTCATACAAAATATTTCTTGAATTAATTTGAAGACAGTTTTACACATACCACTAATTAATGGTTTTGCAGGGTTTTTTTAAGTGAGAATTTTGTGGCACAGACGAGTGGAGAATTTGTGATAATTTTGGTTTCAGTTTATGAATGAAGTTTCGAAGCACCTGCTAAAATTACATGCATAATTCATGATGTATGTAGAATTTGATGTATGCAAAATAGAAAGCTTTGTAGTGGTAATTAAATAACATTATACTCTTACTTAGAGTTAGAAGTTAGAAATCATAACAAATTTGACAATAGAGACAGACAGTTCATAACAAAGACAAAAGATTTTCCTTTTATAAACTTTGATGTCTTGGTGGGAAACTTTGGACAGATCATCACTAAATGTATCGAAATACTTTTGGCAAATTATTTTGACAATATCAGTTATGTTCTCCAAGTTCTCCAGCTCAGTTTTTGCAGGTAAGTGTTTATACTTATTATGACAGTTAAAATAAATTATGCACTTTTTTGAAAAACTATAAAAATAAAACACAAAGAAGAATGAACTCTTGACAAAAGGCACACGACCAAATTCATTTATTAACAACCAAGAGAGCATAAATATCTTATTTATGCTCTCTTGTAACAACTTATATAAAGAATTATGAGAAAGAAAGAAAACCAAGAAACAAAAAAACAAAAAAACAAAGAAAAAAAGGAAGGAAGAAAGGAACGAGCAAACGAAGGAAGAAAGAAAGAAAGGAAGGAAGGAAGGAAGGAAGGAAGGAAGGAAGGAAGGAAGGAAGGAAGGAAGGAAGGAAGGAAGGAAGGAAGGAAGGAAGGAAGGAAGGAAGGAAGGAAGGAAGGAAGGAAGGAAGGAAGGAAGGAAGGAAGGAAGGAAGGAAGGAAAGAAGGAAGGAAGAGAGATAACATCACAAAAAACTTACACAGTCTGCCCTCGTTTGACTGGCACGTCCTGTAAATCCTCGACGTCAAAAAGTTGTGACTTGCTAAACCCCAGAGCTTCACATGCTCTAATAAATAACTTGATATTGTCCTGAAAATCAATAAATCCACATTACTATGGTTATACATACACCTATTCCAAAAAAGGTTGTCACCGCTAAGAGTGATAGGCGATAGGTAATAGGTCATTCCAAGACCGCAAAGCACTATTGATTTCCGTAATTGATTTACATATGAATTGCCAAATATTTGATGGAAGAGTGTAAAGAAAGATTTAGGATGGCTTAATTAAGAAACCAATAGTCTTGGAATGACCTATTACCTATCGCCTATCGCTCTTAGCGGTGACAACCTTTTTTGAAATAGGTGTATATTGCAAAATGGCGAGAATGTAAATGGTAAAGGCCAGGACGCACAATACAATTAGTCTTATAACAATGAACGTTCCAAACAACTTCTTTCGCAACATTGTGCCCAACTGCTTCGGAGCAAGCCAAGCTCAGCTGTGTTTACAAAAGTTCATTTTAATGGTAAGAACAACGATGAAATTCGTAGCTCGCAACGTCGCAAAACTTGTAGGAGTTGAAGTAATGGATCGATACACGATGTAACTCTTTTCTACATTGCACGCGATTACAAAGTTGCACCGTGTGTTCACTTCTAAAACAATTGCGCTGAACAATTGAAGGTTTAATAGGATTAAGTTCTAGTTTTGCAACTCGCAATAAGCATTGCGTGCAACATTGAGGGATGTACACACGATCAGGCAATTTTGTTGTGCCCAACGTTTCAAAAAATAAAATAAAAATAAAGAAAAGGTTTCATCGTTTGTCAACGAAAATGTATCCATTCCTTTCAATGAAAGCCTTAGTTAGAGTGTATATGTTTTTAAAGTTTTTAAAAAAGATTCCAACGATCAGTATTGGAACAGCCGAGTTCAAACTATATTCCCACAAGGAACAAGCGAACTGTGGTTACAAGTATAGCACACATAATTCGTTTTTCCCCCTCCCTTTCCTTCGCACTGAAAACACCTAGGCAAAGGAGGTTACCCTTGGATTACGGATTTTGCGGAATCTCTGTCATTCTTCCCATGCCCTTTTCTACTTCTTCCAGTTCAATCCCACATAGTTAACTAGCTTTCACTTCACTCCCACGCATTTTAATCTTCCTCACAAGCGTCTCATAAGACCACAGGAAGCCCGGCTTAACGATCACGTACTCAGATGATAATCTGTTAATGCCATTACAACATAATCGTAACTCAATACACCCATATTCCAGACAATCTGTCTGGTCCGTAATACAACACCAGCCTGTACGTAACGCAATAGTGTTACACGCCCCCTTGCGTTACATGTAGCCGTTCGCTGTTTGAATTTGAATATGTGGGTATTTAATTACACGTTTCATACATGCTGCTGTTATATTACGGACCAGACAGATTGTCTGGAATATGGGTGTATGGAATTATAATTATGTTGCAATGGCATTAACAGATTATCATGTGCTTACGTGATTGTTTTGTTTGCATTAAAGTCACCAAGCCGGGCTTCCTGTGTTAATTTAGCGTCTAGTCTTATGCTTGAATAAGCAACACAGGAAGCTTAATATAAACTATTCATGACTCGATTCTATACATATAGAGGGTGCAATCAGTTACCCCTGGGCTTAATTCGTCATTGACATCCCGCTGAAAGTCATTCATGCATGTAATAGCTTTTGCTGATAAATGCCGAAATGAATAAGTTAACTTTACAACAAACAACAGGAAAAACTAGTGAAATGGAACCACCTCCCTGAACAGGAAAACAGACCACGTCAAAGACGTCTCGTAAATATGTCGGTGAACTAAATGGATAGCTGGAAAACGCGTTTTGAGATATATCTCTTCACTTAGCGCCCGTTCACATGAGAGAGGATGCCCCTATCAGGTAGTAGGGATAACTCTTTTGTTTTGTGTCCCCCAGGAAAAAGAAAACAAAACTTAGTTATCCCTACTACATAGGGGCACCCTCTCTCATGTGAACGGGCCCTAACTCCAGTTTTCCCTCTGAGTATACGTAATCAAGAAACCATATCACGTGAAAAGAATTCTTAACGTGTTAGAGTTGTTGACGCGCGATGGAAATCATGCATTGTTTGCATTTTTGCCCATTACTGGCCTGGAAACGGGACAGGAAAGAGGAGGGAACTGAGAGAAGGGGAGGGGAGGGGAGGGAGGGGAAGGAGGAGCGTATTTCTTTCCAACTCTCCGTTTTCACAAATTGCGCCGACTGGGCAGGCTTATGCAATTGTGAGTCTGGTTCATACTGTTGATATAAATCATCAATCATAAGCACAGGCGACTTATACAGAGTCATTGTTGACTACATTCAGCTCTTTTACACTACAGTCAGCAAAGAATATGAAGAACTGTGGAAGCGTTACTTACCATGCCTGCATACTGGGTAGAAGATCGATTTATGCGTCCAATGGACATACTGGCAACGTTGACGACAAGTCTGTAAAACAGGAATAATAGTTATTGATAATAGTTATTGATAGTCAAGAGGCATTTCTACTAAGGCACGTAATAGTGAACAGACTGGTGAAGTCGAGGCCTCCAGCATGCGCTTGCTTCCCGATTGGATGATAGAAATTAGTAAGCACTGATAAAGCGTAATCCCAAGCAACGAAAAACGCACTGCGCATGCTCGAAAATTCGGCGGGAATTCGTAGACGCGTTCGTGTTGTCGTTCGTGTTTACAAATAAAAGTACCGTCGCTTCAAACTGTCGTGTGTTATTATTTGAGCAGGGAAAGAGAACAACTAAAGCAATAATGTTTTAGGAAAAAAATAAGCACTAACTTTTCACGGAAAGCCTTAACTTTCAAGGTTTACTAAACCTCCAATGGTTTTATTTTAAAAATGGTTTTATTCAAAACTTCCGAGTATGCAATTGGTATGAAAGACAGCAGGTTTACCGTAGGTACAAGGTTTTGTTTGTTTGTTTGATTTGTTATTGTTGACGTTTTGTTTTCGTTTTTGCCTTATTACAAATGTTCGTCAGAAGAGTAACGAAGCGGCGCTCGACCATCATAAAAGAACCGCCAAAAAGAACTTTTAGAGCCCAGGATAAAAGACGGTAACTTACAGGACAAATAGTGTAGTTGTTATAGTGGAGATGATATAAATCTACCAACGCAACATGACTGAAACATGATGACATGAAATGTTTACAGCAGTAATCACTTCAAAGATACGACAAATATGCAAAGCTTCTACGAGGTCATGGGTTAGCATGAAAAACTGGTATCCAACAACGGGACGTTTAACCTCCTTATCGACGGGAAACCGCAAAACGATTTGATTCTAATTTCCAGGTAGAAACTAGTTTTATATAGATGTATGTCTAGGATGAAGAATTGCGTCACAAAATCCTCACATGTAGTTTAGCTAAGATTTCTTCCTATAGCAGCATGCATAGCTCTAGGCATAACGAATATAAACCACAGCTACAAACCAAGGCTATTATGCTAATCATGATACTAGCTAGAGAAAAAAATTTTTTGTTCGCTGTTCTCACAACTTAGACAAAAAGAAAAGCCCTATTTTAGTGTGGATGGAAGCCCAACTATGGGTGTTCAGACTAAAAGGATGGGCAGGTCTAGGGGCCGTGCATTTTCATGGACGATTCGTCCAAGACTTAGTGTGTGATTGGGTGAGTTTTCATCCAGGGAGGAAAAGATCTTCATCATGTCGTACTATGCTAATGGTAGCAAATTACTTGCAATTCATTAGGGCAAAAACAAACAAACAAACAAACAAAAACACCACTACCACCACCATCATCACCACCACCACCACCAACAACAAACAGAACAACAATGAAGTTGAATTGTTGTTTTTGTCCGTATTTATTTGTAGCTTGCGCTTATGCGAAGTATGTGGTCAGGTTAAACTCTTGCCAGCTCAGGAATGCGAGCATGTCGCAGTGAGTCGGAAAACGAGTCTGTATCGTGGCGGGCGACGCACCAAGACACCTCCAAGAATAGGAACACTTTTTATTATATCAATAATTGCAGCTTATCGGTGCATCAAAGAAATACTTTATTTTTATTCTACAGAATGAGAATCAAAAAGTAAAGTAGCACTGGATTACTTTGGCAACATTGCACTAGAAAGCAAGGGATTTTTTCATTCAGTGGATGGATGGGCGAGTACTGAAAACGTTCTATAAAGCTATATTAACAGACTGAATGTGGATTCAAAGGAAGATTTTTTAATATAAACGTGCAGACTTGCACTGTAAAATTAAAATCATACAATAGAGAGCAATAATAATAGATCCTCACGTAGTTTGTGAGAGGTTAACAAAGCCTCCTGACGATTCAAGAACATTTTAGAC